>CM077087.1:41622602-42189219 GCA_039513925.1 Platanthera zijinensis
AAACTTGAGGGACCATTCCTCTACTCTTTGCTAAAGAGTTGGCAAATTGTCTTGTCTAGTCAAGATGAAAGCCAATCTCGTATGCCACTTAACACAATGAGAAAGCTATTGTCATAGCTACAAGACAGAATGGGAGAAGCATTATTGTCTCACATCAAAAATTAGACAATATACATTTCTCTTCCTATACCCAGTCAATATGATCTCTTGATCACTTGACCTTTGATCTATGACATCCATCCTAACAAATGAAATATTATATCCTAAATCACTCAGCTGGCTTATGCTTATTAGATTGTGTTTCAAACCTTTTACATAAGCCACTTGGGTGATAGTAATTAGGTTAGAAGAAATGTTACCAAACCCTTGATGATTCCTTTTTCAGATCCACCAAAGATCACTTTAGGTCCATCTTTGACAGATGTATACTCCTTCAGCAGCCCCTTTGTCCCAGTCATGTGCCTGGAACAACCACTGTCCAAGTACCAAATAGGGGCATGGCCACTTGGACTTTCTGCAAACATATTTACTTACCCTTAGAACCCAAGAAATTCTTGGGTCCTTGGTTCAGGTTAGCATTAACAAAGCTACCATTATCTCTTCTAACAGGTTAGACTATTGTTCTTTCTAACACTTGTGTTATGCCAGCAGTCTAATGCAAAATGGCCTCTCTTGCCACAGCACCAACATTCAAACTTATTGTATATAGATCTAGATACACCCTTGACAGAAGAATTTCTGTCCATTGCTGGTGCTGCAGCAGCTTCACCCACTGATTTTCTTAAACCATTAGGTTTATGAACATGGATAGGCCTGTTGGCATTTACACCCTTGTTAATCAGAACATTAGTCTTAAAATGACCATGAATATTTTCATGATCATATTGGTTAGAAGGCACTTGCACCTTTCTAAACTTAATAGGGACTGAAAGGTTTAGTGGCTTGACAGGAGCTTTGCCTTCCTCTTGAATTGAGCTGCCCTGGGGTTACCTTTGAATCCTAATCCTGCCTTACCCTTTTGAGTCACAAATTCATCTATCAAGGGTAAGACAGACTTTGGCTTAGAGTAACTAGCCACTAAATCTTTTTCTATTCTTAGTCTGGCCTCCAGACTCTTCACTTGATCATTGGTATAATTAATTGTGCCCATCTGAATAATAATTATATTCTTCAGCTTGGCAATTTCATTTAACTTCTGATCAATTACTTTCTCTAACTCAGTTGCAGCTACCCTTAGATCATCAATTTCCTGAGCCTGAGATTTAACTAGGTTCTTGCTTTTCTTAAGGGCCTGCAATAAGTCCCCATACTTATCTATCAATTGGTAGACATCTCCTTCAGATTCAAATGCATCTACATCACTTGATGCAGATGTGGCTGATTCTGCACTTGTACTACAAACAGATTTTATTGAAGGACATAGTACCTTACTAGGACCAGACTGATTCTGGCACATGTCTTCTTCTACTCCTACCATCAGTCCCATGCACTGATGATCCTCTTGTTCATAGATGGAGTCTAGCAATTGCATGAACTCCTCTTCTTCAGTAGCAGCATACAGTCCAATATATGCTTCAGCTTCAGATTCTGATTCTGAAGTTGATTGATCTGTTAGGCTCTTTTCCTTCTTTGCAACAAAGGATTTTTCCTTCTTGCCTTTTGATAAGTCTTCTTCTTGTCTGATGACTCCTTTCTCTTATCAGGACAGTCAGCCACTACATGTCCAGACCTATTGCAACAATAGCAGACAATCTTTGAAGTAGTGGCCTTGCTGGGCTTTGTTCTGCTCTTTTCTTTCCTGATGACTTTTTCTTCTGATAATAGTCATCAACTTGCTGTGATGAGGAGGGCCTAGACCTCCACTGTTTCTTCTTTAAGAATCTTTGGAATTGCCTTGTAAATGCAGCAAAATCTGCATCTGACTCACAGCTTTCTGAACCCTGATTCTCTGAATTTTCAGAACTAACTTCTTCAACTTCCTTAGGAGGAGATGATGATATCCTCCTATTCTTTCTAGTGGCTTCTGCCTTGAAGGCCACTGTCTTCTCTCTATGCTCTCCTTTTGAATTCGTTTCCTCCTCCTTCCTCACTATAAGTTGCATTTCATTGGATAACAACTTTCCAAACAAGGTTGGAGGAGAAATCTGCCAGTTTAGCCACTTCTCTTATGACACAGATCTTTGTGTCCCAATCCTTTGTCAAGGATCTTAAGAATTTGTCATTCAGTTCATAGGTACTGAAGACTCTTCCATAGGACATTAACTCATTCACAATTCTATAGAATTTCTTATAGCATTCAGTTATGCTATCAGTTTTTCCTTGTCTAAAACTTTCATATTCCTGGTTGAGCATAGACTTTCCTATCCTGTCCTTACTTCTTCAGATCCCTCCATGTAGAGAATCAAGGTTCCCACATTTCTTTGGAGGTCTTGCAGTGAATCAGATTCTAAAATGTAGAATCATCTATGGCACTCACAATAATATTCTGAGCTCTCTTGTCCATGGTTGCCAAATGATTTCATCCTTGGTCATTTCAGAATAACTCTTTGGAGTTTAATATTAGCATCAAGAACTGATACCTTCATTGGAATGAAGGGTCCTTCCTGAACTGTGATGTATATTCTTGGGTCAGATGCTTCCATGAACAATCTGACTCTTTCTTTCCAAATTCCAAAGATTTCCTTCCTGCAGATGGGTAACTTCATTGACCCTAACTCCTTGTGATTTTCTCCAGAACCCATCTTCTTGAATCTTGATTCTGCCTTTCAGATCTACCTTAGACTATTAAGTCCTTTTGAGTAATCTCCCTTTGATACCACTTGATGGTTTTACTTTCAAGACAACCTAAACACCTAGAGGGGGGGGGGGGGATAGGTTCTTATGCTTGTTTACACTTTTAGGCAGAATTCAATTACAGAATTAATACACTCAGCACAGGAATCACAGAAAATCATGCAACACAGATTGCACACAGTTTTATAGTGGTTCCCCAAGGTTTGGGTACGTCCACTTTCCCCCTTCATCTATCTAGCAGTATGTTAGATTCGGCCAAACTTCCTCTTTACTCAGATCCACAGATCTTACAGCTCAGAACCTGAAAAGGTTCCTACAACTCAGGCTCAACAGCCCTACCTCAGCCTTATCACAAGGCCTACAACTCAGAGAAGAACCTTCTCCTACACTCAGGCAAATAGCCCTACCACTCAGAGATCAACTCTCCTACACTCAGCCTTTATAACACAGGCTTACAACTCAGATCTGTATTGACAGATCCTACAGAAATTAGAAAAGAAGTTTGTATTAACTTGCCCTTGATGAGAGAGAGAAGGACAAGGTAGTTCTTGATCAGCTGAAAAATGAAATCAACTGATTCTAAGCTTTCTTCAAAGCTTCTTGAATCTGAACTTAGCTGAGTTGATTTCCCAAACAGCTTCTTGAGAAACCAGTGATGGCTTCCTTCTTCTTCTTCAAATGGCTGAATCTCTCTCTATCCAACACCTTTGATGACACTTCTGAATTCTTGATAGAACTCTTCTTAGATCGATCCTGAGATCGTCTTCTTAGATCTTCTGATGAAGATCTTCTTTTGTGTATTACTCCTTCTTAATTTGATTTCTCAAGTTGATTGCCAAAATTCAATCTCTTGTTACTTCTCTCTGAATCTGTCTATTTATAGACCTTCTTAATGGTAACCGGCTGATCCGGTTTATAACTGTCTTCTGACGAGTCTGATAACATCAGTTAACTGGCTACAACCCACAGCTGTCAAGTCTTCAAACAGATCCTGTGCCTTAGTCTTGGTCAGCAAAGTGTTGAGACAGACTGTCAGGAAGTGTCGAGACCAACTGTCTATATGTGTCGACACAAGTAACTTTGGTGTCGACACAGCCTTTGATTATGTCGACAAGTTTGACTTTAAGTCGACACAGCTTCTTCAGAACTTCATCTTGAGAATGAGTCGACACAGAGAATTTGTGTCGACTCAACACTTCATCTTTCTTCAGAAAATAACTTGGTCTTGACTTTGCAGTGTGTCGACACAAGTCCTGTGTGTCGACACAGTTGTTGTAGATTCAGAACTCAATATGTGTAGACTCTGCCTTCAGGTGTCGACTCAGCAAATGTCAATCCTGCCAATATGTGTCGACTCAGTCTTCTGGTGTCGACACAAGTATTGTTGACTTCTGCCAATGTGTGTCGACTCTGTCTCAATGTGTCGACACATCCTCCCAGTGTCGACAAAGATGAGATCAACTATCTTTCAGTTAGTCGACACTGCTTCCCAGTGTCGACACAAATGTGGTCGACTATCTTTCTCTCTGTCGACACAGCTTCCTTCAAGTGTCGACACAATTATTCTGAAGTGTCGACACAATTTCTTCAAGTGTCAACACATGGACTTAGAATAATTTCCTGTATTCTTTAATACTTCTTCACCTGCATATGTCAACTTAAAACAACATCAAATACACCTTGATGTATATCATTAAGCTAAGTTAGGCTTCTTCAAATCAGGTACACATTTTCGAATGTACCCAACAGAGAGCAAGAGAGTTCTAGTGCTAGTTTCCATCTTTTATGGCTATGTATGCTTTTTCTTCCTTATTATAATTTCCTTGTCATTGTAATAGTCTTTTTATTAGTAGAATAACATTGCCTTTTATTTCCTTATTGTGTACTCTTTTTTTTATAAATCAATGCAAATGAATTTTCTTCATCATATTGTGGTTTTCCTTTCAATCATGCGTAGCTAATTTCTCTTAGCCTTCGATCGTGAGGATCCATAAAATGAGATGAGGGTTTCTTTTATTTCATAGTTTTATTTTTGCTTAATTTTACTCGATCCTTCTTTGATCTTTATTTTGTCGACTCCGTATTTCCAGTATACAGTAGTAGGCTTTGGATCTAATATTTAAGTAGCCGAGAGGCTCCTGAATGTGAAATATCACTCAAAGAAGAAAGGAGTTGAACGCAAGCCTAGAGATAGGATGACGTAAATCTTCCGGATTGGAGTCAAATCCAATAGTGCGGGTCACCTCGATAATGCAGCTTTAGGCCTTTTTGACTTGAAAGGGATTTCGGTCAAAACGTCTATAAGTCAGGGGATTTAATGCTCTAGCGAGATTATTTCCTAATATTGGATCCGTCACGGTCGAGTATGATTTGCAAATTTAAAACTATGCCTTTTCATCCCTCTCATTTCATTTTATGGTGAATCTTCGATCGAATGCTAGCTCTTTACTATAAGTTTTACATCATATAAAAAATTATCTTTTATTTTACTTTTAAAAATTCTCAAATCCCAACAGTTTTCCGATAGGATAATAGTTCAAGCGTGAGTAGTAGTACTTGAAAACCCCGAGTTTAAATACGACCTTAATACTACGATTCGACAGGTACACTTGCCTGTTCGGGTTTTAGCCCATCACCAGCACAACCTCAGAATCCTGTAAATGAGATAGTCAAAGAACTAGCAACTGAATTCCAGGGGGAGCATGAACAAGTAAACAAGGAAGACACTCCTGCTAATATTCAACCAGATGCAAGGGTTGAGGGGGATGTACCTGACCTAGCCCCAGGTCAAGGAGCAAATGCTCAAGAACAACTAGTGGAAGTTGATAGTTCTTCTGATTCTACTGATGAGAAAGCAACCTCTAGGATAAAGAAAAGGAAGTTTATGGAGCTAAGGAAAAAGAGATCTTGATATAAGAAAGCCTTAAAGGCTGGATCCACATCTACTGCTCCTACAATGGACTTTAGTTCTCTGTTAGTACAACTACATGTCAATCTTGATGAGAAAAGACTTGCACTAGAAAAGTATCTGGATGAAAGCCACAAGAAGTAGCAGTTCAGTCTGGCACATGAAATCAAATCTATAAGATTTCAGGTAAATTTGCTTAAGAAAGAAATGACAGATTGCTTCCATAAGAGAGGCAATGTTGTGGTATATATTGCCAAACAATAACAAAATACAAAAACTGAAGTGGATGATTTGGTTTTCAAGCAAGGATTTGTTCTAGAAAATTAGAAAAGAATGAATGAGAATTTGATGGAAATACAGTCCATCACTCTGACTAAATTGGCTGAACAAACCACTGCTATAAAAACACATATGGACACTAAAGTATCTTCTGTAAAAACATAAATAAAACTGGATTTGGCAGCAGTTGATACTGCTATCAAAAATTCTGAGTCTGTAATTTTAGCTCAAGTAAAGAAGTTCAAAGACTACTATACAACTGGGAACTATCATATTGAATATCAAATAAGGTTTCAGAAGAATGATCTCAGAGATCATATTCATAGAGAAGTCATAAAGGGGGAGAGGGTATTAGTTCAGGCTAGCTCTGAACATGCTAAATGGATATCTGAAAGAGATGAGTTGTCTACCTAAATCACCTAGAGGGGGGTGAATAGGAGAGATGTTGTCCAAATGCGGAATAAAAATTAACCACAAACACAAGCAAGTAAGCAAGCAATCACACAGACGACAAGAGATTTATAGTGGTTCCCCGTTCTTGGGTACATCCACTTTCCTCACCGATCTAGCAAATCTCTAGACTCGGCTACTCCACTATCTCAGATTGCAAACCAATCCTACACCTCGGAACCGCGTTCCTACAAAACTCAATCCACAAAGGATCTACACTCGGAAGATAAAACTTCCTATCACTCGGAGATAAATCTCCTACAAAGAAAATTGTTTGAACAAAAAAATACAAACAAAATATCACAGATCTGGATCTTGGACTTTGTATTCTTCCTTGAGAACTTTCAGCTTGGTAAGAAATTGTAGAAGAAGACTTGACTGGTTTCCAAGAATCTGAGATCTGAAATCACCACGATCAAGTAGAAATCCATGAATAGATGAAGCACGAAATGATCGGATGATTCTTCTTGATTCTGGATCGCTCTAATCGGTAGCAGCGCTGAGAGAACGATGATCCAGAGCTTCTTCTGAAAACAGTAATGGCGGCGGCCGACGGGAGATTAGGTTTACGAAAAATCTTTCTTAATAAAGAGAGACAATATTATCGTTTTTTTGTTTATGAGTATTGTGTAATTAGTCAAATCTGAAAGGACCTATTTATAGGCGATCTCCAACGGTCATAATAATAATTAATGATGACACATGGACCAATCAGAAAAGAGTAATTCAAAATACTCATATAATCTTGACTTTAGAAAAATTCAGGAATTCTGAACCAGTATACTCGAGAGAAATAATATACTCGAGTATAGAAGGTCTGCTACTCGAGTAGATAAGAGAGGAATATACTCGAGTAAGAGAGAAAACTACCCGAGTATCTAGGAAGAACTACTCGAGTGACTTAGATAGACTACTCGAGTAATAACCAAATCTACTCGAGTATAAGTTAGACTACAAGAGTATAAAGTAGATCAACTCGCGTACTAATCCACTTACTCGAGTATATGAAAGATGTTACCTGAGTATGTGGACTTAGAAAATTCAGGCTGAGTTCAGAAAGCTCTACTTCAGTAGATACTTGACCTACTCGAGTGACTAAGCGTCTACTCGAGTATAAGATATCACTTACTCGAGTACATGAAAATCTACTCGAGTATAGACTCTTATACTTGAGTATACAGAGTCCTCTCGAGTATGTCTAAGGATCTACTCGAGTACTAAGTCACTTACTCGAGTATATGAGGGAAGTACTCGAGTATGTGGACTTAGAAAAATTTCTCTGAATTGATCTTCAATACTCCATAGTCCAGCAATCCAAGTGCATGTAGATGAAGTGTACCCCAATAGAGAGGCTATACATGAGTCAACACCTTTGATCACACAATGAGGTATTATATTGTATGGTCCTGTGTTTGATGACCCATTATAGACTGACATTGGTATACACTTGGCAATAAAGTCCTGCATATATACAACTCAAACACAACATCAAATACAACTTAATTCATCTTAGTTCAAGGTCTGACTTCCTACAAATCTGGGGTATTGTGGAGACAATTCCCAACAATCTCCCCCTATTTGTAGAAGTCAGCACCCTTTGTACTAGGGTGAATTTCTTAGAATAAGAAGAACAATGACAACATATATCAATGATAAATGAAGTAGTAAACTACTATAGCAAAGAATAATAATTAAGGAAAACCATAATCAGAATTATATAAAGAATAAAAAAGTCCATATCCACATCATCATTCCCTCAAGGGTAAGCCTCTCTATGCAATTTTGCTCTTTTTAGCTCTTGCCTCTCCAAGTAGCTGAAAGTTTTATAAAAATAAGTCATGGGCCTTGGAGGAGCAGCTGGATTGTTGAATCCCCATTGCTTATCATGCAGTCTGATCTTTATCTGGGATACATCATATGCTTTCCATTCAGAATAACTGTAAAACTTGTCTCTGCTTTCTCCAAAATCTGTCACCAACTTCAGAGTATCAAATATCAGAGACTTGGAGGTAGGACTCCAAACTTCTGCATGCACTAACTCAGGTCTTTCCTCTGTAGTTGGGGCTGACTCTCTTCTTGGTGCAGAACGGCTGGCAGAAGTGTCGTCACCATACTTCCTTTTCTTACTGGGAGCACCCTGATCAGCAGGTCTTCTAGAAGAGGAAGCACCTCAATCAAAGTGCCCCTGAGAGCTAGCAGGAATGTCCTCTTTCCAAACATCAGAATAAGATAGAGGAGGCTCAGACATCATACCAGCAGGTCTGGGAGAGAAGACTGGCACAGCCTCTGGAATGGTAGCATGAACTTGAGCATCAGACGAAGTATTTTCCTCAAGAGGATCTAGGCTTTTAGGAATGATGGTAGGGTCGAGCTGGAAATATGGAAAATTCTGATTGTGTACCCAGACTGCAGTATCATATATGTAGAATTTGACTGGCTGTAGTTGGGCTAGAATATCTTCTTTCATTTCTTTAACTAACTCATCCATGGCAGCTTGAGACTAGGTAGAGAATTAGGCAGAGATTTTTTCAACTTGTTCTTTCACTATTTTCTCCCCCTTGCTGATTTCTACAGATAGCTGAGCAATAGCTTCATCTCTGAAAGTTCCAACTTCATCACAAACCTTCATAACATACTCTTCAGCCCTTTTGTCCAAAAGAATTTGATTGTGCGCCACTGTTTCATCTTGGTTCCTCAATTCACCCATACTAGTGATAGTATGGTCTATTGCTTTTCCACCCAACTGAAACAGTTTTCTTAACTCATCAGTATTTTCTTGGATTTCTGCAAAGCCTCTACTCATCTCAGATTCAAGAGTAGAGACCTTATATTTTATTGATGTCAGAGAATCATCAAAGTACTTTCTCTGTTCTAGGAGCATCTGCTAAATCGTACTTAGAATATCAGAAGAACTGGAGGGAGCAGAGGTTGGAGAAGAGGAAGAAACAGGGGCTTGAGAAGCAGAGGCTACCCATGGAGGAATTTCTTTAATTTCAACTGAGCTTGCAGCTCTCTTTGTAGGTGGTATCTCAACTGAATCTTCTAGATTTGTGAAAGAGGGGATAAAGAAATCCAGTGTCCTCAGAGGTGGCTCAACATGCTCTGGGGACATGTCCTCGTCATCAGACAAGAAGATATTCTCATGCTGATCTGGGTCTTCAACAGGAGACTGAGCAGGGGAGGGAGATGGATCCTTTGCTGGTAGGTGAGGCTTAGGAGAGACAACACCTAATTCTACTTGAGGCAAGGGATCATCTGATCGTAGCTCTTCAATGAATCTGTCAATATCTTCAGCAGTTGAGAGGAGGTCTTGTTGAACTTGTACATCTGATGGAGTATCTTCTGGAGGAAGAGAAGGGGAAGGATCTCTGATCTGAGGTTGCTGAGATGGAGCTTCTGAAACTGGATGCTGAATGCTAGATGAGGCAAGCTCCCCCTCAACTATTGCACCCAAGGTGTCAGTAGCTTGATGTAAAGGAGGAGATGGAATCCTGTCATCTGAAACACTTGGTTCTCTAGGGATATTTACTTGGATCACAGGGGCTTTAGAGGCCTGAGCAGTGTTTTGAAGATTTATCTCATATCTCTGGATAGAAGAGATTGAGACCTTTTTCATATGGTGGAGGGGAGTTCCTTTGGATAAGTTGAAAACTTCAGGATTAATCGCATGGAGAAGGAGAGAAATAATTCTAGCAAAATTTGGTTGCTTCACACTGCCTCTGATCTTGTCCAATAGCATCATTCCAAACTGGAACTTCTTTCGGCAGACTATAGCTTGCATAACGTCAAACAAATTGTGTGATATCTCACGGATTGAGTAGGTCTTGCACAGAATTACTTTTGAAATAACATCCACCAAGAATTTACCTTCGGAATTGAAATCTGCTCTGGTAAAGCTGATGGCTTCAGGATCTACTCCATAAAATAGGCATGTTCTGTCTGAATCTTCAGGACCTAAGTCGTCCTCTTCATCCACCACTGGTAGTCGTAACAGAGTAGCTATGGAGGTTTTGTCAGAACGGATTTTTACTCCTTGCACTTTGGTTTTCAATATCGTGCCGTTTCTCTTGATCTTCAGATTCTTATAAAATTCTTCAACTGCTGGAAACAGGATCTTACAGGGAGTCTGTAGGAGGAAGGTGAGTCCAGCGGTATCGAGAAGAATCAGTAGATTGTGGAAATCATCTGAGAGATCGACGATTCCGTCGGGAACAAGTTCTGAGCCGATTCCGATCTTCGATGAGGGAGCCATTCCGGAATTTCTGTAGCACTGAAGCGGGGAAGACGAAGCTCTGCGGTTTCTGGGAGGCGAAGCGCCGACTGATTACTCGAGAGAATGACTACCGTGGAATGGATTATCGTTTATATTATATTTATATATAACCCTAATTAGGTTTAAGGAGGTATTAGAATGTTAATCATACCTGCTGGGGGGGCGGCAAAAGTATCGGTGTGTGAAAAGAGAAAAAAAAATAAAATTTTCAAAGTTCTGGAATTTCCGTATACTCGAGTAGATTTCAGCATACACGAGTATTGTTGTTGGAACATACACGAGTGGGTCGAAGACATACACGAGTAGTTTTTAAGCGCTACTCGAATAGGTCTTGAAGTACTCGAGTATGTTACCATGTACTCGAGTATGTAAAATTGGTACTCGAGTATATGTTTACTTACACGAGTATATACTTCTAGTTACTCGAGTATAATTTCATTTACTTGAGTATGAAAGTTTATTTACTCGGGTAAGTTTCCAAGTACTCGAGTATGTGGATACACTCACTCGAGTATATCACTTTGAGAATTATTTTTCTTGAAGAACAAAAGTTTACCTTCACCGATTACTTTAACTCTGGGCCTTTGAGTGAATCCACTATTCTTCTTTGTTTAGCATCCAGAGTTCCGTTTTGAAGAAAGAAAACTTGGTCTCATCCAGCGGCTTAGTGAATATATCTGCAACTTGCCTGTCTGTGGAGACATATTGTAAGTCTATGTCTCCATTCTCCGCATACTCCCGGATGAAATGATATCGAAGCTCTATGTGCTTTGTCCGGCTATGGGAGACTGGGTTGTTGGTGATTGCAATTGCACTGGACGAGTCGTAAAACAGAGGAATGTTCTGGAACTCTATGTTGTAGTCTTCAAATTGATTCTTGATCCATAGAAGCTGTGCACAACAGCTCCCTGCAGAGATATAATCTGACTCAGCTGTTGAGATGGCTACACAGTTCTGCTTCTTACTACTCCAGGAAATAAGTCTTCTTCCCAGGAATTGGCAAGTCCCGAAAGTGCTTTTCCTGTCGTCTTTGCTTCCTGCAAAATCTGCATCTGAAAATCCAATCAGTTTACTATCATTACTTCTTGGGCACCATAAGCCAAGATTTGGTGTACCTTTAAGATAGCTCAAAATTCGATTTGCAGCAATATAGTGAGATTCCTTAGAGTTCACCTGGAATCTAGCGCATACACATGTTGAAAACATTATATCTGGTCTACTTGCGGTAAGGTAGAGCATAGACCAAATTATGCTTCTGTACTTAGTTTCATCAAAAGGTTTCCCTTTCTCATCGTTGTCCAGAGACATAACTGAGGCCATTGGAGTCCTCATAGAGGTTGCATTCTCCATTCCGAATTTTTAAGTAGCTCTTTGGTGAACTTGGTCTGTGAGATGAAAATTCCATCCTCAGATTGTTTCACCTGAAGCCCTAAAAAATACTTCAGCTCACCCATACTGCTCATTTCAAACTTTCCTTGCATAAGTTTAGAGAACTTCTTGCAGAGGTTGTTATCCGTAGAGCCAAAAATAATGTCATCGACATAGATTTGCACTAGCAAAATCTTTTCTTTTATTTCCCTAAGAAATAATGTCTTGTCTATCTTTTCTCTTGTGAACTTGTTCTCAAGAAGAAAGCTAGACAGTGTCTCATACCAAGCTCGAGGAGCTTGTTTAAGACCATATAAAGCTTTCTGCAGTAAATAAACATGATTAGTGAAAGTTGAGTCAACGAAACCTGGCGGTTGCTCTACATACACTTCTTCCTTTATGTCACCATTCAGGAAGGCGGACTTTACATCCATCTGATAGACGGTAAAGCCCTTGAGTGCAGTATAAGCAAGGAATAACCTGATCGCCTCATGTATTGCAACTGGAGCATATGTTTGATCGAAGTTGATTTCGTCTTCTTGACGATAGCCCTTGGCGACGAGTCTGGCTTTGTTCTTTATAATAGTTCCATCTTCGTCCATCTTGTTCTGGTAGACCCATTTTGTCCCGATGACGTTCTTGCTCTTGGGTCTAGGAATAAGTGTCCAAACTTTGCAACGTTTGATTTGGTTTAGCTCTTCTTCCATTGCTAGAATCCAGGATGCATCCGAGTTTGCTTCCTCGAACTTCTTAGGTTCAACCTGTGATAGAAAATTCAAGAATAAATTCTCGTTAGTTGTACCTCTCCGAGTTCTGACACCATCCCGGGGATCTCCTATGATTTGCTCCAAGGGATGATCCTTAAGGTGTTTGAGCTCTAGAGTCCTTGCATCTGGGATCTCTTCAGCCAATGGAGTTGCATCTTCAGCTGGGATGAATTCTTCATCTTGATCATCTACCTCTCCAATCGGTGTTGTAGAGGAGATCTTGATGAACTTTTCATCTTTATCTTTAGTAGGTTCATCCAGACCGAGTTCCTTAAAGTTTGTACCTACATCTTCAATGAGCACACTAAAAGAGTTGCTTTGCAACAAACTCGTCTCATCAAATACAATGTGTATCAATTCTTATACCACCAGAGTTTTTCTATTAAATACTCTATAGGCCTTACTATGCCTACTATAACCTACAAAATACCTTCAAAGCTTTTCTCGCTAAACTTTGTAGTGTGATACTTGTCGTTGTTAAGTATGAAGCACTTACAGCCAAAGATTCTAAAATATGAAACGGTTGGTTTCCTGCCCTTTAGAAGTTCATAAGGAGTCTTATCATGGTTCTTGTTGATGAGTGCTCAATTTTGCATGTGACAAGCAGTGTTGACGACTTCAGCCTAGAAATACTCTGGAAGTGAGGCATCACTCAACTTAGTTCGGCAAGCCTCTATGAGTGTTCTGTTCCTTCTCTCAGCTACTCCATTTTGCTTTGGAGTGCGAGGAGAGGAAAACTCATGAAAGATACCTTTACTTTCACAGTATTCTGTCATGGCCCCAGACTTGAATTCCGTTCTATTGTCACTTCTGATTTTGACTACGGAGCAGTTGTATTCATTCTGGACTTGCCTAACAAAATTAGTGAAAATATTGAAGGTATCTGACTTGTGTTTCAGAAAGAACACCCACGCAAAGTTTGAGTAATCATCCACAATAACCAACGTATATTCCTTTCCTCCCAAACTTCTAACTTGCAGAGGACCAAACAAGTCCATATGAAGAAGTTGTAAGCTTCTATCAGAATCCTTTCCTATAATGCTTTTAAAAGAACTCCTTGTTTGCTTGCCTTTTATACAGGCATGACAGGGGCTGTCCTTAACGCACTTGATGTTAGGGGCATCACGTACTAAGTTCTGAGAGAATAGTTTATTAATAGTTTTGAAATTAATATGTGCTAGTCTCTTGTGTCACTGGTCAGCAAGAGATGCACTACATTTTGCTAAAAGACATACTGGTGTAGAGGAATCAATACAGATGAAATTTAAACAGAAAATATTCCTGCTTCGAGTGCCTGATAAAATAGTTTCCATGTTGTCAACCGATTTTATCAAACATTTGTCAGCATGGAATTCAACAATGTATCCTTTGTCACATAGTTGGCTTATGCTGATGAGATTTGTGTTCCAATCCTTCAATATAGGCTACATACGAAAGGGATACGTTACCATTAGTAATCATACCGTAGCCTTTGGTAATTCCTCGGTCTGAACCTCCAAATATGACCTTTGGTCCGTTCCATACCGGTGAAAAGTTCTGGAGTAGGCTCCTTGTCCCCGGTCATATGCCGAGAACATCTACTGTCCAAGTACCAGATTGGCATTTTGGTGGCCTTTGGACATACCTGCAATCATAATTACTTTGCCTTAGGAACCCAAATAGATTTGGGTCCTTGGTCTCGGGTTAGAGTGCTCCCCCTACGAGAGTTAGCATTCCGAGTGGTCAATCTCATATTGCCAACTTGAGGAGTAGAAAATTTTCTGGTGTTGAACCAATAATCGATGGCAAAATGACCGATTTTGCCACAGCACCAACAGTCGAATCAGTTGTATCTTTGCCTCGCAATCTCCTGCTTGACCTTCTTGGGAGGATGTTGGGGTTTGTCTCCACAATGCCTCAGATTTGTAGGAGGTCAGACCTTGAACTAAGATGAATTAAGGTGTATTTGATGCTGTGTTTGAGTTGTATGTGTGCAGGTTCTAATTGACAAGTGTAGACCAATGTCAGTCTGTAATGGGTCACCAAACACAGGACCATGCAATGTAATCTCTCATTGTGTGATCCAAGGTGTTGGCCCATGTATAGCCTCTCTATTGGGATACACTTATCCTTCATGCACATTGGATGGATGGACAGAAGCTTTGGAGCTAAGCTTTCTCAGAGAAAATTTTCCTAAGTCCTTTATACTCGAGTAAGTATGTTCATACTCGAGTAAGTGTTTTCTGATACTCGAGTATAACTTCTGATACTCGAGTAAGTTTGCTCTATACTCGAGTATATCTTCTGATACTCGAGTAAGTATGTTCATACTCGAGTAAGTGTTTTCTGATACTCGAGTATAACTTCTGATACTCGAGTAAGTTTGCTCTATACTCGAGTATATCTTCTGATACTCGAGTAAGTATGTTCATACTCGAGTAATTGATTTTGATACTCGAGTAAATTCTTCCATACTCGAGTATATCCTCTGATACTCGTGTATGTTAACGTTTCTCAGGTATATTTTCTGACACTCGAGTTTAGCCTTTTGATACTCGAGTATATCGTCTTGATACTCGAGTATACTTTCTATTACTCGAGTATACAATTCTGATACTCGAGTATACCATTTTTGATACTCGAGTAATTCATTCTTCTCTCCTGTATTTCTCTCTTTCTATACTCGAGTATACTGCTTCTTGCTACTCGAGTAATCCATCTCTCCATACTCGTGTATATCCTCCATTACTCGAGTATCGCAGTCAACTTCTCCAGAATTTTTCTAAGTCCATTTTCATCATAAGTATTTTGAATCTGTCAATTCTGATTGGTCCACGTGTCATCATTAATCAATATTATGACCGTTGGAACCCACCTATAAATAGGTCTTTTCAGAAATGACTTTTAAGCGTTATTACAGAAATATTCTTTTTAAGAAAGAGAAATTCCGTGAACCCTAACTTCTCGCCGCCGCCATTGCCGTTCACGGAAGAAGAAGAAAAGTTTGGATCGCGACCTTCGTTTTCATCGATCTTTTCTCCAGCGATCCAGAAGAAAGAGAATCACTCGATCTTGCCGAGCCTTGAAGATTCCAGATCTCTCTTCTCGATCGAGGTGGTTCTAGTTTTCAGACTCGTGGATTTCTCTCAGGTCATCTTCAACCTTTTTCTGATCAAGCCGAAGTTCCTGAAGAAGAAGACCGTCAAAGATCCAGATCTGAGATTGTTGTTTTGATTTTTATTTTCAAACCAAATTTCATTGTAGGAGATTCTTCTCCGAGACTTGTAGGAAGTTTTGTCTTCCGAGTTTTTGTAGATCCGTTTGGGATCGAGATTTGTAGGAACGTGGTTCCGAGGTGTAGGATTGTTTTCAATCCGAGATAGTGGAGTAGCCGAGTCTAGTGATTTGCTAGATCGGTGAGGAAAGTGGACGTACCCAAGATTGGGGAACCACTATAAATCTCTTGTCTTCTGTGATTGCTTGATATTTGCTGTGTTAGTTTTTAATTCCGCATTTGACACGCATTTCACCTATTCACCCCCCTCTAGGTGATTTAGGCTAACATCTTAGACCTCTCAATTGGTATCAGAGGGAGGTTGATCGTTAAAAGGTTAACACCTTGATCTTATCCTTCTAAGTTGTTTCTTGAAAAGTATCAAGCATGAGTAAGACCAAGGATTTTGCTAAACTCCCTATCTGCACCAAGAACAACTTTCCTATGTGGAAGGAAAGAGTAAAGTTCTTCATGGAAGCAGTAGATCCCCGGATCTTCATGATTGTTGAAGAAGGTCCCCACATTCCTATGACTGCATCCACCATAGATCCCACCAAGCAAGTTCCCAAGAAGCTGATGGATCTAGATTAGGATGAGATTGCACTTGTCTCTCTAGACAAGAAAGCCAAAAATATTATAGCAAGTGCAGTGGATGACTCAATGCTGCAAAATCTGATTCATTGCCAGTCTGCCAAGGAGATGTGGCAATCCCTTGTGACTCTAATGGAAGGTACAGAAGAAGTGAGGGATGATCGGAGATCCCTTCTGAATCAAAAGTATGAAGCCTTCCGGCAAGGTCACAAGGAGGCCATAGCTGACACCTTTGAGAACTTCTTCAAGATAGTAAATGGCCTAAGAGTGTATGGCCGTGTCTTCACCAACGGGGAACTCAATGACAAATTCTTAAGATCCCTAACCAAGGAATGGGATAATAAGGTATGTGCCATTCGGGAGTTTGGAAGGTTAGCTGAGACGGACCCGTAGAATCTGTTCGGAAAGCTTATGTCTTACGAGCTGCAAATCAACTCAAGAAAAGCTGAAGAAGAGACAAGCAGGTCTGCATCCAAGGAGAAATCTGTCGCTCTAAAGGCAGATAGCTCAAGGAAGATAAAAGCTAGCTCTCCTGCCCCAGTTCCTGAGGCTGATGAAGAAGAATCATCTGAGCCTAGCTCATCTGGCTCAGAACTATCTGATGGAGAGTTCTCCCTACTCTCAAGGCAGTTCAAGAAATTTTTGAACAAGAAGAAGCAATGGAGAGGCAAGGATGCCTCATATAGAAGATCACGACATGACAGTGATCATCGGAAGAAAGGCTCAAGTAGCTATGACAGGTATAATCCTAAACCAAACAAACAGATTTCTACTGACATCATTTGTTATTGTTGCAATAAGCCAGGTCACGTAATCGCCGATTGCCCTCACAAAAAGAAAGAGGGTGGAAGAAGAGAGGAAAAGAAATCCTCACACCCCAAGAAGAGGACAGAGAGAAGCCTAGTAGCCAAGAAGAGCAAAACTCTCAGCGACTCTGACTCATCTGAGTCGAGTGAAGAAGAGGAAGCTTACTTTGGGCTCATGGCTCATTCGGATGATGAACAAGTCCCCCAGTTTACTGGGGAGGTAAAATCTCACACTCCTCTCTCTGATTCTGAAAATGACAATGAGCAAGAGGGATATTCCTCTGAAGATGAATCTGAACTCATGGGACAGTATAAGGAATTACTCACCGCTTACGAGAAATGTCGTAGAATGGTGAGAAGTCAAGCCAAAGAGATCAATTCTCTACAGGCTAGTGAGAGCAACTTGAGAGAAGAAGTCAATAGGACTAACTCTCTTCAAGAGAACTTCAATGCTGCTATGGAGGAATACAATAACGCTCTCAAGCACCTTGACCTTAAAGAGACAATCATCAAGGAATTGGAACAACAACTCGAGGCTGAAAAGAAGCTTGTTGAGAGCTTCTCTAAGCCTAAGACAGTTCTTCCAATCGTTGCTGAATTCTCTGCTAAGGCCAAGGGTGCTGGTTTAGGCCACATTGGCTCTTCTAGTAAATCCTCTAGAAGAAACAAGGCCAGGAGAAAGAATAAGGCTGCCCGAAAGACTCTAGCTGAAGAAAAAGGGAAAGCTCCCTTGGAACCTGTTGTGTTCAAGAAAGTTATCTTTCCCACGAACGAACTCGATTATGAGTCCACCTACGGACACTTTTCTAGGCCAATCCCTGAGAAGCCTAAGTCAAGATACCAATGTTGGACTCGTCCTCGTAACTTTGGCGAGAGTGTCTTCAAGGCACCTTATGAGGAGATTCAGCTTCAAAGCTATGGACCTTATGCTCATGGTCATAACTTTAAGAAGACACCAAAAGTAAAACCCGTTGTAGAAAAGCCTATGAAGGAGAAGACTTCATGTAACTGCAATCATCATGAAGCCTCTTCCTCCAAAAGTAAGGCTCCTGCTAGACCTTCATTCCAGAAAGTCAGGCAGGACTACCCAAGGCAAAGATACAACAGGTTCAACTGTTGGTGTTGTGGCAAAGTTGGTCATTTTGCCAGTGATTGTTGGTTCAATCCTAATAATGCTGCTACCCCTAAAGTTAGCAACGTGAGAATGACCACTCATGAGGCTAATACTCGTAGGGGGAGTATTCTAACTCGAGACCAAGGACCCAAACTTGTTTGGGTTCCTAAGGCTAAATGATTGTAATTGCAGGTATGTCCAAAGGCCACCAAAATGCCAATCTGGTACTTGGACAGTGGATGTTCTCGGCATATGACCGGGACAAGGAGCCTACTACTGAACTACACCTCAGTCTGCGACGGACCAAAGGTCATCTTTGGAGGTTCAGATCGAGGAATCACTAAAGGCTATGGTATGATTTCTAACGGTAGCGTATCCTTCTCGAATGTAGCCTATGTTGAAGGATTGGAACACAATCTCATCAGCATAAGCCAACTATGCGACAAAGGATACGTAGTTGAATTTCATGCAGACAAGTGTTTGATAAAATCGGTTAACAATATGGAAACTATTTTATCAGGCACTCGAAGCAGAAATATTTTCTGTTTGAATTTTATTTGTATAGACTCTTCGACACCAGTGTGTCTTTTGGCAAAAAGTAGTGCATCTCTTGCTGACCAATGGCACAAGAGACTAGCACATATTAATTTCAAAACTATTAATAAATTATTCTCTCAAAACTTAGTGCGTGATGCACCCAAGGTCAAGTGCGTTACGGACAGTCCCTGTCACGCTTGTATCAAAGGCAAGCAAACAAGAAGTTCGTTTAAAAGCATAATAGGCAAGGATTCCAATAGAAGTTTACAGCTTCTTCATATGGACTTGTTTGGTCCACTGCAGGTTAGAAGTTTGGGAGGTAAGGAATATACGTTGGTTATTGTGGATGATTACTCGCGCTTTGCGCGGGTGTTCTTTCTGAAACACAAGTCAGATACCTTCGGTATTTTCACTAATTTTGTCAGGCAAATCCAGAATGAATACAACTGTTCCGTAGTCAAAATCAGAAGTGACAATGGAACGGAATTCAAGTCTGGAGCCATGACAGAATTTTGTGAAAGTCAAGGTATCTTTCATGAGTTTTCCTCTCCCCGCACACCACAGCAAAATGGAGTGGCTGAGAGAAGGAACAGAACACTCATAGAGGCTTGTCGGACCATGTTGAGTGATGCCTCACTTCCGGAGTATTTCTGGGCTGAAGCCGTCAACACCGCTTGTCACGTGCAAAATCGAGCACTCATCAACAAAGACCATGATAAGACTCCTTACGAACTTCTAAAAGGCAGGCAACCAACCATTTCATACTTTAGAATCTTTGGTTGTAAGTGCTTCGTACTTAACAATGGCAAGTATCACACTACAAAGTTTAGCGAGAAAAGCTTTGAAGGTATTTTTGTAGGTTATAGTAGCCATAGTAAGGCCTATAGAGTTTTCAATAGAAAAACTCTGGTTGTGGAAGAGTCGATACATCTTGTATTTGATGAGACGAGTCTGTTGCAAAGCAACTCGTCTAGTGTGCCTATTGTAGATGCAGGTACAAAGTTGAAAGAACTCAGCTTGGATGAACCTATTGAAGATAAAGATGAGACGTTCATCAAGATCCCCTCTACAACCACCTTTGGAGAGGGAAATGATCAAGATGAAGAAGACATCCCAGCTGAAGATACAACTCCAGTGGCTGAAGAGATCCCAGATGCAAGGACCTTAGAGTTCAGACACCTGAAGGATCATCCTGTTGACCAAATCATAGGAGATCCTCGGGATGGTGTCAGAACTCGTCGAGGTACAACTAACGAGAATTTACACTTAAGCTTTCTCTCACAGGTTGAACCAAAGAAATTTGAGGAAGCCAACTCCGACGCATCCTGGATTCTAGCCATGGAAGAAGAATTAAATCAGTTCAAAAGATGCAAAGTCTGGACACTTGTTCCTAGACCCAAGCATAAGAACGTCATCGGGACAAAATGGGTCTACCGAAACAAGATGGATGAAGACGGAACAATTATAAAGAATAAAGCCAGACTTGTCGCCAAGGGATATCGTCAAGAGGAAGGGATCGACTTCGACCAAACTTATGCTCCAGTAGCAAGACTGGAGGCAATCAGGTTATTTCTTGTCTACGCTGCACTTAAGGGCTTTACCGTCTATCAAATGGACGTGAAGTCCGCCTTCCTAAATGGTAACATTAAGGAAGAAGTGTATGTAGAGCAACCGCCAGGTTTTGTTGACTCAACCTTTCCTAACTATGTGTATTTATTACAAAAAGCACTATATGGTCTCAAGCAAGCCCCTCGGGCTTGGTATGAGACGCTGTCTACCTTTCTTCTTGAGAACAAGTTCACAAGAGGAAAGATAGACAAGACATTATTTCTTAGGGAAATAAAAGGCAAGATTTTGCTAGTGCAAATCTATGTCGACGACATCATTTTTGGCTCTACAGATAACAACCTCTGCAAAAAGTTCTCTAAACTTATGCAAGGGAAGTTTGAAATGAGCAGTATGGGAGAGCTGAAGTATTTCTTAGGGCTACAAGTGAAACAATCTGAGGATGGAATTTTCATCTCTCAGACCAAGTTCACCAAAGAGCTGCTTAAGAAATTTGGAATGGAGAATGCAACCTCTATGAGGACTCCAATGGCCTCAGCTATGTCTCTGGACAAGGACGAGAAAGGGAAACCTTTTGATGAAACCAAGTACAGAAGCATAATTGGGTCCTTGCTCTACCTTACTGCGAGTAGACCAGATATAATGTTCTCAACATGTGTATGTGCTAGATTTCAGGTGAACTCTAAGGAATCTCACTACATTGCTGCAAAGCGAATTTTGAGATACCTCAAAGGAACACCAAATCTTGGCTTATGGTACCCGAGAAGTAATGATAGTGAACTAATTGGATTTTCAGATGCAGATTTTGCAGGTAGCAAAGATGACAGGAAAAGCACTTCCGGGACTTGCCAATTTCTCGGAAGGAGACTTATCTCCTGGAGCAGCAAGAAACAGAACTGTGTAGCCATCTCAACGGCTGAATCAGAGTACATCTCTGCAGGCAGCTGTTGTGCACAGCTGTTATGGATCAAGAATCAGTTTAAAGACTACAACATGAAGTTCCAGAACATTCCCCTGTTCTGTGATTCTTCCAGCACAATTGCAATAGCCAACAACCCAGTCTCCCACAGCAGGACCAAGCACATAGAGCTTCGCTACCATTTCATCCGGGAGCATGTGGAAAATGGAGACATAGATCTTCAATATGTCTCCACAGACAGGCAAGTTGCAGACATCTTCACCAAGCCGCTGGATGAGTCCAAGTTTTCATTCTTCAAAACTGAGCTTGGACTGCTTAACAAAGAAGACCAATGATGGACTCAGAAATTTAGAAGAGGTCAGAAATGTTGGATACTCTGAGGTACATTTTTTTTTAGTGAAAATTCCTTCAAGAAATTTGAGACTCGAGAATAGTTACATTTACACGAGTGAAATAGTGAATACTCGAGTAACAAGTCAAATATACTCGAGTAATCAAATCAATACTCGTGCATGCACTCCTTATACTCGAGTATGAAAAGTCTTCAGAATTTAATACTCGTGTATTGAACTTCATATACTCGAGTAATCAGATTGATACTCGAGTATGAATTTCTTATACTCGAGTATGGAAAAATCCGTCTAGACTTAATACTCGTGTATACTCAGTCCATACTCGAGTATATGTTAAGGATTACTCGTGTATGCCGTAAACTTCTCTCGTGTAATCGGATTTCTCTGGAATTTTTCAAACTCTCTATTCGCACAAACTAATTTGCCGCCTCTTCAGGTATGTCTTTATACTTAATTCGTTTTAAACCTAATTAGGATTATTTATATATATATATTCAAAACGACAAAGTCCTTTCCACTTCTCATTCACCCGAGTAGCCGCCGGCTGTTCGTATTCCCGAAACCCTGTTCTTCGTCTTCCGTCGCCGCAGATTTCCGTCTTCCTCATTGCAGAATCGCTGATGGCTCCTCCCTCCTCCAAGTTTGGAATCGGCTCGGAATTAGTGACTGATGGCATTGAAGATATCTCCGATGATTTCAAGAACCTTCTGATTCTCCTGGACACGGCCGGATTGACCTTCGTTCTTCAAGAACCTTGCCGCCTTTTGCTTCCTGATGTTGAAGAGTTCTACAAAAACTTGAAGATTAGACACAATGGTACAGTTCTGAAATCAAAGGTAAGGGGAGTTGATGTTCGGTTAGATAAAACCTCTGTCGCCACTCTGCTTCGGATGCCCGTGGTCGACGAAGAAGATGATTTAGACAAGGCAGATGCCGACCGCACCTCCTTATTCTGTGGTCGAGATCCAGAAGGTGGAGGTGAAACCCTGAACCGCTCTCTGTTCAATTCAGAAGGGAAGTTTCTAGTTGACATCATTGCCAAAATCCTCTGGTGCAAGACTTACTCCATTCGAGATGTATCACAAACTCTTTTTGATGTTATGCAAGCTATTGTCTGCAGGAAGAAGTTTCAGTTTGGAATGATGATACTGGATAAGATCAAAGACAGCGTCAAACATCCCAGCTTTGCCAGGATTATCTCCCTCCTCCTCCATGAGATAAATCCTACAGTGTTTGACTTCTCTAAAGGTATTCCTCTCCACCATATGAAGAAAGTCACCCTCGCCTCCATACATAGATATGAAATCAAGCTTCAAAATACTTCCCAAACCTCCAGACAGCAAGCTGTCATCAGGACCCCATCTCCTCCTCAACATCAAATTGCTGACACTCTGGGTGCAGCAATTGAGGGGGAGCCTGCCTCTTCTCTTCCTCAGAATCAGGTTTCTTCAGAATCAGTAATTCCAGAAACAGAAAAAGTAAGAATTCCTACTCCTCCAATCTCTCCTCCTCCAGCAGATATTCAATCAGCAAATCCAGACTCAGAGATTCCAGACTCAGCAGCCCTTCTGTCTACAGCTGAGGATATCAACAAATTCATTGATGAGCTCAGCTCAGATGCCCCTCTCTTCCAGAATGACTCAGCTGCTAAGTCTCCAGTTCAGTCTGAAGTCCATACTCCAGTTCAGTCTCCTGCTAGAACCCCAGCTCAGTCTCCTGCTAGAACCCCAGCTCCTTCTCCTGCTAAATCTCCAGTCCATTCTCCTGAGAGTGAGCCTAGCCAATCAGCTCATATTCTCCTGTCTGATGATGAGATGTCTCCAGATCCTGTGGAGGCACCTCTGAAGAATTTGGATTTCTCCATGCCCTCTCTGCTACCCTCAGAAGAAGATGTTGAAACAGTTCCATTCAAGAGAGCAGTCAGCTCAGTGGTGATCTCAGAAATCCCTCCTTGGACTGCTTCTGCTTCTACTTCTGCTCTTGCCCCTGCTGCTTCAGCTCCTGAACCAACCTCAGCTCCCTCCTCTTCATCCTCAGATATTATCAGCAAGATAGAGCTTATGCTAAAAGAACAGAGAGATTACTTTGATGCCTCTCTGCAATCAGTAACATCCAAGGTCTCTGCTCTTGAAACAGAGATGAGCAGAGGCTTTGCAGAAATCCAAGCAAATACTGATGAACTAAAAAGGTTGTTCCAACTTGGAGGCAAAGCCATAGACCACACCATTACAAGCATAGGTGAGCTAAGAAACCAGGCTGAGACAGTAGCTCACAATCAGATCAAGCTGGATGAGAGAGCTGAAATGAATGTTGTGACAGTATGTAATGAAGTGGGCACCTTCAAAGATGAAGCCATTGCAAAGCTAAACATAGATATCAGCAAGGGGGAGAAAGTTGTAAAAGAACAAGTGGAAAAACTTTATGAGCAAGCCCAAGCAGTTGCAAAAGAACAAGTTGAAACTCTCTCCAAACAGGCTCAAACTACAGTGGATGGAATTGTAAAGGAAATGAAAGCAGACATTCTCTCTCAACTTCAATCTGTAAAGTTTTATACCTATGACACTGCTGTGTGGCTGCATAACATGAACTTCCCCAATGCTCAGCTCAACCCAGCCATCATTCCTCAGCACCTAAATCCTCTTGAAGAGCAACCCTCTGCAGATGCCCCTGTCCAAGCTACCATTCCAGAAAGTGGTGTGCCAGTCTTCTCTCCTAGACCTGAGGGAGATGTAACTGAGCCCCCTCTTAACTACTCTGACATGTGGCAAGATGATTTTGTTTCCAGTTCTCAAGGTCCATCTAAGAGGAAAAGAAAGTATGGTGAAGGTGCTTCTGCAAGTCGTTCTGAACCCAGAAGAGATCCAGCAATTGTTCACTCAGAGATTTGGAGTCCAACCTCCAAATCCCTTATTCTTGATACCCTGAAATTAGTGACAGATCATGGGGAAAACAGAGACAATCATTACAGCTACTCAGAGTGGAAAGCATATGAAGCTTCACAGATCAAAATCAGACTCCATGACAGAAACTGGGGACACAACAACCCTGCTGCTCCTCCCAGGCCCAGGACCTATTTCCCAAAGCCTTACAGCTACCTGGAGAGGCAACAGCTCAAAAGGGAAAGAATGCACAAGGATGCTCCATCATGAGTGGATCTGAGAAAGTGGAATTGGACTATTTTGTTTATGTGTTTTAAAAAAAAACATTTCCTCATATATATATATATATTTAATTCTGATTATGGCCATATTTTGTCTATCCTGTTTTAATTAGGTTTATTCTCCTTGATATGCTTTTTGTTCTTTTACTCCTAAGTAATTCACCTTAGTATAGAGAGTGCTGACATCTACAAATATGGGGAGATTGTTGGGGTTTGTCTCCACAATGCCTCAGATTTGTAGGAGGTCAGACCTTGAACTAAGATGAATTAAGGTGTATTTGATGCTGTGTTTGAGTTGTATGTGTGCAGGTTCTAATTGACAAGTGTAGACCAATGTCAGTCTGTAATGGGTCACCAAACACAGGACCATGCAATGTAATCTCTCATTGTGTGATCCAAGGTGTTGGCCCATATATAGCCTCTCTATTGGGATACACTTATCCTTCATGCACATTGGATGGATGGACAGAAGCTTTGGAGCTAAGCTTTCTCAGAGAAAATTTTCCTAAGTCCTTTATACTCGAGTAAGTATGTTCATACTCGAGTAAGTGTTTTCTGATACTCGAGTATAACTTTTGATACTCGAGTAAGTTTGCTCTATACTCGAGTATATCTTCTGATACTCGAGTAAGTATGTTCATACTCGAGTAAGTGTTTTCTGATACTCGAGTATAACTTCTGATACTCGAGTAAGTTTGCTCTATACTCGAGTATATCTTCTGATACTCGAGTAAGTATGTTCATACTCGAGTAATTGATTTTTGATACTCGAGTAAATTCTTCCATACTCGAGTATATCCTCTGATACTCGTGTATGTTAACGTTTCTCAGGTATATTTTCTGACACTCGAGTTTAGCCTTTTGATACTCGAGTATATCGTCTTGATACTCGAGTATACTTTCTATTACTCGAGTATACAATTCTGATACTCGAGTATACCATTTTTGATACTCGAGTAATTCATTCTTCTCTCCTGTATTTCTCTCTTTCTATACTCGAGTATACTGCTTCTTGCTACTCGAGTAATCCATCTCTCCATACTCGTATATATCCTCCATTACTCGAGTATCGCAGTCAACTTCTCCAGAATTTTTCTAAGTCCATTTTCATCATAAGTATTTTGAATCTGTCAATTCTGATTGGTCCACGTGTCATCATTAATCAATATTATGACCGTTGGAACCCACCTATAAATAGGTCTTTTCAGAAATGACTTTTAAGCGTTATTACAGAAATATTCTTTTTAAGAAAGAGAAATTCCGTGAACCCTAACTTCTCGCCGCCGCCATTGCCGTTCACGGAAGAAGAAGAAAAGTTTGGATCGCGACCTTCGTTTTCATCGATCTTTTCTCCAGCGATCCAGAAGAAAGAGAATCACTCGATCTTGCCGAGCCTTGAAGATTCCAGATCTCTCTTCTCGATCGAGGTGGTTCTAGTTTTCAGACTCGTGGATCTCTCTCAGGTCATCTTCAACCTTTTTCTGATCAAGCCGAAGTTCCTGAAGAAGAAGACCGTCAAAGATCCAGATCTGAGATTGTTGTTTTGATTTTTATTTTCAAACCAAATTTCATTGTAGGAGATTCTTCTCCGAGACTTGTAGGAAGTTTTGTCTTCCGAGTTTTTGTAGATCCGTTTGGGATCGAGATTTGTAGGAACGTGGTTCCGAGGTGTAGGATTGTTTTCAATCCGAGATAGTGGAGTAGCCGAGTCTAGTGATTTGCTAGATCGGTGAGGAAAGTGGACGTACCCAAGATTGGGGAACCACTATAAATCTCTTGTCTTCTGTGATTGCTTGATATTTGCTGTGTTAGTTTTTAATTCCGCATTTGACACGCATTTCACCTATTCACCCCCCTCTAGGTGATTTAGGCTAACATCTTAGACCTCTCAGAGGAGGTCCAGCGGAGGCAGCATTCTTGGAGGAAGACGCTTCATGATGATGACAACTACATGAAGTATTCTTCTTCACAGGCTTTTCCACAACAGATTTTACCTTTGGTGCCTTCTCGATGTTATGACCATGAGCATATGGTCCATAGCTCTGAAGTTGAATATCTTCATAAGGTGCCTTGAAGACACTCACGCCAAAGTAACGAGGGAGAGTCCAACCTTGGTATCTTGACTTAGGCTTCTCCGGGATCGGCCTAGTGAAGTTTCCATAGATGGACTCGCAGTCGAACTCGTTCGCAGGAAAGATAACTTTCTTGAACGAGACTGGCTCCAAAGGAGCTTTCTCTTTTTCCTTGGCCAATGCCTTCTTGGCGTTCTTATTCTTTCTCTTGGCCTTGTTTATCCTAGAGGATTTACTAGGAGCATCTTGGTGGCCTATACCAGCACCCTTGGCCTTAGCTGAGAACTCAGCAATCAGAGGAAGTACAGTCTTAGGCTTAGAGAAACCTTCCACAAGTTTCTTTTCAGCCGAGAGTTGTTCTTCCAACTCCATGATGATTTTCTCCTTAAGGTCAAGATGCTCAAGAGCCTTGTTATAATCTTCAATAGATCTGTTGAGGTCTTCCTTGAGAGAGTCAGTCTTGGAGATTTCTTCTCTTAAGGTGGTCTCCGTAGCTTTTAGGGTCCGTTCGTTTCACAGACATTGATATTGAAGTATTGGCTTTGAGAATATGAATGTCATTTCTCTTGTTCGTATCAACAATTTTAAATTGGAATTGGGTTTCTGATGGAAAGTCGTCGATATTCACCGTAATCTAAAAACTCATAGATTCAATATCTATCTCTAGTGACGGATATTCAGTCCGGTTTTCCAAAATGAGACCATTTTTTTAGCCTGAACGTGACTTTTTTCGGGCGAACGCAATTTTTCATCGGGACGCAATTTTTTTGCGCGGACGTGATTTTTCCGTCTGTGTACGATTTTTCGCCCAGACGTAATTTTTTGTCTTTAAGCATTTTTTTTACCCAGGCAGGTTTTTTTCTCCCGAATGCGATATTTTTGCACGAACGCGGTTTTTTTTCTCTATGACGCAATTTTTTTGCCCGAATGTGTTTTTTTTCTCCCGTACGGAAATTTTTCGCTACGATTCAATTTTTGGTCGCCTGGGCCGAATTATTCATCTAGACGTAATTTTTTTCGCCCGAACATGAATTATTCGGCCAAACAAGGTTTTTTCGCCGAAACGCGTTTTTTTCCGCCCGGACGCGTTTTTTTCGCCCGGACATGATTTTTTCGCCCGGGCGCGATTTTTTCGCCCAAACGCGATTTTTTCGCCCGCACGCGGTTTTTTCACTCGGACGTGATATTTTTGCCCAGACGCGAATTTTTCGCCCAGACGCGATATTTTGGACTTGACGCGATATTTTCGCCCGGTCGCGATATTTTTCACCCGGACGCAATTTTTTCGCCCGGATGCAAATTTTTCGCCCCGACGCAAATTTTTCGCACGGACGCGAATTTTTCGCCCGGACGCGAATTTTTCGCCCGGACGCGCATTTTCTCGCCCGGACGCGATTTTCTCGCCCGGACGCGATTTTCTCGCCCGGAAGCGAATTTCTCGCCCATACATGAATTTTTCGCCCCGACGAGAATTTTTCGCCCCGACGCTCATTTTTCGCCCGGGCGCGTATTTTTCGCCCAATTTTTCGACCGGACGCGAATTTTTTGACCGGGCGCGAATTTTTCGACCGGACGCGAATTTTTTGCCCGGACGCGAATTTTTCGCCCGGACGCGATTTTTTCGCCCGGACGCGATTTTTTCGCCCGGACGCGATTTTCTCGCCCGGACGCGATTTTCTCGCCCGGACGCGATTTCTCGCCCGGACGCGATTTTCTCGCCCGGACACAATTTTTTCGCCCGGACGCGAATATTTCGCCCGGATGCGAAAATATCGCGTCGGGGCGAAAAATTCGATTTGAGAAGTAAAAAATCGCGTCCGGGCGAAAAATCGCGTACGGGAGATGTGCTTTGGCGAGGAAATCGCGCCCGGGCGAGGAAATCGCGCCCGGGCGAGGAAATCGCGCCCGGGCGAGGAAATCGCGCCCGGGCGAGGAAATCGCGCCCGGGCGAGGAAATCGCGCCCGGGCGAGGAAATCGCGCCCGGGCGAGGAAATCGCGCCCGGGCGAGGAAATCGCGCCCGGGCGAGGAAATCGCGCCCGGGCGAGGAAATCGCGCCCGGGCGAGGAAATCGCGCCCGGGCGAGGAAATCGCGCCCGGGCGAGGAATTCGCGCCCGGGCGAGGAATTCGCGCCCGGGCGAGGAAATCGCGCCCGGGCGAGGAATTCGCGCCCGGGCGAGGAATTCGCGCCCGGGCGAGGAATTCGCGCCCGGGCGAGGAATTCGCGCCCGGGCGAGAAAATCGCGCCGGGGCGAGAAAATCGCGTCCGGGCGAGAAAATCGCGTCCGGGCGAAAAATTCGCGTCCGGGCGAAAAATTCGCGTCCGGGCAAAAAAATCGCGTCCGGGCGAAAAAATCGTGTCCGGGCGAAAATATCGCGTCCGGACGATAAAATTCGCGTGCGGACGAAAAAAATCGCGTTCGGGCGAAAAATTCGCGTTCATATGAAAATTCCGCATTCAGACTGAAAAAATCAAATCAGATTGAAAAAAATCACGTCATGGCGAAAAAAACACGTCTGGGCGAAAATAACACTTTTGGGCGAAAATTTCACGTCCGGTCAAAAAATTCGCGTTGTGGTCGAAAAACTTGAGTTTGGGTGAAAAAATCACGCCTTAAGAAAAAATAATGGTCGGGCTAAAAAATCGCATTTGTGATTTTTAATTGTGATCATTAATAGCATTGATCAATGTCAATTCCTATGACAGAATATTTTTCTACAAACGAACAATAAAAAAATGTCAATGTCAATTCCTATGATATAAAGTCTTCATGAGGACGAACAAAAGAATTGGATTTAAATCCAATATCATTTCCCATGTGTATTGATATTGACTTGAAAGCCAATACTTAAATGCCAATGTCGTTGAAACGAACGGAGCCTTAGAGATTTTATCTCTTTAGCTTGAGTTTTCAAGACTTTGCGATATTTGTCGTAAGCCTTGAGTAACTCCTTATATTGTCCCATGAGTTCAGATTCATCCTCAGATGGATAGTCCTCTTGCTCATTATCATCATCAGATTCTGAAAGAGGGGTGTGAGATTTTAACTCCCCAGTAAACTAAGGGACTTGTTCATCATCAATCAGAGCCATTAGCCTAAAGTAGGCTTCTTCCTCTTTTGCACTCGACTCAAATGAGTCAGAGTCACTGAGGGTTTTGCCCTTCTTGGCTAGCAGGCTCTTTTCTGTCCTCTTTTTGTGTAGGACTTCTTCTCTTCTCTTTTGCCACCCTCTTTCTTCTTGTGGGGGCAATCCGCAATGACGTGACCTGGCTTATTACATAAATAACAAACAAAGTCAGTCGAATGATGTTTGTTCAATTTAGAACAATACCTGTCGTGACTGCTTGAGCCTTTTCTATGACCATCACCATCATTGTGTGATCTTCTATAGGAGGCATCCTTGCCTTTCCATTGCTTATTTTTGTTCAAGAATTTCTTGAACTGCCTTGAGAGTAGAGAAAACTCTCCATCAGATAGCTCTGAGCCGGATGAGCTTGGCTCAGATGATTCTTCTTCATCAACTTCATGAACTGGGGAAGGAGGGCCAGCCTTTGTCGTCCTTGAGCTATCTGCCTTCAGAGCGACAGACTTCTCCTTGGAAGCAGACCTGCTCATCTCTTCTTCAGCTTTTCTTGAGTTGATTTGAAGCTTGTAAGACATAAGCTTTCCGAACAGATTCTGCGGGTCCGTCTCGGCTAACCTTCTGAACTCCCGAATGGCACATACCTTATTATCTCATTCCTTGGTCAGGGATCTTAAGAATTTGTCATTCAGTTCCCCGTTGGTGAAGACTCAGCCATAAACTCTTAGGCCATTGACTATCTTGAAAAGTTCTCAAAGGTATCAGTTATGGCTTCCTTGTGACCTTGCCTGAAGGCTTCATACTTCTGATTTAGAAGGGATCTCCAATCATCCCTGACTTCCTCAGTGCCCTCCATCAGAGTCACCAGGGATTGCCACATCTCCTTGGCAGACTAGCAATGAATCAGATTTTGCAGCATCGAGTCATGGACTGCACTTGCTATAATATTTTTGGCTTTCTTGTCCAGGGAGACAAGTGCAATCTCGTCCTTATCCAATTCCATCATTTTCTTTGGGAACCTTTTGGTTGGATCTATTATAGATGCAGTCATAGGAACATACGGACCTTCTTCAACAATCATGAAGATCCGAGGGTCTACTGCTTCCATGAAGAATTTGACTCTTTCCTTCCACATAGGAAAGTTGTTCTTGGTGCAAATAGGGAGCTTAGCAAAATCCTTGTTCTTACTCATGCTTGATACTTTCTAGAAGACAACTTGATAAGGATTTGATCAAGGTGTTAGCCTTTTAATGATCAACCTCCCTCTGATACCAATTGAAAGAGATGAGTTGTCTACTTAAATCAATTATAGGGGGTGGGGGGGGGGGTGAATAGGTGAGATGTGGTCCAAATGCGGAATAAAAATTAACCACAAACACAAGCAAGTAAGAAAGCAATCACACAGACGACAGATTTATAGTGGTTCCCCGATCTTCGGTACGTCCACTTTCCTCACCGATCTAGCAAATCTCTAGACTCGACTACTCCATTATCTCGGATTGCAAACCAATCCTATGCCTCAGAACCACGTTCCTACAAAACTCAATCCACAAAGGATCTACACTCGGAAGATAAAACTTCCTACCACTCGGAGATAAATCTTCTACAAAGAAAATTGTTTGAACAAAAAAATACAAACAAAATATCACAGATCTGGATCTTGGACTTTGTCTTCTTCCTTGAGAGCTTTCAGCTTGGTCAGAAATTGTAGAAGAAGACTTGACTGGTTTCCAAGAATCTGAGATCTGAAATCACCACGATCAAGTAGAAATCCACGAATAGATGAAGCACGAAATGATCAGATGATTCTTCTTGATTCTGGATCGCTCTAATCGGTAGCAGCGCTGAGAGAACGATGATCCAGAGCTTCTTCCGAAAATAGTAATGGCGGCGGCCGACGGGAGATTAGGTTTTCGGAAAATCTTTCTTTATAAAGAGAGACAATATTATCGTTTTTTTGTTTCTGATTATTGTGTAATTAGTCAAATCTGAAAGGACCTATTTATAGGCGATCTCCAACGGTCATAATAATAATTAATGATGACACATGGACCAATCAGAAAAGAGTAATTAAAATACTCGTATAATCTGGACTTTAGAAAAATTCAGGAATTCTGAACCAGTATACTCGAGAGAAATAATATACTCGAGTATAGAAGGTCTGCTACTCGAGTAGATAAGAGAGGAATATACTCGAGTAAGAGAGAAAACTACTCGAGCATCTAGGAAGAACTACTCGAGTGACTTAGACAGACTACTCGAGTATAAACCAAATCTACTCGAGTACAAGTTAGACTACTAGAGTATAAAGTAGATCAACTCGCGTACTAAGCCACTTACTCGAGTATATGAAAGATGTTACCCGAGTATGTGGACTTAGAAAATTCAGGCTGAGTTCAGAAAGCTCTACTTGAGCAGATACTTGACCTACTCGAGTGACTAAGCGTCTACTCGAGTATAAGATATCACTTACTCGAGTACATGAAAATCTACTCGAGTATAGACTCTTATACTTGAGTATACAGAGTCCTCTCGAGTATGTCTAAGGATCTTCTCGACTACTAAGTCACTTACTCGAGTATATGAGAGAAGTACTCGAGTATGTGGACTTAGAAAAATTTCTCTGAATTGATCTTCAATACTCCATAGTCCAGCAGTCCAAGTGCATGTAGATGAAGTGTACCCCAATAGAGAGGTTATACATGAGTCAACACCTTGGATCACACAATGAGGGATTACATTGTATGGTCCTGTGTTTGATGACCCATTATAGACTGATATTGGTATACACTTGGCAATAAAGTCCTGCATACATATAACTGAAACACAACATCAAATACAACTTAATTCATCTTAGTTCAAGGTCTGACTTCCTACAAATCTGGGGTATTGTGGAGACAATTCCCAATAATATCTAACAGTATCAGAGCTACCTTGGGACATGCACACTTATGTGATGACAACAATACTGTAGAATCTGGATGCCAACTTGCATTCTTGGAGGGGATGCAATATGATGTATCTCAAGTCATATATCCCCTCCTGAGTTTGAAGAAGTTCAACAGATAGTCTAGAATATATACATCCCTCCACTGGAAAAATTGCCATTCATTTCTGAGAAAGTGGAAATGGTTGATTCAGGTTTGCTTAAAGAGCAAGAGGCCTAGTTATCTAAGAAAAGATTCAGAGAACAGGCTAAGTCTAGGCCTGATTTTGAGAAATGGATTGAGTCCAAGCTCTAGAGGCATCATCTTAACTATATGGAATGCATTTACTGATAATCAATATGACATGGGTAAGTGGTACTTCAAACAAGAATGAGACAAATATCTTGCACAACAAGAAGCAATCAACAAATTCAGGAAGGACTTGAAGGCTGACAAAATTCCTACAAATTCCATAGAGCCTTGCAAGTACTTCCCTAAACCATTCCACTACTTTGAAAGGCAAAAGCTGAAAGCTACTCAACTTAAGGTCAAAGACATCAAAGGTAAGAAGCCTGTTGCTGATGATAAAGCTGAAGTCAAACCTACTATTCAGACAGACAAAGGCATTGTCATCAAGGAACCAAACCAATCTTAACTTTAGATTGACTAGGTTTTAGAAGAACTATGTAAACTTTTTGTTGTTCTTATAAAAACCTTATAATCTTACTCTGGTTAAATGATATAAAGAAATCCTTGGTTGACAACAATATATCTATGTCTCTAAGTTGTATGTTTTTCCTTTATGATGTGTAATTTTGGATATTTATGTGTTACATGCTATTTCTACTTATGAATATGTTGAGACCGAGCAGTCTGTCGGATGAGACCGGGCGGTCTGGCGGTTTGTCTGGCGGTCTGAGCGATTTGGCAGTACCGAGCGGTCTGTCTGATGAGACCGGGAGGTCTGGAGGCTTATCTGGCGGTCTAAGCGGTTTGGCAGTACCGAGCGGTCTGTCGGATGAGACCGGGAAGTCTTGCGGCTTGTCTGGCGGTCTGAGCGGTTTGGCAGTACCGAGCGGTCTGTCGGATGAGACCGGGAGGTCTGGCGGCTTGTCTGGCGGTCTGGCGGTTTGTGCGGCTTATGTGGCTTGTATAGTTTCAGGTTCTTGTAATTTTTAGTCCCACATTGCTTATTTGTAATCTCTCTTCTCTCCTCCATTCTATAAAAGGGAGGTCATACCTTTGTAATAGATACCTTTTTCAGATAATAAAATTTCTTTTATACTACTTGCAGTTTGTTTTTTGTTCGGTTCTAACATGGTATCAGAGGACTCGATCTACTCCTCCTAATTCTTTGTGCCTCCTCTGACCGCGCGACCTGTCCGCGCGGCTTGCTTCCTTTTCGCGCGACCTATTTTTCATGGCCTGTTTCTTCCGCCTGTTTTCTTGCGCTCTGTTCGCGCGGCCTGTTTGCTTGTGCCCTGATCGCGCGCCCTGTTCGCGCAGTCTGTTTCTTTTGATTGCCCCCTATTCACACGGCCTGTTTGCTTGCGCCCTGTTCGCGCGACCTGTTTTTTTGCTTGCTTCTTTCTTGCGACCTATTCTAGTCGCCGCGCCCTCCTCCTCCTCTTCGGTCGCCGCGACCTGTCGCCGCAACCTGTCATCACGACCTATTTTTTCCTTGTTCGCCTTTCACCTCCCAGCAACCCCCTCTTCTGTTCGCGCCACCTATCTTCTAGCCGCCTGACTTCTTCTCCTTTGCCTTACTCTGCATCTTGGTCGTGGCCTTCCTTGCCGCTGGTGTGTTGTCACCGTGACCACAGCAGACTCCTCTCCCTGTCCGCTGTGGCCTTCTTTGCTGCTCGCCTTCCTGCGGTTCGCACGGCTTGTTATGTCTTCTCGTGCGGTTTATTTTCCTCTCTTCATGGCTTTCACATCCGTGGTCACATCATCTGGTAGTGCCCACGTTGTTACTCAAGGAAAATGGCTGATTGACACCGGTGCTACCAATCATATGACCGGCAATCCCCAGTGTTTTTCTCTCATAGAAACACATGATCGGTTGCCCCCGGTTATTCTCGCTGACGGCTCTCCTTCACCGATCAATGGGACGGGAGTGGTTCCTGTCACTCCGTATCTTCTCTTGGCAGATACTCTCTACGTGCCCATTTTTCCGTGCAACTTATTATCTGTGACCTCTATTTGCAAGCAGTTACAGTGTTCTGTCACATTTACTTCTACATCTTGTTCTTTTCAGGATCCGGATTCCCGACGGACGATTGCTACTGGGACTGAGAATGGCGGCCTATACTTCCTTGACAACATTTCCGCTCTATCCACCTTTTCTAACAGCTCCACAGATCTTCTCCAATGGCATCTTCGCCTTGGTCATGCTCCTCCACGACTTATTTGTCTACTTCTGCCCCACCTTCCTTCCCAAAGTCCTCCCCTCAACTGTGAGGCCTGTCAGCTTGGCAAGCATCACCACTCATCCTTCCCTCCAAAGCAAGTTTGTGGATCTACCCGTCCGTTTAATCTCGTCCACTCCGTTGTTTGGGGTCCGTCTCCTACCCTCACCGTTGGTAGGGGAGTTCATATTTTGTCACCTTTATTGATGATTTCTCTCGCTGTACTTGGGTGTATCTGTTAAAAGATTGCTCCGGATTATTTTTTTTATGGACGTCCTTCTATCTTATGATAAAAACCCAGTTTAATGTTTCTATTAAAGTCTTTCGATCTGATAATGCCAAGGAATATATCAGTCATGACTTTTCTACCTTCTGCATGCAAAATGGGATTGTTCATCAAACTAGTTGTGCCTATACTTCACAGCAAAATGGGGTGGCCGAATGCAAAAAACCGTCACCTCCTTGATGTGGCTCACACTCTGTTGACTCAAATGCACGTTCCTCGCTCCTATTGGGGCTATGCTGTTCTAATCTCCTGCTATCTTATCAATCGCCTTCCCTCCACCGTTCTCCACGGCAAAACCCCCGTTTCCATTCTATATCCTGGGGGATCTGTTTCCTCTTCCCCTACATATCTTTGGATGCACAGCCTTTGTGCACTCTCCCTGTGCCACTCGTGACAAACTCTCACCACGTGCCACCAAGTGTGTCTTTCTGGGTTACTCTACCACTCAAAAAGGCTATTGTGGCTTTGACCCAGTTACCCGCAAGCAGTTTGTCTCTGCGAACATCACCTTCTTTGAAAATGCCTCGTACTTCTCTCCTGACTCCTCTTCCTCTCCTGATATTCCGACTTCACTTACCACCCCTTCCATTCCCTCTACACCTACCGAGATTATGCCACCCCCTCCCTCTCCACCATCCCCTCAACTGTGTCCTCCTCCTGAGGTATCTCCTTCTTCTCCACAGTCGCCTCTCTCTACTCCCGGGCCAGCTCTCTCCTCTACGGATGTCCCGGCAACTGAGGAACATGATGACCTGGATATTCCCATTGCTCTTCACAAAGGGGTGCGGACGTGTACTCAACACCCTCTAGCTACTATTATTTCATATGATCGTCTAACTCCTTCTCTCAGGGACTTTTCCTTGGCTATATCTGCCACTGACACTCCCCACACTTACCAGGACGCTCTTACTATTCCTCATTGGAAGACCGCCATGGATGAGGAAATTACTACCCTCACTGAAAGGGGTACATGGACCCTTGTTCCCCCCCTTTGGGCACTGATATGGTTGGATGTCGATGGGTATTCGTTGTGAAGTTTCGCCCAGACGGCAGCGTGGATCGATACAAGGCTCGCTTAGTCGCCAAAGGCTTCACTCAGACTTATGGGGTTGATTATTTTGACACCTTCTCTCCCGTTGCTCGTCTCAGCACCATTTGGGTTCTTCTCTCCGTGGCTGTCAATCGGGACTGGCCCATTTCTCAGCTCGATGTCAAGAATGCCTTTCTCTGTGGTGACCTTCAGGAAGCCGTATACATGGAACAACCTCCTGGGTATGTTGCTCAGGGGGAGACACGAGTATGTCATCTGAAGAAGGCCATATATGGCCTAAAGCAAAGCCCTCGGGCTTGGTTTGACAAGTTCAGCGGCAGTGTTACTGCCATTGGTTTTGTACGAAGTTCAGCCGATCACTCCTTATTCATTCGGAAAACCTCCTCTGGTATGGCGGTTCTTGCTGTATATGTGGATGATATTCTTCTGACTGGCGACAACCAGGCTTGGGTAGCTTTGACAAAGAAACACCTTCGGCAACACCTGGTCACTAAGGATATTGGCTCTCCCAAATACTTTCTGGGGATTGAGATTTCTCGAAAATCCAACTCTTTAGTTCTCTCCCAACAGAAGTATGCTCTTGATCTGCTAAAAGAGACAGGGTTAACTTGTGCTAAACTTGCTAGATGTCCCATGGCTATCTGGGAAGACAAAACTTGGACAGATGATTCGCCTCCTCTATCTAATTCTTCAAGGTACCGACGTCTTGTGGGCAAACTCATTTATCTCACAGTGACCAGACCCGATATCTCCTATGCTGTAAGCAAGGTTAGCCAATTCATGCAAGCTCCTAGGGAGTGTCATCTACAGTATGCCCTGAGGATATTGGAGTATGTTAAAGCAGCTCCAGGGAAAGGACTCCTTTTTCAAAAGAATGGTCACTTGAGGGTTGAAGCGTATTTTGATTCAAGCTATGCTGATGATAAGGGAGACCGAAAGTCAACTTCGGGTTTTTGCACATTTGTTGGAGGAAATCTTGTGAGCTAGAAGAGCAAGAAACAGTTTGTGGTCTCCAGGTCTAGTGCAGAAGCGGAATATCGTAGTACGACATCAACCACATGTGAGTTAAAATGGTTACGGGCTCTCATGCTTGACCTACGAGAGGTCTACAACTATCCTCTTCCTATGTTCTACGACAACAAGGCTGCGATATACATTTCCAAAAATCCGGTCTTTCATGAGAGAACAAAATACATAGAGGTCGATTGCCACTTTATTCGAGAAGAGATTTTGAAGAAACAGATTTGTACTCCGTTTGTCACTTCTGATAACGAGTTGGCGAATGTCTTCACCAAGCCGGTGTCCACTTCTTTGTTTCATATTTGCGACAAGCTGGGCATGATTGAAATCTATGCTCCAGCTTTAGGGGGAGTGTTGAAACCGAGCGGTCTGTCAGATGAGACCGGGCGGTCTGGCAATTTGTCTGGCGGTCTGAGCGGTTTGGCAGTACCGAGCGGTCTGTCTGATGAGACCGGGAGGTATGGCGGCTTGTCTGGCGGTCTGAGCGGTTTGGCAGTACCGAGCGGTCTGTCGGATGAGACCGGGAGGTCTGGCGGCTTGTCTGGCGATCTGAGCGGTTTGGCAGTACCGAGCGGTCTGTCGGATTAGACCGGGATGTCTGGCGGCTTGTCTGGCGGTCTGGCAGTTTGTGCAGCTTATGTGGCTTGTATAGTTTCAGGTTCTTGTAATTATTAGTCCCACATTGCTTATTTGTAATCTCTCTTCTCTCCTCCATTCTATAAAAGGGAAGTCATACCTTTGTAATAGATACCTTTTTCAGATAATAAAATTTCTGTTATACTACTTGCGGTTTGTTTTTTGTTCGGTTCTAACAGAATAACCCTATTTGAAATGTCTGTATACATCATGTTTATTACTTTTATTATATTGGTGTATATCATTGACTATGGGTTATGACTTTTCTAAATAGGGGGAGATTATTGAGTACATTGAAAATTGTGTACCAGATTTGGAGAAGCCTCACATAACTCAATGATATATGTGAGTTTGTATTTGATGGCATTTTTAGTTTACTTGTGCAGGCTAAAGATTGCAGAAATTATTCTAAGTACAAAAGTGTCGAGACACTTATTTAGTGTCGACACCTTCGAAGGAGCTGTGTCGAGACAAGAAGCAAGTTTGTATTGACACACAGGACTTGTGTCGACACCCAGAGTTTAAGTCAACATCAACTGTATCGACACTCAGAGTTCAAGTCGACATCAATTGTGTTGACACACAGGACTTGTGTCGACGCACAGAGTTTAAGTCGACATCAACTGTGTCGACACTCATAACTTGTGTCGACACTTAGACCTTATTGTACTGTCAGTTGTAAAGAAGCAACTATGTCGACATCCAGGACTTGGGTCGACATATGGAGAAGCTGTGTCGATACACAGGACTTGTGTCGACACATTTTAAAAATAGCTATGTCGGGAACTTGATGAAGAGCTGTGTCGACAATTTTATGAAGATGTCGACAACATCAAAGAAGCTGTGTCGACACCAAGGAATTGTGTCGGTACATATTACATTTGTGTCGACACATTCTATATCTGTGTCTCACCACATTCAGCTGAGTTAGATAACTCTAAGTGCCAGATCTCAAGACTGTAGACTTGACGTCAGTCAAGATCGTCAAGGCTGTCAGATATGTCAGAACTGTCAGATGTCGGTTAACTACCGGATCAGTCGGTTGCCTCTGACGAGAACTATAAATAGAGCTGATCTATCACAGAATGATCACGAAGAAATAAATAAGAAGTAGGGGAAATCACTCCAAGAACAATTCATAGAATTCTATACAATAAGAAGATTCTGATTCAAGATCAGAGGAGTAGACAACACCTCTTCAGATCTGTCAGTGTTTGCAGATTTAATTCTGCAAGGAAGAAGAAGCTGGATCTACGTCAACTTCTCAAGAAGATTCAACCTAGGTTCTCTCTTTCAAGAAGCTTTGAATAAGCTAAGTCAGGTTGAATCAGATTTATCACAACAAAGGTCAGGAGAAAGCAAATCCATCAAGATCTAATCAAGATTCCCTCACCTCTCTCTCTCTCTCTCTTTCTATCTGGGTGAAGGAAGAAACATACTCTTTAATTAATTTTCTGTAAGATCTATTTTTAGATCTGAGTGTAAGAGATTTCAATCTCTGAGTTGTAAGCCTGTAATTATAAAGGCTGAGGTAGGGCTTTTTTCATGAGGTAGGAGATTACGTTCTCTGAGCTGTAGTCCTTGTGATAAGGGCTGAGGTAGGGTTTGATTGCCTAAGTGGTAGGAGTGTGGATTCATTCTGAGGTAGGGTTCTTGGGAAGAGCCTGAGTTGTAGGAGTTGTTGAAGTTTGAGCTGTGGGAACCAATTTTAGTTCTGAGTTGTAAGATCTGAGGATCTAAGAAGGTAGAATGAAGTTTGGCTGAATCTAGTGTAATGCTAGATAGGCGAAGGGGGAAAGTGGATGTACCCATCATTTGGGGAACCACTATAAATCTATGTGTATGTTGTGATTGGATTATTGTGGGCTATGGTAGCTGCAGAATTTATAACTGTGCTGTGATTAATTTATTAACTGCCTAAGTGAATTGGAATTGAACCTATTCACCCCATTTAGGTGTTTAGACATTCTTGAAACCAATTCTTTCAGATATCTACAACTCCATTTTGACAGTTCTACCTCTACCAGTGGCAATAACAAGTACAAGTGTGGTACCACCTCCAGAATGGACAGAAGCCCATAAGAAAGCAAAAATTGTTGATGCCAAGGCTATGAACATTTTAGCCCAAATAATGTCAAATGACATTTTCCCAAAAGGTTGTTGAATGCTCTTCAGCAAGGGACATCTAGAACTCCCTCCATACAATGGTTGCTGGATCTGCTGATGAGAGAAAGGACACAAGATCCCACTTGATCTCTCAATATGAGATTTTCAAGAAGGGAGAATCTGAATCAGTTGCTGAGATATACACAAGACTCAGTCTCATTATTAATGAGTTGAAAACCTTAGAGAAGGACATCACATTGACAGAATTCAATTATAAGATCCTTATGTATTTCCCTAGCACATGAGATTCATGGATCTGGCCAATCAAAGAAGCCAGAAGTTTAAATGAGATTATAACAGAAACCTTATTGGGCAAGCTCAAATCTTATGAGCAGCTCATCAGAACCAGAGAAGCTGAACAGAAGTCTTCACCCTTAGTAAGGAAAGAGAAAAGTATTGCTTTTCAAGTAATAGAAGAAGAAGAAAAATCTCTAGAGAATAAAGATCTTATAGGTCTCTTGGCTAAGAGATTCTACAAAATGGCAAGAAAAGACTTTAGGAGAAGATCTTCCAGAAATGATGACAAACCAAGGTATGATAAAACTCTCACTAAAGAAATAGTTTGTTAGGGTTGCAGGAAACTAGGACATATCCTTCCAGAATGTCCTGAGAATAGAAAGAAAGACAAGATAAAGGAGAAAGACTACAAGAAGCACTCACACAAACCCTCTTCCAGTAAATACAAAAAGAAGGAGAGAGGCTTTGTTGCTGAGACTTAGAGTGAATCTGATTCAGAATCTTCATCTAGCTCAAGTGAAGATGAAGAAGAAGCAAAGGCTAAAGAAATCTGTTTGATGACAATCAATGCATCTTGCAGCAATTTTGAGTTTGAGTCAGAATCTGAAGAAGACCCGATAATATCTTCTTTTGATTTTACTTCAGATCAATTTAAAATAGATTTCAAATTACTATGCAAAGATTTAATAAAATATAAGAAGGAAATAAAACTTCTCAGAGAGAAACTAACTGAATTGGATAATCTTTCTTTAGAAAGCCTTGAACTTAGAGAAAATTTAAAAATTATTAATGAACAAATAGGTTCTTTAGAAAACAAGTTAAATGAGGCTAAAAAGTTTGAAGAATCCCTTAATGGGAGAAGCATCAAACTGATGGATATCACAAGCACAGTCAAATGTCAGGCTCAATGACAAACTAGGCTTGGGGGCTTCATCTAGTCAGCCTCATCTTATTCAGAAAAATATTTTATCAACCCCAATCAACTTTATATCAGCTAAAGGAAAAGAAGTTCCACAAATTACAGATAAAATTACTAAAGTTTCACAAAAGAATAAATCAAAGCAACATATAAATTCACAAAAAAACCATGCTCAACAAAATTCATCGAACCAAGATCGTCGAAATCAGTATTATTCATCGAACGACGATCGACGAACTCTGAACCCAGAATTTGGGTATAACTACTCGATAGCTGGTGCTAGACGAAATCAATATGATTTGTCGAACAGAGATCGACGAACGTGGAATGCAGAAAATGAATACCATCATTCTGTGAACTGAGCTCGACGAAATCAGTACTATTCATCGAATGAAGCTCGACAAAATAATTATAATTCGTCAAACCCTATTTCCTCAAACAGAAATTTAATTCTTTTCAAAACAATAATCAAAAACAAAAATTGAAAAACCCCTTTACTAAGTGGATCATCCCTCCTAGGAGATATCATCCACTTGGTTATAAAGATCAACCTGAGTGTTCTTACATTTCCAATTATCATTATGAAAGAAAATTAGGAACCAAGGTAACCTGGGTCAAGAACATCTAATTTGTTTTTATGCAGTTAAGAACTATTCTACCATAGAGTAACAATGGTATCTAGATAGTGGTTGATCAAAACACATGATAGGAAGCAAGGCTAATCTAATGGATTTTAAAGCAAAGCTTGGACGAAATGTTATCTTTGGAGACTCCAACTGTGGCCAGACAGAAGGCTATGGAAATGTCAAGGTTAGAGCAGTTACCTTCAATAAGGTAGCTTATATGAATGTTCTCAAGAATAACCTCATCTCCATAAGTCAATTATGTGATGAAGGTTATCAGGTAACTTTTAATAAGTCATTATGCTCAATTACTTCTAGTTTAAATAAAATAGTTTTAACTGGAGTTAGACAAGGTAACATCTAATTAGTTAATTTTAACTCTGCAAAAACTGAAATCTGTTTAATTAATTAGTTTAGTAAAACTAATGAACCTTGACATAAAAGGTTAGGACATGTAAACCTTAGGACCATTACTAAACTTTCTAAGGACAACCTTGTTAGAGGACTACCTTCTGGTTCTTACAAGAATGAAGGACTTTACAGGGCTAGTCAATTAGGCAAGCAAACTAAAAATAATTTTAAATCCATTTCTAAAAGTGATTCACCCAGGATGTGTATTTGCAACATATGGAACTTTTTGGACCTATTGCAGTACAAAGTTTGGGAGGAAAGTCATATACCTTAGTTATTGTAGATGATTTCTCTAGATTCACTTGAGTTTTTTTTTCTAAGAAATAATTCAGATAACTTTAAAGTTCTTACATATTTTCTTAAGAGCATCAAGATTGAGTACTCTACTCAGATTGCATTGATCAGAAGTGATCATGGAACTGAGTTTGAATCTCTTCTGATGCAAAAATTCTGTGAGAAGTAAGGTATCAGGAATTATTTTTCTGCTCCTAGAACTCCTCAACAAAATGGGGTAGCTGAAAGGAAAAATAGAACCCTAATTGAATCTGCTGGTACATTACTTGCAGATGCTTACTTGCCCCTATTCTTTTGGGCAGAGGAAGTAAGCACAGCAAACTATGTCCTTAACAAAAGTCTAATACATAAACTTAAGAGTAAGACTCCCTATGAATTACTTAAATCTAAGAAACCTAAAGTAATTTATTTTTAAGTTTTTGGTTATAAGTGTTATATTCATAATAATGACAAGAAATATCTAAGAAAATTTGAAGCCAAAGCTGCAGAAGGAATTTTCCTTGGATATTCTCATGTTAGCAAGGCTAATATGGTTTATAACAAATCTACTCTTAAAATAGAAGAATCTGTACATGTAACTTTTGATGAGACAAATATGTTTTACATAGAGAGAAATGTCTCAACCATAGAATCTTTTCAAGTGCCAAATCTGTGTGAGAAAATGGATGAATTAATCCTAACACAAGAGGATTTAATACATCCTTTTCAATAGATTGCCGAAGATAGTGACGAAGAAAATTCTAAGATTTATGCTGAAAATATTGTGGCAAAGTAAATTCCACCAGAGGAATTTGCACCACAAACAGTTGAAAACCCAACTTTACCTATTGATCTTGTCACACTTAGGGATCACCCTAGATCTCATGTGATTGGAGACATATCAACTGGTGGTTTAACAAGGCATCAATTGAATCAAGATCAGATGCAAGCCTATTTTATTTTTCAGATTGAACTTCAATCCATCAAAGATGCAGAACAAGATCCCCACAGGATCATTGCAATGCAAGAGGAACTCAATCAGTTTGAGAGATATAGAGTTTGAGACTTAGTTAGAAGACCCAAAGATTATCCAGTCATTGGAACCAAGTGGGTCTTTAGGAATAAGCTGGATGCTCAAGGAATTATTGTAAGGAATAAAGCAAGATTGGTAGCTCAAGGATATTCACAGGAGGAAGGCATAGATTATGACCATACATTTTCTCCTGTTGCAATATTGGATGCTATCAGGATCTTTCTTGCATATGCAGCACTCAAGAAATTCACAGTATACTAGATGGATGTGAAGAGTGCCTTTCTAAATGGAGAACTCAAGGAAGAAGTTTATGTTGAACAACTACTAGATTTTATCTCTCCAACTCACTCTTCTTATGTATTTAAACTTAACAAAGCTCTTTATGGTCTTAAAAAAGCTCCAAGAGCTTGGTATGAGACTCTTGCTAGTTTTCTTTTAGAAAATAAATTCAGTTGAGGCATTATAGATAAAACATTATTTGTTAAACATCATAAAAATAAAATTTTGCTAGTTCAAATATATATAGATGACATAATAATTAGCTCTACTGCTTCCAAACTTTGCAAAAGTTTTTCTCAACTAATGCATTCTAAGTTTCAAATGAGTAGTATGGGTGAGCTTTCCTACTTCCTTGGTATACAAGTGAAGCAAACACCTGATGATATTTTTATATCCCAATCTAAATATGCTAAATAGCTAATTAAAAGATTTGGGATGTCAGATGCCTCAGCCATGAAAACACCCATGCCCTTCAATGCTGTTGTAGATAATGATGAATAGGGCAAACCTATTGATTAGAAATTATATAGGACCATCATTGGGTCTCTATTATACTTAATAGCTAGTAGACCAGACATTATGTTTGTTACATATATTTGTGATATGTTTCAAGTAAATCCCAAAGAATCTCATCTAATTTTAGCTAAAAGGATTTTAAGATATATAAAGGGTTGCCCAAATCTAGGACTTTGGTATCCAATAGAGTCAGAATTTGAATTAACTAAATTCTCAGATGCTGACTATGCTGGATGTAGAGTTGACAGGAAAAGCACATCAGGAACTTGTCAGTTTCTTGGTGATAGGCTTGTGTCATGGTTTTATAGGAAGCAAACATCCGTTTCTACTTAATTTGCTAAAGCTGAATATATGACAGCTAGTAGTTATTGTTCACAGATTTTGTGGATTCAAAATCAGCTTCTGGATTATGGTTACAACTTAAATAATTCAACCATATTTTGTGATAATACCAGTGCAATTTCTATTACACAAAATCCAGCTCTGCATAGTAGGACTAAGCATATAGAAATAAGACTTCATTTTGTTAGAGATAATAACAAAAATAAAAGTAATCTTGTCTTCATTTCTACTGATTTACAAAGGGCAGATATTTTCACTAAACACTTAGATGAAAAGAAACATCTTTTCTTTATAAATCAGCTAAGTATGATAAATTGAGAATCATTAATTTGATTTTTAGTTCTGAGATCGACGAATTGCACACTTTTCGTTGAACGGAGATCGATAAACTGTGTTCTTTTTGTGAATCGTTCGTCGAACGGAGATCAACGAACCTTCCTTTAGAAACTTTCGTCGAACGGAGATTGATAGATTAGTTTAAAGTATTTTTCATCGAATAGAGCTCGACAAAACATATTTTTTTCGCAAAACTTTCGTCGATCGGAGATCGATGAAATGCATTTATTTTGAGAATTTTTCATTGAACAAGATTCGATGCTTTTTTTTTATCGGACAAAGTTCGTCGTTTCGTCTTTTGAAAACTTATATTTAGGTTTTCATCAAACTCTATCCCGCTCTCTCTCCATTTCCTTTATCTTGCACTTGATCTTTTCTGTCTTGTAGGAAAATGGTGGTGTTGCAGGCGATTCTCTCAATAATGATGTTTGATGCAGGTTTCGATATAGACATGGACTCCTTCAGTCATTTTGATCAAATATTTTAGGATATTTTGCAACTGTTCGAGACACAACAACTGCAAAACTTTATGTGGACCAGAATCAAACTCCCGATCTTGGAAGTTAAGGAATTGGTCTACATTGCAAAGATTCAACACCCTATAACCATTACTGAACCAGTCACATGACATCAGGTTGCTCTAACACCTGATATTTTATCTGAAATTTTTGGTTTCATAAATGGTGAAGATGACATAGAAATATTTATCACTGAATTTGATGAAATGCTAAATAGAATGGGACATTGTTGGGTACATTGGAAAATGTGTACCTGATTTGAAGAAGCCCAACCTAGCTCAATGATATACATCATGTTGTATTTGATGTTGTTTTGAGTTGACATGTGCAGGTAAAGAATTGTTAAAGTTTACAGAAAAAATTCTAAGTCCAAGTGTCGACACAAAGGAACATGTGTCGTCACATAGAAGAAAGTTGTCGACACAACACTGGGAAAGTGTGTCGACACAGAAGGTGTAAGTCGACACTACTCTGGGAAAAAGTGTCGACACATAACATAGTCTACAACAACACTGGGAAAAAGTGTCGACACAGAAGAAGTAAGTCGACACAACACTGGGAAATTGTGTCGACACAGAAGAAAAACGTCGACCTCAACATTGGGAGAATGCGTCGACACTGAAGAGTATAGTCGATCTCAAGTTTGTCGACATCATCTGAATATGTCGACACAGAAGAAAATAGTCGACCACAAGTTTGTCGTCACCAGCAGAATGTGTCGACACATAGTGAGTAAGTCGACACATTATAGCAAAGCTAAAAAATGAATGTGTCGACACCTGAAGGCTAAGTCAACACTTACTAAAGTTATGATTCTACAACAACTGTGTCGACACACAGGACTTGTGTCGACACACTGTAGAGTCAAAGACCAAGTTATTTTCAGAAGAAGATGTGTCGACACAAAGGCAATTTAGTCGACATCACTGAAGGCAGTGTCGACACCAAAGTCAATTGTGTCGACACAAATAGACAGATGGTCTCGACACTTTCTGACAGACTGTTTCAACACTAAGGCACAGGACTTGTTTGAAGACTTGACAGCTGTGGGTTATCACCAGTTAACTGAAGTTGTCAGACTTGTCAGAAAACGGTTAGAAACCGGATCAGCCAGTTACCATGAAGAATGTCTATAAATAGACAGATTCAGAAGGAGAAGAAAAGAATGAAGAACATATAGAACTGACCCTTTGAAATACATTGGATCAGAAAGTGGAGAAGGATTACATTCTACTCATTTCAAGAAAGTGCTAGGCACTTAAGAAGATCTTCTCCGGGAGATCTAAGAAGACTATCTAAGGGTAGATCTAAGAAGAGTTCTAATCAGAATTCAGAAGAATCATTCAAAGTTCTGGATAGAGAGAGATCAAGTCAGAATTTGAAGAAGAAGAAAGAATCCACCAGTGGATTCTCAAGAAGCTGTTTGGAATCAACTCAGCTAAGTACATTTTCAAGAAGCTTTGAAGAAGGCTAAGAAATAGTTGATTGCATCAGCTGATTAAGAATTGTCATTGCCTTTTCTCTCTCAACTTGGCAAGACAATTTAAACAATCTTTTCTATATTTCTGTAGGATCTGTTTATACAGATCTGAGTTGTAAGCCTATGTTATAAAGGCTGAGTGTAGGAGTGTTGAACTCTGAGTGGTAGGGCTGATTGCCTGAGTGTAGGAGAAGGATATTCTCTGAGTTGTAGGCCTTGGGGCAAGGCTGAGGTAGGGCAGTTGTGCCTGAGTTGTAGGAACCAGTTGGGTTCTGAGTTGTAAGATCTATTGATCTGAGATAAGTGGAAGTTTGGCCGAATCTAGCATACAGCTAGATAGGTGAAGGGGGAAAGTGGATGTACCCAGACCTTGGGGAACCACTATAAAACATAGTGCAATCTGTGATGTTTTGTTTTCTGTGATTGCTGTATTTTTATATTAGTTAAAAAATTGAATTCTGTCTAGAAGTTTCAGAAAGAGAAGCAGAACCTATTCACCCCCCCCCCCTCTAGGTGTTTAGGCTGCCTTGAAAGTTAAACTATCAAGTGGTATCAGAGGGAGGTTCCTCAAAAAGGACTTAACAGTCTGAGGTAGATCTGATAGGCAGATTCAAGAATCAAGAAGATGGGTTCTGGAGAGAATCATAAGGAGCTAGGGTCAATGAAATTACCCATATGCAAGAAGGAAATCTTTGGGATCTGGAAAGAAAGAGTCAGATTGTTTATGGAAGCATCTGACCCAAGGATTTACATCACAGTATAGGAAGGCCCCTTCATACCAATGAAGATATCTGTTCTTGATGCAAATATCCAAACACCAAAGACTTATTCTGAAATGACCAAGGATGAAATCATCTTGGCAACCATGGACAAAAGGGCACAGAACATCATTGTCAGTGCCATAGATGATTCAACATTTCAGAATCTGATTCACTGCAAGACCTCCAAGGAGATGTGGGACACATTGATTGTCTACATGGAGGGATCAGAAGAAGTAAGGCTGGACAGAAAATCTATGCTAAATCAGGAGTATGAAAGTTTTAGACAAGGTAAATCTGATAGCATAACTGAGTGCTATAAGAAATTCTATAGAATTGTGAATGAGCTAATTTCCTATGGAAGAGTCTTCAGTACCTATGAACTGAATGACAAATTCTTAAGATCCTTATCAAAGGATTGGGATACAAAGATTTGTGCCATAAGAGAAGTTGCAAAATTGGCAGAGATATCTCCTCCAACTCTGTTTGGAAAGTTGCTATCCTATGAAATGCAACTTATGGTAAGGAAGGAGGAGGAAAGAAACTCAAGAGGAGAGCATAGAGAAAAGACTGTGGCATTTAATGCTGAAGCCACCAGAAAGAATAGGAGGAAATCACCATCTCCTCCTAAGGAAGTTGAGGAAGGTAGTTCTGAAAATTCAGATAAGGGTTCAGTCAGCAGTGATTCAGATGCAGACTTTGCTGCATTCACTAGGCAATTTCAAAGGTTCTTGAAAAAGAAGCAATGGAAGTCTAGGCCTTCCTCATCACAGCAAGTAGATGACTATTATCAGAAAAGAAGGTCATCTAGGAAAGAGAAAAGCAGGTCAAAGCCCAGCAAAGCCACTACTTCAAAGATTGTCTGCTATTGTTGCAATAGGCCTGGACATGTAGTGGCTGATTGTCCTGACAAAAGGAAGGAATCTTCAGAAAAGAAGAAGACTTATCAGAAAGGCAAGAAGGAGAAATCCTTTGTAGCAAAGAAAGATAAAAGTCTGTCAGACCAGTCAACTTCAGAATCAGGATCTGAAGCTGAAGCATATATTGGATTATATGCTGCATCTGAGGAAGAGGAGTTTATGCAGTTGCTAGACTCCATCAATGAACATCAATGCATGGGTTTGATGACTAGATCAGAAGAGGACCTATGCTAGAATCAGTCTGGTCCTAATGAGGTAAACTGTCCTTCCAGTACATATGTTTGTAGTACAAGTGAAGAATCAGCTACATCTGCATCAAGTGATGAAGATGCATCTGGATCTGAAGGAGATGTCTATCAATTGATAGACAAGTATGGGGACTTGTTGCAGGCCCTTAAGAAAAGCAAGAACCTGGTTAAATCACAGGCTCAGGAAATTGCTGATCTAAGGGTTGCAACAACTGAGTTAGAAAAAGTCCTTGATCAAAAGTTAGCTGAAATTGCCAAGCTGAAGAATATAACTATTATTCAGATGGGCACAATTAATTATACTAATGATCAAGTAAAGAGTCTGGAGGACAGACTGAGAATTGAAAGGGATTTAGTGGCTAGTTACTCTAAGCCAAAATCTGTCTTACCCTTGATAGATGAATTTGTCACTCAGAAGGGTAAGGCTGGATTAGGATTTAAGGGTAACTCCAGGGCTGGCAGATTCAAGAGGAAAGGCAAAGCCCCTATTCAGCCACTAAACCTTTCAGTCCCCATAAGGTTTGGTAAGGAGAAAGTGCCTTCTAACATATATGATCATGAAGACATTCAGGATCATATCAAGACAAATGTTCTGAAGAACAAGGGTGTTAAGACAAGCAGGCCTACCTATGGTCATAAGCCCTATGGTTTTAAGAAACCAGTAGGAGAAGTTGCAACAGCACCAGCAATGAACAGAAATGCTTCTGACAAGGATGTATCTAGATCTAGATACAATAAGTTTGAATGTTGGTGCTGTGGCAAGAGGGGTCATTTTGCATTGGACTGCTGGTATAACACAAGATATAAAGAATAAGAGTCTACCTGTTAGAAGAGGTTATGATAACTTTATTAAGGCTAACCTGAACCAAGGACCCAAGACTTACTTGGGTTCTAAGGGTAAGTAATTCTGTATTGCAGGTGAATCCAAGTTACCATGCCCCTATATGGTACTTGGATAGTGGTTGTTCCAGGCACATGACTGGAACAAAGGGGCTGCTGAAGGAGTATTCATCTGTCAAAGATGGACATAAAGTGATCTTTGGTGGATCTGAAAAAGGAGTCATCAAAGGATTTGGTAACATCTCTTCAAACCTAATTACTATCACCCAAGTGGCCTATGTAAAAGGTTTGAAACATAATCTAATAAGCATAAGCCAGCTGAGTGATCTAGGATATGACATTTCATTTGGTAAGGATGGATGTCATATCAAAAGGTCAAGTGATCAAGAGATCATATTGACTGGGTATAGGAAGAGAAATGTGTATTGCCTTAATTTTGAATGTGAGAATAAGGCATCCCCCATTTGTCTTGTAGCTGATGACAATGCTTCTCATTGTGTTAAGTGGCACAAGAGATTGGCTCATCTAAACTACAAGACAATTGGCCAACTCTTTAGTAAAGAACTAGTGAGGAATGGGCCTCAAGTTAAGTGTATAAAGGAAGGGGTATGCTCAGCTTGTCAAAAGGGCAAGCAGACAAAAACCTCATTTCAAAGCCTTGAAAACAAGGATTCTGTGAGGTGCTTATACCTCTTGCATATGGATCTTTTTGGTCCTATGCCAGTTCACAGTCTAGGTAGGAAGGTCTACACACTAGTGGTTGTAGATGACTATTCTAGATTTACATGGGTGTTCTTTCTGAGACAAAAATCTGAAACCCCAAGTGTATTATTTAAGTTTGTAAAGCAAATTCAGAATGAACTGAACAGTACAGTGGTCAAAATCAGAAGTGACCATGGTACTGAGTTTCAATCTGAAAGCATAACAAACTTGTGTATAGACTTTGGGATTTTCCAAGAGTTCTCCTCACCTAGAACACCTCAGCAAAATGGAATTGCTGAAAGAAAGAATAGATCATTAATTGAAGCTGGTAGAACTCTATTGAGTGACACCTCTCTCCCAGAATATTTTTGGGCTGAGGCAGTTAACACTGCTTGTCATGTCATCAATAGGGCTTCTATCACCAAAAGCCACAGGAAGACTCCCTATGAGATTGTGAAAGGCAGAAAACCAAATCTATCCTATTTTAGGATCTTTGGCTGCAAGTGCTATATACTTAACAATGGTAAGTCTTATTTGACTAAGTTTGCTGCCAAATCCCAGGATGGGATATTTGTTGGGTACAGCACAAATAGTAAGGCCTATAGAGTCTTCAACTTAACTACTCAAGTTGTTGAAGAATCTGTGCATATTGTATTTGATGAAACAAGATTAATCAATTGTGAATTGTCTTGTAGATCAAATGACTCAACAGGTATAAGCAAGAAGATGGACAAGCTCTCCATTGCTGAAGCTTCAAAGGAAGAGGGAGCATTGGAAAATGAAGGCTGCTGTCCAGGGGGAGTACAAGAGATAATGGAAGCTGATGAAAACCAAGAGGAACAGCAGAATGAAGAAGCTGGAGATGCTCAACCTGAAGGGAATCTACCTCCAGCTATAAGATATCTAAGAGATCATCCTACTGATCAGATAATTGGTGATCCAAGACAAGGAGTGCAAACTAGAAGCAGAAATCAAAGCACAGTTTTGCATTCTAGTTTCTTGTCTCAAATGGAACCTAAGAAGTTTGAAGAAGCTATCCAAGACCAGCACTGGATTGATGCTATGCAAGAGGAGCTGAATCAGTTCAGAAGGTGCAAGGTCTGGGAGCTTGTTCCTAAACCAAGAGGCCACAACATAATTGGGACTAAGTGGATCTATAGGAACAAGCTAGATGAAAGTGGAATAATAATAAAGAATAAAGCAAGATTGGTTGCAAAAGGATACAGGCAGGAAGAAGGGATTGACTTTGATCAAACCTTTGCTCCAGTAGCAAGGCTGGAGGCAATCAGAATGTTCCTTGCCTATGCAGCCTACCAAGACTTCAAAGTATACCAGATGGATGTAAAGTCAGCATTTCTGAATGGTGATCTTAAAGAAGAAGTATATGTAGAGCAGCCATCAGGTTTTGTAGATCCTCTTAAACCTGATTCTGTGTATAAGCTTAGGAAAGCTTTGTATGGGTTAAAACAAGCTCCAAGGGCTTGGTATGAAACCCTGTCTACCTTCCTCATTGAGAATAAATTCTCAAGAGGAAAGATAGACAAAACTCTATTCCTTAGGGAATCCAAAGGAAAGATCATCTTAGTCCAGATCTATGTTGATGACATAATCTTTGGATCTACTGAAAACAACCTTTGTAAAAAGTTTGCCAAACTTATGCAAGGGAAGTTTGAGATGAGCAGTATGGGAGAACTTAAGTTCTTCTTGGGACTCCAAGTAAGACAGACTGATGATGGATTGTCCATATCCCAGTCTAAGTTCACCAAGGAATTAATTAAAAAATATGGTATGGAGTCATCCTCCTCCATGAGAACTCCTATGGGCACAAGTATGCCAATATGCAAAGATGAGGCAGGTAAACCAGTTGATGAATCATTGTATAGAGGAATAGTTGGGTCACTACTATATCTCACTGCTAGTAGACCTGACATTATGTATGCAACATGTGTCTGTGCTAGGTACCAAGCCTGCCCTAAAGAATCTCATTATACTGCAGTAAAAAGGATTCTGAGATATCTAAAGGGCACTCCTACTCTAGGTCTTTGGTACCCTAGGAATAGAGATTTTCAACTAACAGGCTATTCAGATGCAGATTTTGCAGGATGTAGAGAGGATAGAAAGAGTACTACAGGTACTTGTCAATTCCTGGGAGGAAGATTAATATCTTGGAGTAGTAAAAAACAGACTAGTGTGGCAATTTCCACAGCTGAGTCAGAGTATATTGCTGCAGGAAGCTGCTGTGCACAGCTATTATGGATGCAGCATCAGCTTAAAGATTATGGTATTCAGGTAAGTAGAACACCCCTTTTATGTGATTCTAAGAGTGCTATTTCTATTGCTAATAATCCAGTTTCTCATAGTAGAACTAAGCATATAGAAATCAAATATCATTTTCTTAGAGAACATGTAGAAAAAGGTGACATCTCATTGGAATTTGTAAAAACAGATTATCAAATAGCAGATGTATTTACTAAGCCTTTAGATGAAACCAAATTCAATAAATTCAAAATTGAATTAGGTATGTTAACCATTGATTAATGTATTAAACAAAATCATTAACAATGCTATTGAAATGGTTTATAAGTAAGTAAAAGTAGTAACAACATAATCAAGTGTTAAAAAGGACACATTGAAGTTACAGAAATTGGCTAAGTAAGAATGTGTCGACACATTCAGTAATAATGTGTCGACTCAGAGAAATTATGTCGACAAGTCAGAAATATTGTGTCGACACAGAGAATATGTGTCGACACTTAAGAGTTTTATTGTCGACTTAACCAGAAATGTAATGTCGACTCAACCAGAATTATGGTGTCGACACTTACAAAATATGTGTCGACACTTGTCCTTAGTGTCGACACAGAATTTCTGTCTTTCTACTATGTATCCAAGGTGTCGACATAACCACAAATTGGTGTCGACACATAGTAGGCTGAAGAAATGTCGAGTTAATAGAAGCTTGTGTCGACACATTCCGTCTGTGTCGACACATTTAGACTGTTTTTGGCGCCTTTTGAACTTCTTTCAACAGAAGCTATAAATAGGTCAAAAGCTCTTTGTGTCGACACGCTTTCAAGGTTTTCGAGACTCAAACCCTATGTCAACAGTCTTTCTTTCTCTCTTCTCACAAGCTTTCTCGACACAACGATGGCGCCAAGGATTGAAGATAACATCAATGAAGGATATGAGTTAGTGCGCCAGGCCTTTGCAAAGGCGCCGCCTGATGTTCAAGGAGTTATCACCCTTCTCTCTGCATCAGGGTTAGAATTTCTCATTTCAGAACCAACTAAGATCTGGAAGAAGGAGGTGCACGAGTTCTTTACCTCTGCATCAGTCCATTCTACTGGCCTCAAGATTAAGTCCACTATTCAAGGGACGAAGGTAAAGATTACTCAAAGAAGTTTACGAAAGATCTTTCAACTGCAAGTGGTTGAGAATGAAGAGGCAGTTCCTATATCTAAGACAAGGGAAGCCCTTCAATGGTGTGGCCTGGATTCAGGATTGAAGATAGGAGCTGCATTCAACAGAAAGGGAATGAATCAGCAAGGGAAGTTCTTGTCGGAAGTTGTTGGAAAGGTAATCCTCTGCAAGACAGGTGGACATGATAGGATTTCTGCCTATATGTTCAGCCTGATGACCAGGATAGTTTTTACTATTCCTACTGATTGGTCAAGAGTACTCTTTGACAAGATCAAAGAGGGAATTAAGAAGCCTAACATGGCTAGGATCATGAGTCTGTACTTCACTAGGGTGATTCCAGATGTGATGCAGCAGCTGCAAGGGAGTAAGATTAACCATATGAGAAGAATGGATATGAGACTATTCACCAGGTGGGATAGGGTGCTGTCAAAGGATGTGCCTGAAGAGAGCAGGCCAGACACCCCTGTGCAATCCTCTACACCAAATCAAGTATCTGAACAAGTACAAGAAGGGACACAGCTTGCCTCAACTGTGTTCCAGGAAGTATCAACACCTGCCCAGATGCAGGGGGAGCCAGTTTCCACTTCTGCTCCAAAGGTTCAGGGGGAGCTAGTGTCCACACCTACTCCTGCCACTACAAATATTGAGGTGCAAGTCCAAGAGGAAGCACAGTTAAACATATCTCAAGATTTAACTGCTGCAGATGTGACCACTCAACTGGAATTTACTATGGAGGAGTTATTCCCAGATGTTGATACTGCTGCTGCTAAAGAAGGAGGTGGACCAGATATTGAGAAGTTCATAGGAATGGACATTGATCAGGAAGCTGCTGTGGAAACACAGGTTGAGGATGAGCCAGTGGATGTTGAAGCTGAGCAACAACTCCCTGGCACAGAAAGAATTCATGTAGATACTTCCTCTGACACAGAAACTGAAGAAGCCAGGGTGGCTAAGAAAAGAAAACTTGTTGTCTTTAAGAGAAGAAGCAAGAACTACAAGTAGGCATTGCAGACAACAACTCCACAAGTTTCTCCAGCCTTTGATTACAATAAATTTATGGTAGATCTTCAAGTAAAATTGGATGACCAAAGGATGGCTCTGGAGAAGTATGTTGATGAAAATAGCAAGTCAGTTCAGTTTGACTTAGCTCAGGACATCAAGTCCATCCAATTTCAAGTCAACTTGCATAAAACTGAAATGACAGATTGCTTCCACAAGGGTGGCAATGCTGTAGTTTATCTGGCTAAACAACAGCAGGCTATCTCTACAAAGGTGGATGATATTTCTTTGAAGCAAGGTTATGTTCTGGAAAATCAAATAAGAATGAATGACAATTTAACTGAATCTCATAATGCGATCATTCAAGAGGTGAAGAAGATTGTTCCAGGGATGCCTGCAGATAGAGCCAAAGAAATGGAAGAATTTGATAAGAATTTTCAGGCTGCTATTGCATCTGTTAAGACTGCCATCACAACCTCTCAACAGGAAATATCTGAAAAGCTTCAAAAGTTAAGACCATTTTTCAAGGAGGGAGTGAATTATTTGGATGGCCAAATTCGATTTCAGAAAGAAGATCTTAGAGATCATGTATCAAGAGAAGCCATAAAGGGGGAGAGGATGCTAATTCATGCAGGCTCTGAGCATGCCAAATGGGTGACCAATAGTATAAGAGCCACATTGGGATATCCACCATTGTGTGATGATAACATGGTGGCTGAGTCAGGTCTACAAACAGGACTACTTGAAGGTGACCAACCTGAGGTTGCCCAAGTCATATACCCCCCTCCAGATTTTGATATATTGGATCAGCAAGTGCAATATATGTATAGTCCTTCAAAGGAGGTTGTAAATGTTATCTTTGGAAAGGTTGATAAGCCTGAGGTAAATTTGCAAGAACAGCAAGATGCTCTACTGTCAAAGAAAAGATTTAGAGAGCAGGCTGAGCTGAAGCCAGATTTTGAGCAGTGGAGTCCTACTTCCAGAAATATAATACTCACTGCATGGAAAGCTGTCAAAGATCAAGTTCATGAAAGGGGCAAGTGGTACAATGAGCAGGAATGGCAGAAGTATGAGGCAAGACAAGAAGCCATTGTACAATTCAGAAGGAAAGCTAAGCTGGGAAGACTTCCACCTGATGCTATGGAGCCAAGCAAATACTTCCCAAAGCCTTTTCACTATTTTGAAAGGCAAAGGCTCAAGGAAGAAGCTAAGAAGAAAGCTGATCTTAAAGGAAAAAAGATGGCTGAAGAATCAGAAGCTCCTGTGACAGCTAAAATTAAATCTGGCCAAGGGATTGTTATTAGAGAGCCTGATCAATCCTGATAATGTTTTAGTTCTTTCATAATGTTTTGTAATGATGTAATGTGATCAGTCAAAGAAAAACCATGTAATCAAACATTACCCAGTAATAAACAAAATATTGTTAAATCTGTGATAGATTGTTTTATCCATGATGTTCTTATTATTTTGTTTATAATTAAGTATCCCTGTGTATTGTCATATATCATCATTTTATACTATTTATAAATGGTGTATATCATTGGCTATAAGGGTTATGACTTCTCCAAATAGGGGGAGATTGTTGGGTACATTGGAAAATGTGTACCTGATTTGAAGAAGCCCAACCTAGCTCAATGATATACATCATGTTGTATTTGATGTTGTTTTGAGTTGACATGTGCAGGTAAAGAATTGTTAAAGTTTACAGAAAAAATTCTAAGTCCAAGTGTCGACACAAAGGAACATGTGTCGTCACATAGAAGAAAGTTGTCGACACAACACTGGGAAAGTGTGTCGACACAGAAGGTGTAAGTCGACACTACTCTGGGAAAAAGTGTAGACACATAACATAGTCTACAACAACATTGGGAAAAGTGTCGACACAGAAGAAGTAAGTCGACACAACACTGGGAAATTGTGTCGACACAGAAGAAAAACGTCGACCTCAACATTGGGAGAATGCGTCGACACTGAAGAGTATAGTCGATCTCAAGTTTGTCGACATCATCTGAATATGTCGACACAGAAGAAAATAGTCGACCACAAGTTTGTCGTCACCAGCAGAATGTGTCGACACATAGTGAGTAAGTCGACACATTATAGTAAAGCTAAAAAATGAATGTGTCGACACCTGAAGGCTAAGTCAACACTTACTAAAGTTATGATTCTACAACAACTGTGTCGACACACAGGACTTGTGTCGACACACTGCAGAGTCAAAGACCAAGTTATTTTCAGAAGAAGATGTGTCGACACAAAGGAAATTTAGTCGACATCACTGAAGGCAGTGTCGACACCAAAGTCAATTGTGTCGACACAAATAGACAGATGGTCTCGACACTTTCTGACAGACTGTTTCAACACTAAGGCACAGGACTTGTTTGAAGACTTGACAGCTGTGGGTTATCACCAGTTAACTGAAGTTGTCAGACTTGTCAGAAAACGGTTAGAAACCGGATCAGTCGGTTACCATGAAGAATGTCTATAAATAGACAGATTCAGAAGGAGAAGAAAAGAATGAAGAACATATAGAACTGACCCTTTGAAATACATTGGATCAGAAAGTGGAGAAGGATTACATTCTACTCATTTCAAGAAAGTGCTAGGCACTTAAGAAGATCTTCTCCGGGAGATCTAAGAAGACTATCTAAGGGTAGATCTAAGAAGAGTTCTAATCAGAATTCAGAAGAATCATTCAAAGTTCTGGATAGAGAGAGATCAAGTCAGAATTTGAAGAAGAAGAAAGAATCCACCAGTGGATTCTCAAGAAGCTGTTTGGAATCAACTCAGCTAAGTACATTTTCAAGAAGCTTTGAAGAAGGCTAAGAAATAGTTGATTGCATCAGCTGATTAAGAATTGTCATTGCCTTTTCTCTCTCAACTTGGCAAGACAATTTAAACAATCTTTTCTATATTTCTGTAGGATCTGTTTATACAGATCTGAGTTGTAAGCCTATGTTATAAAGGCTGAGTGTAGGAGTGTTGAACTCTGAGTGGTAGGGCTGATTGCCTGAGTGTAGGAGAAGGATATTCTCTGAGTTGTAGGCCTTGGGGCAAGGCTGAGGTAGGGCAGTTGTGCCTGAGTTGTAGGAACCAGTTGGGTTCTGAGTTGTAAGATCTATTGATCTGAGATAAGTGGAAGTTTGGCCGAATCTAGCATACAGCTAGATAGGTGAAGGGGGAAAGTGGATGTACCCAGACCTTGGGGAACCACTATAAAACATAGTGCAATCTGTGATGTTTTGTTTTCTGTGATTGCTGTGTTTTTATATTAGTTAAAAAATTGAATTCTGTCTAGAAGTTTCAGAAAGAGAAGCAGAACCTATTCACCCCCCCCCCCTCTAGGTGTTTAGGCTGCCTTGAAAGTTAAACTATCAGACATAATCTGGGAAACCCTAATCACCTACTAAAAAAGAATTTTTCTGTTGAATATAAGTTTTTGACCGATGTGGTTGGTAAAGTTTTGTTGGGAAAACATTTTGCACATGATTATGTAACCAGACACCAATTCATGTTGATGTGTGCTTTGGTTAATAAGAAATCTCTGAATTAGGGAACAATCTTATTTGATTCAATTAAGAAGAAGTTTAATAAGAATGATGTCAGCTATGACAGAATTCTGGGTTTCTTCCTCCAAACCAAATGCCTAGAAGTTCTGGTCTCTCAGACAATGCATATCAATGCATCCAAGAGGCTTACTTCTCTCTTGTTTGGAAGATGGGAAAGGGTAATCCTAAAGCCATCAAGGGCTGAATCTTCCAGAACAGCTTCTGAAAACACCAGGGTTGTATCAACCACTCTCCAAACCCCAGTAGAAGTCTCTGCTCCTCTCATTTCTTCTCCTCCTCCATCTCCATACCATTCCCCTCGACAGCTATCTCCACTATCTCAACTACCATCTCCACCTCATTCTCCTATTTAGTCATCAACTCCACATGATGACTCCCTCATTCCTCAGTCCCCTATTCAGTCACATATACCACCCATTACATCTTAAGATATACCATCCACTTCATTTCATCCAGAATCACCCATTCCTCAGTCACCCTCATCTCCTCTACTTTCTAATCTACCTAATTTAAATCTACTTACCCCATCTCCACCTCAGTCCTCTCAAATTCATATATCTCCATCTCCACCTCACACCCCTATACAAGAAGAAACTATTCATGATTTCATTCCTCCTTCTTCCATCCCTCAAGCTTTCACCATATGTCAAATCTGTGCAAAAAGATCTGATTCATCTTCTTCTACCCCACATCCACCATCTACATCTACTAAGACTACTCCTGAGTTTATGTATTTAGATTTCTCTTCCATTACATCAAATCTTATTAAATTCATTACTCCAACTCTGAAAAAGCTGATAGATGAAGCTATAGCTCCTCTTGCTGCTTCCATTTCTTCTCTTTCTTCTCAGTTATCCTCTTCCTCTACTGTCCCTTCTTATGGGGGCTTAGATCCAGGTCTCCCTGGATCTAGGTAGGGTAAGATGTTTCATGAAGAAGTTCTTCAATCTATAGTATCAGTTCTAGAGGTTTCAACAGCAGCAACAGTAGTGGTAAGTCAACTTCAAGATTTAGAAATGCTTGAAGTTTCAGTTGAAGAAGCAGTTGCAGAAATTCCTGAAGATGTTACTAGTGGTGATGTCTCTATTCATCCCACAGTCAACTTGAGTTCTTTATTATCAGACTTTGATACTTTGCATAATAATTATTCTCCTGTTTGGAGCTTAATTCTTCTAAAGCTATAGTATGTTATACTGCCCTAGTTGATTCTTTAATTTTTGAACAGCTAAGGAACAGCCTTAGAGATTTTTCTACGAGTAATAATCCAGTCCATGAGACTGTAGTAGCTGATAATATAATGGATATTATAGAGCTAGTTTCTTCCCCTCCTACTTATGCTTGGGATGAAACTCCTATGCCTAATCTTGATGACATCCTTTTTGAAGATATGGAAGATGATGATAATGTACATATACAAGCAGCAGATAGAGATATTGTAAATACATATCCAGTAGTTCAAGTTCTTGATCAATCTGAATTGCTTAAGCAGTTAGATGATTTATATAATAAACCTGCCGAAGATTTTGATGATGATAAAGAATCAGATGAGTCAGATGATTCTAGTTTTAAGAAAAGGAAGTTCAATAAAAAGAAAGCTCCTGCAAAGGTTGCTCCTCAACCTTCCTCTACAGCTGACATTCCATATTATATTTTGCATTGGATTATTTTTACACCAGACCAACCATATTGGATGAGATATTCTAAAAATGAGCAGAAAAGGAGGAAGAAAATGAAGAGATATCATTCACCTCTAAGGTCTAGCAGAGGACCTCCCCCTCCTCCTCCAACAGCAGGAGCAGCAGGAAATATTTCTCATAGGCCTACTTCTTCTCATCTTTCTAGACCTTCAAGGTCAGGATCTCAAAGTAGTCAGTAAAGCAGTCAGCAGCATTCAAGACAAAGAAGTTCATAACAATCAGAATAAGAGAAGCCTCCTTCACCAATTTATGATCCAGAACTAGATCCAAATTTCAGAATGGCTAGATTTAATGAAGTTGTTGCTTTATCTCAGATTAAGAAACTAAAGTAGAAGGAAAGGACACCTCCCACTTCTCCATTATGCCCTCTTACAGAAAGAAGGAGCTTGACAAATATCAAGTAAAGACCTTGTTCAATGTGGACAAGTACATGAGCTTGCAACCAGAGGCAGTGGTGCTTAGGAATACTTCTTTTAAGATTATTAGCTTTCAAGATTTGATGATGAGTCAAAAGGAAGCTGCAGATCCTAACAGGAAGTTAATCTTCACTAAACCTTCTTCAGAATCTTCCTCTGATGCTCCTAAGAAAGACAATTGATTTCTGATTTTAAGTTCTTACAACTTTGTTTATGTTTATAAATCTCAAAGCACTTATGTTATATCTGCTAAAAATTTTATTTCTGCTAGATATTTTTTGCTTTGTGTTTTGATTTTGTGTAACAGTATCCTCACCCAAATAGGGGGAGATTGTTGGAACCCTATTACTGATTTGGGCTAGGATTACTATTAAGATGTTTAGATTGACCCATTTTTGTATAGTCTAGGTTCATAGGTTTATTTCTAGGGTCATTGCCTCAGAAGAATTCCAGCAGAATTAAGTTTGACAAAAGCAGAGCTGTGTTCGATGAACGACGATCTCAGTTTGATGAATCAGAGTCTTAACTCTGAGTTTAGCTCGAAAAACTTTGATCTCCGATCGACGAACTCTAACCTCTACTCAGAAAATCAGCTCGACGAAAGTCAAGCTCAACTCGACGAACTCCAGGCTTAGGTTGACGAAATGCTTGCTTAGTTCGACTAATTCCTTGTAGTGTTTTAGGCAATTTTGTTTACAGCAGGCAGAATAGTTTCTGGCTTAATTTCAGGCTTATTATATTCTGAAGGCAGAATAATTTAAAGGCTTAATTACAGACTTCTATGACTCTGATATTTAATGTCAAATATTCTAACGAATATGGCCGTTTACAGGCAGCATTAAATATGGATTTATCACAGAGTTTAAGGCTAATCTATTTCCAAGGCAGTTACCATTCTAGGGAATTCTTGTTTCAGAATCGACTAATTCAAATGTTTGAATTCCACTCAGCATTCTATATATATGTATAGAAGATTGCTGCCTCAAGGTTACTCACTTAGAAATACTGACTAAGATATACAGACTTAGATATACTAACTTAGAGACTTGCAGATCAACACATACTTTTTCAGAATTAGATCTTCAATCTCTGCTTGTGCAAAGTTTTCATTTTCTCAGATATAAGAAGGCCTATACCCTGAAGAAAGGACTCCCTCTCCTGATCATAAGCTCTACTCAAATCAGGGGGAGCTTTCTGCTTCAACATCCACTAGTCTTCTCAGAGAATATTGATAGAGAAAACATCATCATCTTTTTGTTTATTTTCATAAACTGTGTACTGGGTTTTTAACTCCCTTCAAAAGTTATCTTGTGGTTTCTAAGTCTCCTGATCAAAAGACTTAAGTTGGTTTTTGGGCACCTAATCAAAAGATCAAAGAGTTGCTAGATCTCTCTTAGAAAAATAAATCTTGTTGCAACAGGACACCTGAGCAAAAACCTGTGGTGACAGGGCACATAATCAAAAACCTATAGTGGATTCCTACCAGGGTGGTGGAAAAGTGGATGTAACAAGATTTATTGGCTAACCACTATAAATTTCCTTGTGTCGTCTGTGATTGTTATTCTATTTTTTTGTGTGTTATGATTGCTTCTTTATATATATATATATATATATATATATTCATATCACTAGTTTTTAAATCCACTATAAAATTAAATTAAAATTTTAATGTACACTATTCACCCCCCTCTAGTGTAAAGTAGATATATCCCTCACTTTCAAGATCTATCAAATCATCAGTCTTTTTCAGCAAGTTCAAAAACAAGTTTCTGAGTTACTTCCAACACAAGCAGCAGCTTATTGAAGAATAGTTTTCTTATTGCTTGGAAGAAGTTAGGCCTAAGGTAAACTCAGCTCAGGAGGCAGGCACAATGAAATGTCTCTAGTGTCAAATCAACCATACCAACCAACCTTTCTCCCTGTAGGATCCATTTTGGATCTGAGTGTAGGATCCTTTTTGGATCTGATTTGTAAGCCTATTTTATAAAGGCGGAGGTAGGATCCCTGTGTGGATCTGAGTGTAGGATCTGGTTGCAGATCTGAGGTAGGGCTTTGGCCTCAGAGTAGGATCTATTTTGGATCTGAGTGTAGGATCTGGCTGCAGATCTGAGGTAGGTCTTTGGCCTGACTGTAAGATCCAGTTTGGATCTGAGGTAGGGCTTTGCAGCCTAAGGTAGGAGAGTCATACTCTTTTAGTGTAGGACCATTGGGTCTTAGTGTAGGATCCATATTTAGATTTGAGGGAGGGCCTTGTGCCTGAGCTGTATGAGAGTCATTCTCTCTGAGGTAGGGCTGTCCTCCCAGCCTGAGTTGTAGGGCCTTTGGTCCCAAGGTAGGTGATCATTAGATCACTAAGTTGTAGGGCATTGTGTATGAGTTATAAGTCCTCGAGGAGACTGAGTGGTCCTGCGGGATCGTATTGTGCGCTCTTAGGAGCCGAGATTGGAGAAGTGTCTTGTCTAACAAGCTGTTGGAAAGGTGGGAGGGAAAGTGGACGTATTCATAATATGGGGAACCACTATAAATTCTGTGTGTGCTCCTTGTGTTGTTTTTTTGTTGCAGGTTGTGTGTTTCTTGAAAGCAGAAAACTACTAACTCACAAAGCATATAAAGAAGGGAAATAAAAGATAGTCACAAGTGACTAAGAAACCTATTCACCCCCCCTTTAGGTGATTTTTCTATCTTTGAAATTAAAGACTTTAAAGTGGTATCAGAAGGAGGTTACTCAAAAAGGACTTAACAGTCTGAGTTGATCTCCAAGGATAGATAAAAGGGTAGTACTTATGGGTTCAGGTGTGAACCATAAGGAGTGGAGCTCAATGAAGCTTCAAGTCTATAGAGAGAAAAAGACCTACATTAGGGTGTTGGCAGCTGTGGTAGAAGATAGAGACTATCCTGCTACCAGGATAGGAATAAGATCCCCACTAACCCCTGTGTTCAGTGATAGTGATGAAGATGATGTCAATCCAGATACAAGGAGAGAGATCAGGGCCCCTCTGTCACATTCTGGAAGTGACTCAGAGATGGATGAAGAGGATGAAGATATCATTAACTGCTATGGGCTGATGTCAAGGTTAGATGAGGAATCAAGCCTGGATCATCCTAGTCCAGCAAAGGTAAAATCACTATCCAGCTCATCCTCAGAGTCTGATTATGAGACCAGTCCAAACTCTGATGCTTCCACATCAAGTGCTGATGATGGATTAGAATCAGAGGTTGATGCCAATCAATTGATTTACAAGCATGGTGAACTTCTGGATGCCTTCAAGAAGAGCAAGAAGTTGGTCAAAAAGTAAGCTGAGGAGATTGCCTCTCTTTAGCTAGCTGCTGCCCAATAGGCTGAGACAACAAACATATTGGATCAGAAAGTAAGGTAAGTTAGCCAACTGAAAAGTATCACTCTCATTCAGATTAGCACCATCAAGAACAAGAACAGTCTCATTATGTACCTTGAAGAGAGGCTCCAGTGGGAGAAAAGGATAGTGGCTAGTTATTCTAAGCAAAGTACTGTGCTGCCCTTGATAGACTCCTTCTCCTATCAAAAGGGTAAGAAAGGTTTGAGATTCAAGGGAATCATAAGAGTTGCCTAGTCCAAAGGGAAAGGCAAAGCTCCCATTCTGCCACTAGCTTCCAAGCCTCCTATTCCTTTTAGGAAAGTTCTGTTACCTTCAAACAGGTATGACCAAGAAAGCATCTATGGTCACTGGATGAATGACAAATCCACTTATATGAACAAAGATGTTCACAAAAATGGTGGAAGGTGTAGTAGGGGAATGATTGCCTATAAGGCTCCCCATGAGGAAATTTAAATGTCCCATCATGGACCATTTATCTTTGGTACCCCAGCCCCCACTCTCAAGAACAAGGCAGTAGCCTTCACTCAAGACCTTCCAGCAAAGATTCTAACAAAGGGTAAGTCTATCAGTAGACCATATCTAGCTATCTCTGATGCTATAAATAGCATGTCATCTGTAAAGAAGACTGTTGTAATTGGTTGTCAGATCCAACATAGAAAGACTGCTGAAAGGCTCACCTTCAGTCAGATCCTTGCTAAAAGGAACTTGAAGAGGCTGTTGTACCTCTTCCTTTTGTTCATTCAGTAGTTAACCAAATTGCTGGGCCAACACAAAAAAGAAGATACAACACTCATGAGTGTTTGTGCTGTGGGAAAGTGGGGCATTTTTAGATTGTTGGCATAATCCTACTGTGTCAAGAGATAGTATTAGTCTTCCTGTCAGAAAATCTGTAGGAAGACAAGTTAAGTTTGAAGCTAACAAGAACCTATGACATAATTCATTTTGGGGTCCTAAGGTAAATTAATTTTTGTTTTATAGGATAGTCCAAGTGCCCATACCCATATATAATACTTGGATAGAGGATGTTCTAGACTTAGGACTGCAATAAGGAAGCTATCTTCGGGTTCAAACACCTGTAGATGGAAGTAGATTGATTGACTATCAAGCAAAGAATGTCCGAGACATGTGCAAACATTTAGGGGAGACCAACAAGCTAGATGCTCCTGCTGAGGGGGAGCTAGGACAGTCTGGTGTGCTGGACTAGCTTGTATCTTACCAAGAGAATTGGTGTTAGGAAATCTCCTGCACTAAATGGATCAGTCAGCTAGATCCAGAGGCAAATAAGTTGCTAAAGATGAGGAAAAGATCTAGCTCAGCAAGAAGAGACTTTGTAGGGTGCAAGTAAGTTGTTGTGAATCCAGCATCTGCTCCAAGTCTACAATATAAAGATATGTAAACCTCCTTTATATTATGATTCTACAAGTGCACTCTCAATTGTTAGAAATTATGTCTCTTATAATAGGACTATGCATATTGAGATAAGGTATCTTTGTATCAGATATCATGCAGAGAAGAAAGACAATAGTCTTAAATTACTCTCAACAGATAAGCAAGTGGCTCACATCTTGACTAAGCCATTCGATGGAGCTAAGTTCAACACCTTCAAATTTGAACTGAGTATGTAGAATTTAGGTCAGCTTAAGTAGCACTCTACCATATATATGCATTATGCTTGTAGGTAGCAGGTTTATCTAATTCCTGGTGGAAAATGTAGTAAAAATTAGACTAAATATAATAGCGTTAAAAGGATCGAGTCCATTGTGTTCACTCAATGAGTGCGGTAAAATTGTCTTGTTATGGCTAAGTATCAAGAATAAATCCCAGCCGTTGATCATATAATTGATCATAAACAGGTACGTGCCCCTCCACCTTCTAACTAAGAAATAATTATAAATAGAAGGACTTGTGCATAGAACTAAACCACATTGTTCCTTGTCTTTCACTACCCGAGTCTGCCGAGACGACGAAATAGTTTTGCTCATTCCCAGAAATTCGTAACAGAAATGGCTCCTAAAGGTCAGGATTTTCTATTCGAAGGCAGTGAACTTTTTTAGAATGATTTCAAAGACGCTTTCGAGGAATTACATTTTGTTATACATTTGCTCCAGGTCTATGACCTAGAATATGTTCTGTCAGAGCCCTGCTTGCTATAGAAGCGGGGGTTCTGGAGTTATACTCGAATGCCACAGTCGACTCATCCTCCAACCAAATCAAGTCAGCGATAAGTGGGACAAAGATAAAGATAACTCCTAGAAGGTTAAGTAAGGAACTGCAGTTGCCTAAGTTCATAGAGAGAGCTGAAGAAGTGTGAGAACCCGCCCACCCATATCACATCTCAAAACCCAGGTATTGAGATGAAGGGTGGCGGGGTACATAAACACGGAGGAGCGAGTGCTGCGAGCGATGTGGGACTAATCCCAACCACAGGACCGCGGGGATATTCCGCCACAGGGGGCCCACCGGGGTCAACACCCAGACCAGGAACACGATGGGGAAAGCCACGGGGTCGGTCCCACACACACGTGTCCTGCTGGCAAATTATTCCAACAAGAAGAAGACCTGGACCAATTAGATGTTAAATCATCCCTGAAGTGGTGTGGCCTATCTAAACACACTACCTGCTCCATTCTTAGAAAGGAACTGAACTTGAGAGGTAAGTTCCTAGCCAATGTGATTGGGAAAGACATGTTATGCAAGACAGACTCCCATGATAAAATATCTAAGAAAATGTTGAGATCATGGCCAGGGTAATTTTCTCCAAGAGGACAGATTGGGGATGAATTCTTTTTGACAGAGTAGTAGAATGTTTGACTGAGCAAAATCTGTGAAGAATTCTCTCCCTATTCCTGCTGAATAGTGTTCCAGGGATCCTCAATGTGAGGTTAGGAACCATGATTCATCATATGAGAAAATTGGACATAAAGATGCTAGATAGATGGGATCGGGTCCTCCAGCCTCATGGGAAGCCTGTTACCAAGAAGAAAGCAAAGGATGTTCCAGTACTAGCACAAAGCAACACCATCAGCTCATCTGAATAACCAGAGGATGAGCCCCATAATGCCAACCTGATTGTATCTGCTGATGAGACCAGAAAGGACATAAGTACCCAGGTCTCATTTTCTTTTGGCCCAGCTGCAAGGAATCAGTTGAAAAGGGATCAATCTAAAGAAGCTTTCTACCATGATGTTGACAGGCCATAGTTGAGGAAGCTGGAAGAGTGGCAGAGGAGATTTTCAACAAGCTATCTACTATAATAGAGGGGGAGGCCTCCAAGCCCCCAGCTGCTACTGATGTATCTAAACCAACACCCCAAGCTTCTCTTATTAGAACTAGTTCTCAGAGTGAGGGGGTGCATATACAGAGTCCTCCAAAAATAAATAAGAATACTGAGAATGAGGTTGTTGTTGCTGCTGCTATTATGTATGTCACTGAAGATATGGCAGTAGTTGAGGGGGAGATTCATCCTGAACTCCATGCTCAAGGTCTAGTGTATGATGTTGACTCCTTTGCATCTGAAAAGGAGCTATCCAAGAAAGAACCTTCTTTAATGTACCTCATGGGTGCTAGGGCAGAGAACAGGCCTGTGCAAGAAACACTCAGTGATGAAGGCACCTCTACTAGGATTGATCAAATGCCTCTTGCATTTTAGGCACAGCTGAAAGGCTTACTAGACAAGCAAAGAAGATCTTTGCTTGTCTTTGTTGATGATGTCCTTACAGAAATCAGAAATGAGCTGTCCACGGAAATTAAGTCCATCCGATTTGAAGTAAATCTGCTGAAGGACGAAACTATAAAATTCTTCACCAGGGAAGCTCCTGCTGTTGATTATACTATGGAGAAACTGGATGAGTTGGGCAAAAATACAGCTACAACAATAGATAATCAGAACATTAATGCTGGAAACATGCTTGCTATCCATAATTCTGATAAAGCTCATAGGGATCAACAAAATAATGCAATTTTCACCAAGATAGACGCTTGCACCTAGCTCTTGGATGATAATTTACTATAGGTAAAGAACCAAGTTACAGCTAGTGTAAACCATCTTGAATTTGAAAGGAACAAGGCCAACCTCTCCAAAACTAAAGAACTAATTGAAGAAGTCAAAAAGTGGGAGAGGGAGACAATCAAGGATAACACTGAGAATGTTGTGTAGATCACAAATATAATAAGGGAATCATTCGAGATAGAACTAGTTCAGTATGATAACATCCCTATATTCCCTACACAGATTCAAGAAGGCCTGAATGATGGTCAGTTAGCTCAGTATGCTGAAGAAGGTGCTCAGTAGGATGAACCAGTTGCTGATATTCCATCATTCAGCCCCACTTCTGACCAGATTCTGACGACAAAAGGGAAATTTATAGTTACTTAAGAGGATGAAGTTGTCAGAGCCAGTAAGAAAAGATACAGAGAGCAAATGGAAGCTAGGCCTGACTTTGAGCAATGGAGCCCTAAGTCAAGTACCATCATTCTGTAACTATGGGAGCAGGTAAAGACTAAGAAGACTGAGAGAGGAAAGTTGCGTAGCTCTATTGAGTGGGCTAAGATGAAAGAGAGGGAGAATGAAAGAAGGCAATACAAAAAGGACAGGAATGCTGACATCTTGCCTCCAAATGTTGTTGAGCCTACAAAGTTCATTCTAAAACCCTTAAGTTACTTCCAAAGGCAGAAAGTCAAAAAGTATGAAGCTGCAGCCAAGAAGACTATCAAGAAGCCCAGAAGTAGTGTCATTGTTATAAGAGAACCTGAAACATGACAATGTTTCCTTTTAATCCTAGAGGGCTGAAGGATGTGTGTTTTTATATTATGCATATTAAAAATAATTATCCTTCTGTTAATGAACTTCATTTTAATCAAATATGTGTTCATTATTTCTATATTATGCAATATGTTATTTACTGTATTTGTTGCATATTTGAGTTAGTGTATAACATTGTCTTAGGGTTTTGACTACTTTAAAAAGGGGGAGATTGTTGGGTCCATTGATCCCAATATCCAAGATTTGAAAAGTCCTAATAGAAAATGGTATACATATGTGTGTAATCTAATGGTTGTCACATGCTTCATTTATGCAGGATGTTCCTTGGAACATGATTATACAGGTTGTCTAAGTGATGGTGACAGGTGGTCACAAGATAGGTAAGTAGAGAGACAGAAATCTGTCGAAGTCCACAGGCATTGAGTGAAGCCAGTTCACTCAACGCCAGATGTCATGGAATGATAGTGAAGAGGCTGAAAATCGCCTAAGTCCACAAGCATTGAGTGAAGCTAGTTCACTCAATGCTAGATGCCAAAAAGCAGTGAGTATGTTGTGGACAGTCAAAGCCCAGCAGTTTGTAAATAAGTTCTGCGGCGAAGTCCACATGCGTTAAGTGAGGACAACTCACTCAACGCCATATAATAAAAGGCGCTGAGTAAAGCTGAGTCTATCAAAGCCTCAACTTTGGCAAGAAAAAAAGCGGCTAAGTCCACAGGCATTGAGTGAAGTCAACTCCTTCAACGCCATATAGCTAAAAGATTTAAGATAGGCTAAGGCTGCCAAAGCCTAAGATGAAACAGGAAGAAATGTAGCAAAGTCCAAAAGCGTTGAGTGAGGCACACTCACTCAATTCCAGATGCTAAAAGGTGCTGAGAGAAGGGGATAGTCAATTCCTTTCAGCATTGGGAAAGCAGGAAAGTGGCTAAGTCCACAGGCATTGAGTGAAGGAAGTTCACTCAATGCCGTACAACAAAAAGCGTTGAGTAAAGCTTAGATAGTCAAAGCTTTTGCTTTGATAGTAAAGAAATCTGATGAAGTCCAGAAGCGTTGAGTGAAGGCTTTTCACTTAGCGCCTAAGCTGACAAAAAATCTGTCTAAGTATAGAAGCGTTGAGTGAAGGCTTTTCACTCAATGCCTCATCAATATAACAAGCTAGAGATGAAAGTGTTGAGTGAGGAAGCTACACTCAACGCTTTCATTCAGAAATGCAACTGTGTTTTGGTGTTGAGTGATGATGATTCACTCAATGCCTGGGGACAGAAAAACTTTCCAATTGCTTTGGTGTTGAGTGATGAAGGCTCACTCAACGCCTAGTGACAGAAAAATTAGCTAAGGCCAAAAGCGTTGAATGATGAAGGCACACTCAACGCTCTCAATTCCTTGGATGTAGAAAGATTGGCTAAGGATAAAAGCATTGAGTGAAGCTTGTTCACTCAACGCTCTCCATGCCTGAGAAAGACAGAAATCTGTCGGAGTGTATTTGCATTGAGTGAAGCTTGCTCACTCAATGCCTATACTAATATTGCTTGAATTTGACTTAAGTCCACAGGTGATGACGTCAGCAAGATTTCAAATGTTGCGGGAAGTCTATAGTACGTGACAAACGATGCCGCAGGCCTACTGTACGACATTTGCTATTAAAGCATGTTGCTGCCATCAACTCGTGTGGGTACCAATGCTCAATAGAGCCGTTGTGCTTCAGGAATAAAAGAATGAGGATCAGCTTGGTGAAAATAACTTTTGGATTATTCTGAATAGAAAGAACTTCATCTTCCTCCTCACTATTATTGTTGAGGCTGAAGCTTGAAGGACAAAAATCTGCTTATCCAGAGGTTCAAGTAAGTTAGCTGCAGCAAGCTTCATCTACTACAATAAGTTCCGAAGGGAGTTCTGAATAAGAAGAAGAAGAAGCAAAGCATTCTAGTATCTATAGTCAAGTTTATTGATTTAAGAACACAAGATCTATCAAATCATCAGTCTTCTTCACAAAGTTTAGAGATAAATTTTTGTGTTACTTCCAGCACAAGCAACAGCTTATTGAAGAACCATTTCTTGTTATTGAGATGAAGTTAGGGCTGAGGTAAACTCAGCTTAGGAGGCAGGCACAGGGAAATCTCTCTGGTGTCAAATCAACCATACCAACCAACCTTTCTCCCTGTAGGATCCATTCTTAGATCTGAGTGTAGGATACTTTTTGGATCTGAGTTGCAAGCCTATTTTATAAAGGCTGAGGTAGGATCCCTGCGTGGATCTATGTGTAGGATCTGGTTGAAGATCTGAGGTAGGGTTTTGGCCTGAGAGTAGGATCAATTTTGGATCTGAGTGTAGGATCTAGTTGCAGATCTGAGGTAGGGATTTGACCTGAGTGTAGGATCCAGTTTGGATATGAGGTAGGGCTTTGCAGTCTGAGGTAGGAGAGTCATACTCTCTGAGTGTAGGACCTTTGGGTCTGATTGTAGGATCCAGATTTGGATCTGAGGTAGGGCCTTGTGCTTGAGCTGTAGGAGAGTCATTCTCTGTGAGGTAGGTTGTCCTCCTAGCCTGAGTTGTAGGGCCTTTGGGCCTTAGATAGGTGATCTTTGGATCACTGAGTTGTTGGGCCTTGTGTCTGAGCTGTAAGTCTTGGAGGAGACTGAGTGGTCCTGCGGGATCATGTTGTAAGCTCTTAGGAGCCAAGATTGGAGAAGTGATTTGTCTAACAAGCTGTTGGAAAGGTGGGAGGGAAAGTGGACGTACCCATAATATGGGGAATCACTATAAATTCTATGTGTGCTCCTTATGTTGTTTCTTTGTTGTAGGTAGTGTGTTTCTTGAAAGTAGAAAACTACAAACTCACAAAGCACAAAAAGAAGGGAAATAAAAGATAGTCACAAGAGACTAAAAAACTTATTCACCCCCCTCTAGGTGATTTAGCTATCCTTGAAATTAAAGACTTTTAGAGAGATTTTAGTTTTATTGTACTTTGTATTTCTTGTATTTCTGACTGTTATAAATTCGTCGTAGGTAGGGGCGACTGAGTCTTGCGAGACTTAGGTGAAAAATTTTCTGGGTTAGACTTCAGTTTCCTACTATCACCTCAATCTCGAGCATCATTGGGGTTTTAGTTTTGTAATTATTTATTTCAGAAATAAAAGCAATTATTCTTTCATTACTCGCTCTCTAATTATATATTTCTGAGTTTAAAAGAAAAGAGAATTTTTTATTACTAACGCCGAGAGTTAGTTACTACCGTTAGCGGTAGCAATAAAAACTTCATTTTTACTGTTTCTTTTTTAAAACCCGAATATTAATAAAAACCCTTTTCATTCACCCTCAAAGGGCTCTGTAAGATCCAACAAGTCATATTAGTGAAAAGTTATCCCAAATCTTCTTAATACCCGGTGATAATGTCGTTACATTATCTCACTTCTTCTAAAAATGATGAATGCTGTATAAAGGAAATTACCTTGGCTGTACCTTTATTTTAGGGCAACAACTATAAAGGATGGAAAGTTTTAATTGAAAAAAATTCTCAAATCATTGGACATTAAAATCCGGGAAATTAGAATTAGAGAGCACACAAAATAGCTAAATAAGGAAGAATGCATTTAAATGCTAAAGCAATAAATAGTTTATTATGTGCAATCACAAGATATTTTTAAAGTAGTTTATTGTTTCACTACAACCTACAAAATATGGAGTTTTCTTGATGAAATTTACTTCTTTCCCCATGTAGATATTGATCAAGCTTAAGGAGGGGAGAACATAGGATTCTGCAAAAGTATTCATGAAAGTTCCATCTTTGAGAAATCTACAATATATACCTCAAGTGAAAGAGAAGACGAGCATTCATCAATAGACGAGGAAGGCCAGAACAATTAAGATATCAAGGGAACCCCATGGTCAATTCCTGCTCCTTCCCATAACAATATAAGAAAATGAAATCCCTTTATCTTCACTACAACCTCTATCTCTACATTACACGCTCTTGAAATTTCCAAGCATAAGATTAAAAAATTTAGGGATACAAATTATAAGTTATGTTTGGAAAATATTGCTCTTATAACAAAAAATAAATAATGTGCCTAAAATTGATATAACAACAAAGTCATCTAGTGAAAATATGTGTGCTAAGTGTGAAGACCTTAAAATTGAAAGTAGGGAGATGGATGACACCTTTGAAAGCTTAAGGAATGATTATAATAATCACATAAATTCAATTGTCACCACTCTTAAAAAAGCACAATCACCTATAATAAAGCAAGAATAAATCTCAAACTTAAAAATAAAGAATTGGAAAATAAAATTAACATGCTTGAGAATATCATAAATCCACACATTTAAGCAAAATCCAAACAAATATTTTTTTCATACTATACCTAAACCAAACCGAAGAAGTGAAAATTACCATCATTGATATCTTTCACATGGTCTATCTTTATCCAACAAAAAGGTAAATAAAATTAAGATTTCTACAAACCACTGTTTTGAGAGCCGCAACTATTTTAAATTTGATTACCAATGAAACTTAAGTAACTACAACAAAAATCCTCCATGGTACGAATGGATACAAGTTAATCAAAATAAAAGAGCAAAAACACATTCAGTGGGGACAAAAACCAAAACCATCTGGGTACCCAAGGGACTGACACAATTGGTTCTCCTGGTTACCATCATCACTACCTCAAAACATGTCTCCACACAGAATTTGGGTACCTAAAGGGATCACCATACATGGTCGCCAATGGTTACCCAAACCATCTCCCGCTAAAAATTATCAAGATGTGGAGTAGAAAATATCCAATAATAAATTACCATACGAGATCCTACTTCACAGAAATAAAATATAACATAAGGATAAAGTAGCACAACAAAATAGCTCAATAAGAACATAACACAACCCAAAGCCACTGTGATTATCGACAGCGGTAATAATACTGTTGGGCATTAGCCATAGAACACCTAAAATTGGCCAAAATGGTTTAATACAGATAGATAAAATCAGTCCTCATTTAAATCTCTCTCCTAGTTACTGCCCTCTTCCTAGTCCATCTGCCTTCTAGTTTGGCAAAGTGATCGGCACGACGGCTCCTCATCAGAACTAGCACACTCTGCCTTCTCTGCAGGTATAAGAGTAAACCTTAGGGCCTTCATGATGAACTTGAGTGTCTTGGACATTTTGCTCACTTTCTTCTCCACCCTACTCAAAGCACCTTCATGATCACGCTGAGTTTCATGTACTGATCCTCCTCGATGAATTGAACACCATGTTAAAGAATCCCTCTCCTATGTTGGCAGACAAATAGTTGGATAATCTAGCTCAGCTGGCTGACTATCGATCAGATAATGATCAAAATGAAGAGTAAGATAATTCTCGTAGATGACCCTTTGGATTATTCCTCTGAGTTGTAAGGAGTTTAGTCTTAACGACTTGGGCTTGTTTAACTTGTAAGCATATCTCATTAAAGATAACAGAAGATCTTCCACATCAAATGGAAATTAGTTCAAGATATGGAACATAATCAACGAGAGTTGAGTTGTAATTGTCTTTGTGTCCCAACCCTTGTATAATATGGTATGACTTAAGATATCCCGGATAATATAAGCGTCAGGTCTGAGTGTAGACATGGTAGTATTCAAATTGATGGTATCTGGTACCCTATGTAAACCCACATTCATAATTGTCCAGTCACATAGAACACGAAATCTCTCTACAACATCCAATTTTGTCAAGGATTGTACCAAACCAAACTCCCTATGCAAATCTGCGGGTAATATCTCAACCACTTGAGAATTGACCACACACCACCAATGAGACGAGAAAGAGTGGGATCCTCCAGATTGTTATAAAACTCTATAACAAGCATTGTTAAAAAGCTATTATCCACCATAATTTGCAAAATTCCTGAGACAGACAATAGTGCATAGATGTGAGCATAAATGGGCTTGTACAACATCAGTGGCATGCACATACCTATAGCCCCCCTCCATTATAGGATGAAGACCATATTCACCCTGAGCCTGACCACCTGGAGCATGTTGTGCATGGGAACTAGAAGCCATTGCCTGCAAAAAAAAGCAAAAAAACATCAGATTTAGAAATCTCTGTCACTACCGCCGACGCTAGCTAGCTACTGCTAGGCATTAGTGTCGGAACACTATTCATCATCTTCTTCCGAATTTTTTTAAAACACACTCAAAATTTCTTCAAAAATATCATCATAGAACTGGTTTGCTTCTCTTCTAACATATTTCTCAAAAATTCTCAAGCGTAAAACTATTTTTTCATAAAACTCTAACCTCAAAAACCTTAAATTTACACATGAACAAAGATCCACGCCTAAAAATCTAGATCTACAAAAAGGGTTAAGGTTCTAAATTTAAAATAAAAATAAAAATTAAGAGGGGAAAACATGTAGATCTTGCCGGTGGTAGAGAAAAATAAAAAAAAGAGGATTAGCGTATGCGGAAGAAATGCAAAAGATAGATCTCAAAATCTTATAGGGTTAAGAAGTAGACTCAATAAAAAAATTAAAAAGGGGGAAAAAAATTTGCTGTAACACTTCCCCTGTAAGGACCGTATGATATGGGTCCGGCCGGGGCCCCACAACATACATACGCCACAGCTTCAGCATTATAAGATGATATTACTACCCAAACTCAAAACTCAGAACTAAACACAAAAGAGTCCATCAAATAAAGACCACAAGGTCAAACAAGAACATGCAAAAGCACTCCTAAGCTACCTCGGCGTGCAAGTCGGATAATGTCCAAAACATGGATCATACAAGACAAGAAAAAGGAAACAAGCTAAAAGTACAGCAACACTTCATGATGCTTAGGGCTTTTCGCCCGGCGGACTAGCTCCTGCTTGCGATCCTTGCCCTGTAAAGATTTTAAGTAACGTGGGTCAGCAAAGGCTGACCTCTACTGTGTAACTAACACATCTCCTCCCGGCCGCCCCTAACGGACCCTGGGGTACCCCTCCAACCTGCAAGTCCGCACTTCATACACCAAATGCAAATTTATATATAAAGTTATAAACAGGTTTGGATGTCTCATACAAAAAACATGTTTTCTATGTTTAGAACAGAGTGGAAGGGGCCTATTATGAAACATGTATGCAAACCCGGGATTCGCCCAAGGCACTCTATCTCGTATGCATCTAACACATCATCAAGCACTGGGTACTTCCGTTTCCCCTTTTATATAAGCCACAAACAAAAGGGTACTACATTGTCCCTAACGGCCCAAGCGCCGTTACACGGAAATCTTGTAAAGGCCCCACCCGCACATGGGTCTTAAACCCCGGGCTTGCCTGCAAATTCTGACTTCTCACATTAGGATTCCGTATCACACACAACCGATTCTAAGAACCCTTGCTTTACCCAACCCGCTCATGGCTTCATTTCCCGGGCTTGCCCTTCGCTTGGCGTTCTTGTCAGTCTCACAGAAGGGGACTTGTCTCGCTGGGACATTTTCCCCAAGTGACGCGCACATCACTGGATAGCCAGCCGACCATGGTGGCGTAGCCACGCCTTAGCACAACACAACCATAATTCCCAACTCTAATCCACCAATCGTACATCAACGTTTCTGCGCACCAAGGAAACCATCTACCGCCGAAGCAGAGCTAACCTTGCCTAATTCCGGAGACGAGTACTCACTTAATAAAAAGGGGGAAAAATGCATAAATCATAACGACATCTAGCCGTAACGGATTTCTACCAAATCCTCAAAGCTCGCTATGCAACATCACCGAGTCGGACTAACGGTCATGACTTTGGCTTCACCCATAATGCCTAATCAACTAACGGAGCGGATCTCTAATGCAAAATCATGCCGGGGACGGACACAGTTAACTCAAAGGTTCATTTTGAACCATGACAACCCAAACCCCTCTCATTTGAGAGATCTGGAGCCCAAAAGAAAGGAGAATAAGAGAAGATGCTAAACGTGCATCCTAAAACCAAGAGGAGAAGTGTCGTTACCATACGACCCCTCTTCCTAGCCATGGAAGCTTTTCTTTGAACGGCTTGACAAGAGCACCTCCACGCCCTCTCCATGGATCTGGTCTCGGTACGGCGATCGGAGCTCCGAAGCTCCGTTAATGGCGGAAGAAGCTCTCTCCTTCATCTTCCCTTCTCTTCCTCTCCAACCCCTCTCTCAAACCCTAAAGATGAGATAATGAGAGGAAACACCGTCTCAGCCCTAATATGATCATTTGGGCGGAAGATCCTAGCCTTTGGATCTAATTTGGAGAAGCATCGGCCGGCCATGAAGCAAAATTGACGGAACCATCCTGACCGATCGATCAGTGGCGCACGACTAGTGGTCGTGTGCAATAGATCCCAAGGTCATGCGATCACCTCTGGCAGAACTCCAGAAAGAAAGGGATAAAAATGCACGAGCAGCGGCGCACGACCAGTGGACGTGCACACTCTTACCAAAGATCGTGTGTTTACCCAACCAAAACTTGGCTAACAGGGATAAAGTGTGCACGAGAAGCGGTGCACGACCAGTGGTCGTGCGCATTAGATACAGTGATCATGCGCTTTAAACAACAGCCAAAAATGTCCACCCATCGCCCATGGCACCCCTACCGCCGAGCGTTAGCTTCTAGCGACTCAAGGTCTTCAAACTGGGGTGTTAAAACTCCTCCCGCCTTACAAGAATTTTGTCCCCGAAATTAATCCTTATCAAGGGAGACAACAAGAAAGAATAATAACCAAAATTGCAACTAATAAAACATTGTTGCCACACATCGGCTAACGTTTTAAACTAGCCTTACACGAATAACCCAGGATAGTCCTCGCGCATTGCTTGCTCACGCTCCCAAGAGAACTCGTCACGCCCACAGTTATCCCAACGCACCTTCACGAGCTTGACTTCTTTGTTCCGCAACTGCCGAATTTCTGAGTCTTCTATACCAACTGGACGAACTCGCGTTCTCAAGTCCTCTTCTATCGGCACTGATGCTGATTCGATCACCACACTAGCCTCCACTAAGGCCTTCCTCGAGACGAAGACATGGAAGACATAAGCAATCCACTAAGCTCACTGGACAACGCCAACTGATACGATGTTTCTCCAACCCGTTTTATAACCTCGAAGGGTTCCAAAAACCTTGGACTCAACTTTTTGAGTTGGCGAATCTGCGAAATGCCTTTGAACGGCTTGATCTTTAGATAAACCCAATCGCCTACCGCAAACTCAACATTCCTATTGCGAGCATTAAAATATTTTGCTTGCCGATCTTGAGCCACCTTCATGCGCTCTTGAATTATTCGCACTAACTAATAAGCGTCAGCTACAACTTCTTTCCCTAAGATCTTGGTGTCTCCTGCCTCTGTCCAAGACATCGGTGTTCGACACCGCCTGCCGTACAAAGCTTCGTATGGCGCCATCTTTATACTTGCTTGGTAACTATTATTATATGGGAACTCTACCATGAACAGATGATCCTCCCATTTCTTGCTGAAGTCTAGAGTACACATCCTCAGCATATCCTCCATAGTACGGTTAGTTCTCTCGGTCTTCCCATCAGTTTGAGGATGGAAAGACGTACTGAACTTGAGCTTCATGCCCAGGCTTTTCTACACCAACCTCCAATCCTTAGTCATGAAACGTCCATCAAGGTCACTAACTATGCTCTTCGTAATCCCATGCAGTCGCACAATATTGCGAACGTACAATTCCACAGCTTCTCCACGCTATCCTCCTTCTGATTTGGGATGAAGTGTGCCACTTTGGTCAAGCGATCCATGATCACCCAAATTGCTTCATTACCCTGCTGCGATCTAGGTAACCCGTGGACAAAATCTATGGAGATGCCATCAAATTTCCACTCTAGGATAGGAAGAGGCTTCAAAAACCCGCCCGGCTTCTGACACTCGGCCTTCACCAAGGCACAAGTTTGGCACCGACTCACATACAATGCTACATCTCGCTTCAGACCAGGCCACCAATAGTATTTCCTCATATCTGAGTACATCTTTGTACTGCCCGGGTGAATGGAGTACTTTGTGAAGTGGGCCTCAAACATCAACTCCTCACAGAGCTTGCCAAACTGAGGTATACAAATCCTCCCGCCCTTCCTAAAAATCCCATCAATCATCTCCCAAGCGTTGTCCTCTCCCTTTAGAGCTTCCTCCCCGTACGGTTGGAACTCCGCATCCAAACGGGTCGCTTCCTGAATACGATCGCACAAATCGTTCTGCATTTCAATCTAGTTCAACCGAACCACATTAGACTCACCTATGGCAACACACTCCATGCCGAGGGAATCCCAGTCCCGCCTCAACCGCTCATCATGAGCTTCGAACCAATTCCCTTGCCCATAGTATTTTCTACTCAAGGCATCAGCCACCACATTGGATTTTCCTGGCGTGTACTGAATCGCCACATCGTAGTCCCCAAGGAACTCAACCCACCTGTGTTGCCGCATATTTAAGTCCTTCTGATCTAGGAGATACTTCAGACTTTTGTGATCCGTGTAGATCTCCACCTTCGCACCATAAACGTAGTGCCGCCGCAATTTCAGCATAAAAATTACTGCCGACAATTCATAATCATGGATGGGATAGTTTCTCTCGTAAGGCTTCAACTTCCTAGACCCAAAGGCAATCACACTACCATGTTGCACTAGTACGCACCCTAAACCACATCCGGATGCGTGACTGAAAATTTTAAATACTCCAGTCCCCTTTGGCAGACTTAGGATTGGTGCTGTCATCAACCTTTCCCTCAGGGTATCAAACGCTTGACTATACTCTTGTGTCCACACGAACTTCTGATCCTTACGAGTTAGTGAGGTGAGGGGTAGAGCTTTCCGTGAAAAGTTTTCCATAAACCTTCGATAATACTCGGCTAGTCCAAGAAAGATCCGGACTTCCGCCATGGTCCTCAATACTAGCCAATCTCTGATGGCTTCCACTTTCGTTGGATCTACTGCCACCCCATCTTCACTAATCACATGGCCCTAAAATGCCACTTTCTCTAACCAGAATTCGCACTTGGAGAACTTCGCATAAAGCTGGTTCTCTCTCAACACTTGCAACACTAATCCCAAGTGAGTCTCGTGCTCTTCTTTCGACTTAGAATAAATAAGGATGTCATCAATAAAGACGACTACAAACGAGTCCAAGTATTTGCGAAAAACTCGGTTCATCAAGTCCATGAATACGGATGGTGCATTCGTCAGCCCGAACGACATCACTGAAAATTCAAAGTGACCATAACTCGTTCCAAACGCGGTCTTGGGTATGTCTTCATCTTGAATTCATAACTGATAGTATCCTGACTTCAAGTTTAACTTGGAATACACCACCGACCCCACCAACTGGTCGAATAAATTGTCTATCCAAGGAATCAGATACTTATTCTTAATAGTCAGTTTGTTCAACTCTCGGTAGTCTATGCACAACCGCACGCTACCATATTTCTTTTTCACGAATAACACCGACGCGCTCCACGGTGAAGAAGTGGGTCTAATATACCCCTACTCCAAAAGCTCCTACAACTGAACTTTAAGCTCGACCAACTCCTTTGGTGCCATCCTAAAGGGAGTACGTGACACCGGCCTAGCCTCTGACACTAGCTCGATAGAGAAATCAATCTCCCGCCGAGGAGGTGCTCCGGGAAGCTCCTCAGGAAACACGTCTTCGAACTCTGCCACTGCGGGTACTTCTCCAAGAGATAACCTGAAAAGTCTAACCTCCAACAGTGCTACTTGGGCTACACCTCCTTGGTTAACTTCCCGTGCTAACTGCATGGCTGAAACTAGGGAACAGGCCACTCCATGAAGACCCTCAAACTTAACTTATGCTTGCACTTCGCCCCTCAAGGTTACCACCTTGGACAGGCAGTCGATACTGGCACGCTGCTCTGCTATCCAGTCCATCCCCAATATTACGTCAAACTCGGCCAACGGTAAGACTACCACCATTAACATGAAATTGACTCCATCTAGACTCCAACATATATGTCCTTTATCCCTGGTAGTCATAGATGACCCATTGGGCATGCTCACTTTCAATTCTGTATCCGTTGAGAAAGACACAACTCTAATCCTCCAGATAAAGCTTTCCGCAAGGAAGGAGTGCAATGCTCCCGTATCAAACAGTACCCTAGCAGGGTACCCAAAAACTAACACAAAGCCTAAACACATGCAACAAACATAAACGGCTTGAATTCATGAAAACCCAAGGTGGAAGTTAAACTCTCATACCTGTCACCACATCGGGTTGATGGATCACTTCCTGTTGCCTAAGGATATAGGCCCTTGGCTGCACTGGTTGAAACCGAGAAGCGCTCGACTCCGCCATCTTCCCTTTCTCTGCGAGACTGAGGCCAGAGCATACAGTCTGCTCCTGTCTTGGCTCTTGCTCAGTGCCCCCTTCAGTACAAAATCTTGTTATGTACCCTCCCTTGCCACAATTATAGCACGTCAGAGGTCCTTTAGAGCGAGACCCTTCGGATGTCCAGTTACCTTTTTCACCAGACTTGTATGGGTGAGGCTTCTTCTTCCATCTACTACCTTCCGACTTCCCGTGTGATAGTTTTACTTTCAAGATTACCTAGATACCTAGAGGGGGGGGGTGAATAGGTTCTTATTTTCTTTTCAAACTTAAGGCAGAATGATTAAATAATTAAAGACTATTCTCTATGTGTTCAGCAGCTACTTTAGCAATCACAATCACACAATCTAGAACTACACATCACAGATTGCAACAAGTATTTATAGTGGTTCCCCAAGATCTGGGTACATCCACTTTCCCCCTTCGCCTATCTAGCAGTGTGCTAGATTCAGCCAAACTCCCTTCCTTAACTCAGATCCTCAGATCCTACAGCTCAGAATCCAAAATGGATTCCTACAACTCAGAGTGATACCACACTCCTACAGCTCAGGCAATTCAGCCCCACCTCAGTCTTTATTCAAGACCTACAACTTAGAGATTATCTCTCCTACACTCAGCCTTTATAACATAGGCTTACAACTCAGATCTATATTAATAGATCCTACAGAATTTAGAAAAGAGTTTTATAAAATCTTGCCCTTGTTGAGAGAGAAAGGACAAGACAGCACCTGATCAACTGATGGATGAAATCAACTGAAACTTAGCTTTCTTCAAAGCTTCTTGAATCTGAACTAGCTGAGTTGATTTCCAAACAACTTCTTGAGAAACCTGTAATAGCTTCCTTCTTGATCTTCAAACGGCTAGATCCCTCTCTATCCAATCCCTTTGAAAATTCTTCAGAATTCTAGGACGAATTCTCCTTAGACAGATCCTGAGAGGTTGAACCCTTCAGAATGTCTTCTTAGATCTTTTGACGAAGATCTTCTTCAGTGCCTTGCACTTTCTTGATTTGATTCCTTAATCAGTTTTTATGTGTGTTGCTTCTCAATAAAAAATAATTATTCCATTCTACTTCTGAATTTGTCTATTTATAGACCTTCTTTTTGGTGACCGGTTGATCAGGTTTCTAACTATCTTCTGACAAGTCTGACAGCTTCAGTTAACCTATTGTAACCCACAGCTGTCAAGTCTTCAAACAGATCTTGTGCCTTTGTCTTAGATAGCAAAGTGTCAAGAATGTCTGTCAGAAAGTGTCGAGACCATCTGTCTATATGTGTCGACACAAGTACCTCCGGTGTCGACACTGCCTCTGGTGAAGTCGACAAGTTTTCCTTTAAGTCGACTCAGTTTCTACATACTACAACTTGAGAATGAGTCGACACAGAGTATTTGTGTTGACTTAAACACTTCATCATTCTTCAACAAATGACTTGGTCTAGACTTGGCAATGTTTCGACACAAGTTCTGTGTGTCGACACAGTTGATGTAGATTCAGAACATAGTATGTGTCTACACTGCCTTCAGGTGTCGACACAGCTTTTGTCAACTCTGCCTATATGTGTCGACTCAGTCTTCTGGTGTCGACACAAATATTGTCGACTCTGCCTCTGTGTGTCGACACAGCCTCCTGGTGTCGACACAGTTGATGTCAACTATAATCTTGTTTGTGTCGATACTGCCTCCCGGTGTCGACACAGTTGATGTCGACTCATTTTCTCTGTGTCGACACAGCCTTCTTCAAGTGTCGACACAAACTTCACTACAACAAACTGCACCTGTTGTAAGGACTGAAATATAACTAAAACACAGTTTGTTACTAATAGGTATATTTAGTAACGAATTTTTTTTGTTGTTACCAAAAATTACTTTTTGTAACGAATATTTTATATTTTGTTACAATAAAAATTAATTTGTTACTATAAATGTAAGTATTTGTAACAATACTAATGTTACGTTACGAATAGTAATTTTTTCTCACAATATGTTTGATCATTTTTATTCCCACACCGCCAGTTAAAACATCAATTTTGGGTTTATATTGTCCATTCCACAATCAATTTTTGAAATATGCTGGGCTGGCGGGCTCGCGGGCGGGCGGCGGCGGGCGGCGGCGGGCGGCCGGCGGGCGGGCGGCGGCCGGCGGGCGGGCGGCGGCGGGCGGGCGGCGGAATCTTTTTTACTATTGTAACTAATTTATTGTAACGACACGCATACATTCGTTACAAGAAGTATTAGCGTCGAGCTTTAGAGGACGACCGTTACATAAAGTTTTTTTCGTTACCAAAGAGTTTTTGTAACGATTTTTAGTACTTATTGTAACGATTTATGTCCTTACTATAAGTGCAATTTGTTGTAGTGCTTCCTGAAGTGTCGACACATCTTCTTCTGGTGTTGACACATGGACTTAGAAATTTTTCCATACTTTTAACCTGCACATATTCAACTTAAATAATATCAAATACACCTTGATGTATATCATTATGCTAAGTTAGGCTTCATCAAATCAGGTACACATTTTCCAATGTACCCAACAATCTCCCCATATTTGGAGAAGTCATAACCCATATTAGCTAATGATATACACCACTTATGATAATAATAAACAAAATGATGATGATGTATATAAGCTTAATATTACAGGAAATATTAACAATCAAAACACTTGCACAGATTCATCACAGAGATAAAAGGATATACACAAAAATTAATTAAAGAGCAAGATTTTGTGTATTATGTCAAAATGAATGTTTACAAAATGTTTAACACTGAATGTTTCACATTACACATTTTTTAAACTAAGACTAAGACATCTAAGACTACGACAGATCAGGCTCCTTTATAATAATCCCTCTTCCAGGTTGTACTTGTGCCTGCACAGAAGGTTCAATTTCTTCCATGGGATTTTTGCCTTTAAGATTAGCCTTCTCCTGAGCCTCAGTCTTCAGTCTTTGTCTCTCAAAATAGTGATACGGCTTGGGAAAGTATTTGCTAGGCTCCACAGCATCAGGAGGTAGCTTTCCCATCTTAGCTTTCCTTCTATACTGAATAATAGCCTCCTGTCTGGCTTCATGCTTCTGCCATTCTTGTTCATTGTACCACTTGCCCCTTTCATGGACTTGATCTTTTACAGCTTTCCAGGCAGTTAGTATGATGTTTCTAGAGGTAGGGCTCCACTGTTCAAAATCAGGTTTTAGTTCATCTTGCTCCCTAAATCTCTTCTTTGACAGATGAGCCTCTTGCTGAGCCTTGATTGCAGCTTCAGGCATGTCTACTTTTCCAAGTATAATATTTGAAACCTCCTCTGGAGGACTATACATAGTTTGCACCATCTAATGAATCAAGTCAAAATCTGCAGGGGGGTATATGACTTGAGCAACTTCTGGTTGGTTACCTTCAAGTAGACCTTTTGGCTGTACTCCTGACTCTGCCATATTATCATCATCACAAAGGGGTGGATATCCCAATGTGTCTCTGACACTGTTAGTGACCCACTTGGCATGTTCTGAGCCAGCAGAAATAAGTACCCTCTCCCCCTTTAGGACTTCTCTTGCTATATGATCTCTGAGATCGTCCTTCTAAAATCTGATCTGACCATCTAGATAATTAATGCCATCTTTGAAGAAGGGTTTCAACTTGTTATGTTTTGCAGTAATTTCCTTCTGGGAAGTGGTTATGGCTGATGGAACTGAGTCTAAAGCAGTTTTGAACTTAGTATCATATGCTAGAATTTCAGCTGCCCTAGCTTCAGTCAATTTAGTCAAGGTTGTTTGAAATTGAGCAAGAATATCTGTGTTGGCAGTTGTCAGATTATCATTTAGCCGTTTCTGATTTTCAAGAATGTATCCTTGATTAATAGATTGAGTATCTATTTATTTCTTCATTTCCCCTTGTTGTTGAGCCAGATATACAACAGCATGTGCCCCTTTTGTAAAACAATCAGTCATTTCTCTTTTATGTTGATTGACTTCAAATCTTATAGACTTTATATCTTGAGCCAGATCAAACTGAAGATTTTTATGACTTTCATCAACATATTTATCCAAGGCTAATCTCTGATTATCTAGCTTGGCCTGCAAATCTACCATGAACTTATTGTAATTAAAATCAGATGGAGATTGGTGAGTTGAAGTCTGTAGAGCTTGATTGTAGCTATGGCTTCTTCTTTTGAAGACCATGAGCTTCCTTTTCTTTGCCACTCTGGCTTCTGCAGACTCAGATTCTGAAGAGCTTTCAATCTGAACTCTTTCAGGAGGTGAAGGAGGAATATCTGTCTCAATAACATGTTGATCTTTGTCAACAATCACTTGCTCCCCCTCAATTTCAAGCTCCTTTTCAATTTCTTGCTCCTCCTCAATTCTATCAGTAGCAATTTCAACATCAGGAAACAACTCATCTAGAGTGAATTCCTATTGTGCCTGAGCAGAAGATGAGTCATTTAGGCCAGCAGTGTGCAGATCTTTTGATAAATCTATTTGTTCTTCCTCTTGCACTTGTTCAGAAATCTGCTCCCCCTGCACCTGTTCAGTGTTAGGAATGTCCTGGGCAGAAGAATAAACTTGCTCCCCCTGCACCTGTGCAGGTAAAGATTCATCCTGGACTTGAGTAGACTCAGGCTGGTCTTCAGCCTGCTCTCTCACTTGATCTCCTGGAAGTTGTTCAGTACTTTGATCATGACCTAGGGATTTCTCTGGTGTGTCCTGCCTATCCACATCAGGCACCTCTTTGGACAGAACTCTATCCCATCTTGAGAATAATCTCATGTCCATTTTTCTCATGTGATTGATCTTAGTCCAAGGAATTTGTTGCATGACCTCTGGGATGAGTCCAGCCAGATATAGACTCAAAATCCTAGCCAGATTTGGCTTTTTAAGTCCTTCCTTGATTTTATCAAATGCAACTGCTGACCAGTCTGTGTTAACCCTGAAGATGATCCTTGTCATGAGTTTAAACATTAAGGCCGAAATCCTATCATGGCCGCCAGGTTTACACAAAATCACCTTCCCAACCACTTCAGATAGAAATTTTCCTTGTGGATTCATTCCTTTTCTGTTGATGGCTGCTCCAATTTTGATAGTTGGATCCAATCCACACCATTGTAGAGCCTCCCTTGTCTTAGAGGCTGGGACCTCTTCTACATTCTCAATGCTTGGTAATTGAAGAATCTTTCTTAAACTCTGTAGAGTAAGTTTCACCTTGGTTCCATGAACTGTGGATTTGATCTTGAGTCCAGAAGAATCCACTGATGCTGAAGTGTAAAATTCAAGTACCTCCTTCTTCCAGATTTTGGTGGGTTCAGAAACCAGATATTCTAATCCATTATCAACAAGATAAGATATCACTTGTTTTATTTTAGGTGTGGCATTGTCGAACGCAGCCCTAACCAGCTCATATCCCTCATTAACATTATCCTCAACCTTTGGCGCCATTGGAAAGATGAGAAAACTGGAGAGAAGAGAAGAGAGAGAATGTCGACACAGGGTTTTAGTCTCGAAAACCTTGTGAGTGTGTCGATAGAATACATTCTTGACCTATTTATACCCTCTAATGAAAGAAGGTCAAAAGGCGGGCAAAAACAGACTAAATGTGTCGACACAGATGAAATGTGTCGACACAAACTTTTACTGTCTCGACATCAATGTTGACTACTGTGCGTCGACACCAATTGAGGATATGTTGACACAAGAGAGACATAGTAGAGAATCAGAAATTCTGTGTCGACTCTTAGTACAAGTGTCGACACAAAATCTGTAAGTGTCGACACCATTATTCTGGTGAAGTCGACACTACAATTCTGGATTAGTCGACTATTTGACCCTTAAGTGTCGACACAAATTCTCTGTGTCGACACAAATTCTCTGACAAGTCGACATAACTATACTGAGTCGATACTTTATCACTGAAAGTGTCGACACCATTTTACTTAGCCAATTTCTGTTTGTTGATATACTAATCAATGGTCAGCATTCCTAATTCAATTTTAAATTTATTGAATTTTGTTTCATCTAGTGGCTTAGTAAATACATCTGCAATTTGATAATCTGTTTTAACAAATTCCAATGAGATATCTTCTCTTTCTACATGCTCTCTAAGAAAATGGTATTTTATTTCTATATGCTTAGTTCTACTATGAGAAACAGGGTTATTAGCAATAGAAATAGCACTCTTAGAATCACACAATAAAGGTGTTCTACTTACTTGAATACCATAGTCCTTTAACTGATGTTGAATCCACAATAGCTGTGCACAGTAACTTCCAGCAGCAATATATTCAGACTCAGCTGTGGATATTGCCACACTGGTCTGCTTCTTACTGCTCCATGATATCAGTCTTACTCCCAAAAATTGGCAAGTACCTGTAGTACTCTTTCTATCCTCTCTACAGCCTGCAAAATCTGCATCTGAATAACCTATTAGTTGAAAATCTCTATTCCTAGGGTACCAAAGGCCTAGATTTGGTGTGCCCTTTAAATATCTCAAAATTCTTTTAACAACAGTATAATGAGAATCTTTAGGGCATGCCTGGTACCTAGCAAAGACTCATGTAGCATACATAATATCTGGTCTACTAGCTGTGAGGTATAATAGAGAACCAACTATTCCTCTATACAAAGACTCATCTATAGGCTTACTTGTATCATCTTTACATATAGGAATATTTGTTCCCATAGGACTTTTCATGGTAGAGGAAGATTCCATACCATATTTCTTTATCAACTCTTTGGTGAACTTAGACTGGGATATGGACAAGCCATCATCAGTCTGTCTTACTTGGAGTCCCAAGAAGAACTTAAGTTCCCCCATACTATTCATTTCAAACTTCCCTTGCATAAGTTTGGCAAACTTCTTGCAAAGGTTGTTCTCTGTAGACCCAAAAATTATGTTATCCACATAGATTTGGACTAAGATTATCTTGCCTTTAGACTCCCTAAGGAATAGAGTCTTGTCTATTTTGCCTCTTGAGAATTTGTTCTCAATAAGGAAAGTAGACAGGGTGTCATACCAAGCCCTTGGGGCTTGCTTTAACCCATATAAAGCTTTCCTAAGTCTAAAAACATAATCAGGTTTAAGAGATTCTACAAAACCTTATGGCTGTTCCACATAGACTTCTTCTTTTAGATCTCCATTCAGAAATGCTGATTTCACATCCATTTGGTATACCTTGAATCCTTGGTATGCAGTATAGGCAAGAAACATCCTGATTGCCTCCGGTCTTGCTACTGGAGCAAATGTCTGATCAAAATCTATTCCCTCTTCATGCCTATATCCTTTAGCAACCAGTCTTGCTTTGTTCTTTACTATTACTCCACTCTCATCCAACTTGTTCCTAAATATCCACTTTGTTCCAATGATGTTGTGGCCTTTTGGTTTAGGAACAAGCTTCCAGACTTTGCACCTTCTTGAATTGATTAAGCTCCTCTTGCATAGCATTAATCCAATGTTGGTCTTGGATGGCTTCTTCAAATTTCTTTGGCTCCAATTGAGATAAGAAACTTGAGTGCAGGACTGTGCTCAGATTTCTGCTTCTAGTCTGCACTCCTTGACTTGGATCACCTATTATTTGATTAGCTGGATGATCTTTTAGATGTCTTATGGCTGGAGGAAGATTTCCTTCAGGTTGAACATCTCCAGCTCCTTCATCATGCTGTACTTCTTGGTTGTCATCAGCTTCTATAGAGTTTTGTACTCCCCCTGGACTGTAGCCTTCATTTTCCACTGCTTCATCTGCATTTGATGCTTCTGCAATGGAAAGCTTGTCCATCCTTTTGCTTATACCTGTTGGACTGTATGAACTACAAGGTAACTCATAGTTGATTAATCTTGATTCATCAAACACAACATGTACAGATTCTTCTACAACTTGAGTAGTCAAGTTGAAGACTCTATAGGCCTTACTATTTATGCTGTACCCAACAAATATCCCATCTTGGGATTTGGCAGCAAACTTAGTTAGATATGACTTGCCATTGTTAAGTATATAGCACTTACAACCAAAGATCCTAAAGTAGGATAAATTTGGTTTTCTATCTTTAATAATTTCATAGGGAGTCTTTTTGTGGCACTTGGTGATAGAAGCCCTATTGATCACATGACATGCTGTGTTTACTGTCTCAGCCGAGAAATATTCTGGAAGAGAGGTGTCACTCAATAGAGTTCTACCAGCTTCAATCAATGTCCTATTCTTTCTTTCAGCAATGCCATTTTGCTGAGGTGTTCTAGGTGAGGAGAACTCTTGGAAAATCCCAAAGTCTTCACATAATTTTGTCATACTTTCAGATTGAAATTCAGTTCCATGGTCACTTCTGATTTTGACCACTGTACTATTTAGTTCATTCTGAATTTGTTTCACAAAACTAAGTAAGACACTTGGGGTTTCTGATTTTTTTCTCAGAAAGAACACCCATGTATATCTAGAATTGTCATCTACAACCACAAAAGTGTAGACCTTCCTACCTAGACTATGAACTGGCATAGGACCAAAAAGATCCATATGTAAGAGGTATACGCACCTCACAGAATCCTTGTTTTCAAGACTATGAAAGGAGGATTTTGTCTGCTTGCCCTTTTGACAACCTGAACATATCCCTTCCTTTATACACTTAACTTGAGGACCATTCCTCACTAACTCTTTACTGAAGAGTTGGGCAATTGTCTTGTAGTTAAGATGAGCCAACCTCTTGTGCCACTTGACACAATGAGATGCATTATCATCAGCCACAAGACAGATGGGAGAAGCCTTGTTCTCACATATAAAATTAAGACAATAAACATTTCTCTTTCTACACCCAGTCAATATGATCTTTTGATCACTTGACCTTTTGATATGACATCCATCCTTAACAAATGAAATGTCATATCCAAGATCACTCAGCTGACTTATGCTAATCAGATTATGTTTCAAACCTTTTACATAAGCCACTTGGGTGATGGTAATTAGGTTTGAAGAAATATTACCAAACCCTTTGATGATTCCTCTTTCAGATCCACCAAAGATTACTTTAGGTCCATCTTTGACAGATGTGTACTCCTTCAGCAGCCCCTTTATTCCAGTCATGTGCCTGGAACATCCACTGTCCAAGTACCATATAGGGGCATGACAACTTGGACTTTCCTGCAATACAGAATTACTTTCCCTTAGAACCCAAGTAAGTCTTGGGTCCTTGGTTCAGGTTAGCACCATTCATATTAGGACTACCAGCAGCTCCTCTAACTGGTAGACTATTGTTCTTCCTTACATTTGTGTTATGCCAGCAGTCTAAGGCAAAATGGCATCTCTTGCCACAACAACAACATTCAAACTTGTTGTATCTAGGTCTTGATACACCCTTGACAGAAGAATTTCTGTCCAGTGTTGGTGCTGCTGCAGCTTCACCCACAAATTTCTTATAACTATGGGGTTTATGAACATGGGTAGACCTATTGACATTTACACCCTTGTTTATCTGAACATTAGTCTTAACATGACCATGAATATTCTTAAGATCATATTTGTTAGAAGGCACTTGCACCTTTCTAAACATAACTGGGACTGAAAGGTTTAGAGGCTGGACAGGAGCTTTGCCTTTTCTTTTGAATTGGGCAGCCCTGGGGTTACCTTTGAAGCTTAATCATGTCTTACCCTTTTGAGCCACAAACTCATCTATTAAAGGTAAGACAGATTTTGGCTTAGAGTAACTAGCCACTAAATCTTTTTCTATTCTTAGTCTGGCCTCCAAACTCTTAATTTGATCATTGTTATATTTGATTGTGCCCATCTGAATATAGGTTATATTTTTCAGTTTGGCAATCTCATTTAACTTTTGATCCATTACTTTTTCAAACTCAGTTGCAGCTACCTTAAGATCAGCAATTTCCTGAGCCTGAACTTTGACTAGATTCTTGCTTTTCTTAAGAGCCTGTAACAAGACCCTATATTCATCCATCAACTGATGAATATCACCTTCAGATTTAGATCCATTCATATCACTTGATGTAGATGAATCTGACTCTGAACCAGTACTAAAATCAGAAGAACTAGAAACCTTTTGTACCTTACTAGGACCAGGCTGATCCTGGCATTGGTTATCTTCTAACTCAGCCATCAGACCCATGCATTCCTTGTCTTCTTGATCATGAATGGAATCCATCAGTTGCAGAAATTCCTCTTCTTCATTGGCTACATACAATCCTATGTATGCTTCTGCTTCAGATTCTGACTCTGATGAGGACTGATCTGAAAGACTCTTATCCTTCTTTGCAACAAAAGATTTCTCCTTCTTGCCCTTGTGTTGAGTCCTTTTTCTGTCTACTAACTCCTTTCTCTTTTCTGGACATTCAGCTACCATGTGTCCAGTCTTATTACAGCAATAACAAATAATCTTAGAAGTTATTGCTTTGCTGGGCTTAGTTCTGTTTCTCTCATTTCTTGAGGATTTTCTCTTCTGATAGTACTCATCTGCTGGCTGTGATTTGGAGGGCCTGGACTTCCACTGCTTCTTTTTCAAGAACTTTTGAAACTGCCTTGTAAAGGCAGCAAAGTCAGTATCTAATTCACTGCTCCCTGATTTCTGACTATCTGAATTTTCTGTTATCTCTTCTGTAACTTCCTTGAGAGGAGATGAAGACATCCTCCCTTTCTTTCTAGTGGCTTCAACTTTGAAAGCCACAGATCTATGCTCACCTTTTGTACTTCTTTCTTCCTCCTTCCTAGCCATCAATTGCATTTCATATGAAAGCAATTTTCCAAACAAGGTTGGAGGAGAAATATCAGCTAACTTGGCCACTTCTCTAATGGCACATATTTTGGTATCCCAATCCTTTGTTAAAGATCTGAGAAATTTGTCATTCAGCTCATATGTACTGAAGATTCTTCCATAGGATATTAGTTCATTCACAATCCTATAGAATTTCTTATAACACTCAGTTATGCTATCAGACTTTCCTTGTCTGAAGTTCTCATATTCTTGGTTGAGCATTGATTTTCTGTCTTGTCTTACTTCTTCAGATCCTTCCATATAGACAATCAAGGTGTCCCACATCTCTTTGGATGTCTTGCAATGTATTAGATTTTGGAAGGTGGAATCATCTATTGCACTTACTATGATGTTTTAAGCTCTCTTGTCCATAGTGGCTAAGATGATTTCCTCCTTTGTCATTTCTGAAAAATCCTTAGGAGTTTCCTGATTTTCATCTAATACAGAAATCTTCATTGGAATGTATGGACCTTCTTTCACTGTGATATAAATTCTTGGATCTGAGGCCTCCATAAATAGCCTAACCCTTTCCTTCCAGATTCCAAAGATTTCTTTTCTGCAGATAGGAAGTTTCATAGATCCCAACTCCTTTTGATTCTCACCTGAACCCATTTTCTTGATTCTTGATTCTGCCTTTAGATCTAACTCAGACTGTTAAGTCTTACTTTGAGTAACCTCCCTCTGATACCACTTGATAGTTTTACTTTCAAGATTACCAAGACACCTAGAGGGGGGGTGAATAGGTTCTTATTTTCTTTTCAAACTTAAGGCAGAATGTTTAAATAATTAAAGACTATTGTCTATGTGTTTAGCAGCTACTTTAGCAATCACAATCACACAATCTAGAACTACACATCACAGATTGCAACAAGTATTTATAGTGGTTCCCCAAGATCTGGGTACATCCACTTTCCCCCTTCACCTATCTAGCAGTGTGCTAGATTCAGCCAAACTCCCTTCCTTAACTCAGATCCTCAGATCCTACAGCTCAGAATCCAAAATGGATTCCTACAACTCAGAGTGATACCACACTCCTACAGCTTAGGCAATTCAGCCCTACCTCAGTCTTTATTCAAGACCTACAACTCAGAGATTATCTCTCCTACACTCAGCCTTTATAACATAGGCTTACAACTCAGATCTATATTAATAGATCCTACAGAATTTAGAAAAGAGTTTTAAAAAATCTTGCCCTTGTTGAGAGAGAAAGGACAAGACAGCACCTGATCAACTGATGGATGAAATCAACTGAAACTTAGCTTTCTTCAAAGCTTCTTGAATCTGAACTAGCTGAGTTGATTTCCAAACAGCTTCTTGAGAAACCTGTAACAGCTTCCTTCTTGATCTTCAAACGGCTAGATCCCTCTCTATCCAATCCCTTTTAAAATTCTTCAGAATTCTAGGACGAATTCTCCTTAGACAGATCCTGAGAGGTTGAACCCTTCAGAATGTCTTCTTAGATCTTTTGATGAAGATCTTCTTCAGTGCCTTGCACTTTCTTGATTTGATTCCTTAATCATTTTTTATGTGTGTTGTTTCTCAATAAAAAATAATTATTCCATTCTACTTCTGAATCTGTCTATTTATAGACCTTCTTTTTGGTGACCGGTTGATCAGGTTTCTAACTGTCTTCTGACAAGTCTGACAGCTTCAGTTAACCTGTTGTAACCCAGAGCTGTCAAGTCTTCAAACAGATCTTGTGCCTTTGTCTTGGACAGCAAAGTGTCGAGAATGTCTGTCAGAAAGTATCGAGACCATCTGTCTATATGTGTCGACACAAGTACCTCCGATGTCGACACTGCCTCTGGTGAAGTCGACAAGTTTGCCTTTAAGTCGACTCAGCTTCTGCATACTACAACTTGAGAATGAGTCGACACAGAGTATTTGTGTTGACTCAAACACTTCATCATTCTTCAGCAAATGACTTGGTCTAGACTTGGCAATGTGTCGACACAAGTCCTGTGTGTCGACACAGTTGATGTAGATTCAGAACATAGTATGTGTCGACACTGCCTTCAGGTGTCGACACAGCTTTTGTCAACTCTGCCTATATGTGTCGACTCAGTCTTCTGGTGTCGACACAAATATTGTCGACTCTGCCTCTGTGTGTCGACACAGCCTCCTGGTGTCGACACAGTTGATGTCAACTATAATCTTGTGTGTGTCGACACTGCCTCCCGGTGTCGACACAGTTGATGTCGACTCATTTTCTCTGTGTTGACACAACCTTCTTCAAGTGTCGACACAAACTTCCTGAAGTGTCGACACATCTTCTTCTGGTGTTGACACATGGACTTAGAAATTTTTCCATACTTTTAACCTGCAGATATTCAACTTAAACAACATCAAATACACCTTGATGTATATCATTATGCTAAGTTAGGCTTCTTCAAATCAGGTACACATTTTCCAATGTACCCAACACCATGGGATTAAGAAGGCTTCCCTTCCCCTTGCTTAGGAGCGAAACCCTTGCGACGCTGGATTCGCTCCATATCACTTTCCAAAATCTTGGACGCCTCAACCAATTCATTGAAACCCGCGTGTTTCATAGATATGAGGGGCTATCTCAGATTCTCCCTCAATCCGTGGTAGAAGAGATTGTCTCTCTCCTCATCGTCCGCCATGGTTGTTCCCGCATAACGACCCAATCGAGTGAATTCCTGAACATATTCATCCACGGTCTTGTCTCGCTGCACCAAGTACAGAAATTGCCTTTGGAGGGATAACCTTGTCGATGCCGGAATGTACTTTTTTAGAAAAGCATTCCCAAACTCATCAATGGAAGGGATGCATCCTGGAAACTGCTAGCCACTATGGCTCACCCACCATAGCTTGGCATCTCCTTCCAACATGAAGGCTACAAATTCTTCTTTCTTCTCGTCTGGCGTCTCTACAACTCTCAACAGCTCCTGAATCCGAGCCCACCAATCCTCTGCATCTGTTTGCGTGCCGACTCCCTTTAAGTTTGGAGGGTGGAAGCTCAGGAAATACTTCATTTGCCGATCACAATGTCCGACAATTACCCTTTCGGCAAGCGGCTCTGCCCGCCTGGCTTCCTCGCCCGGCACGACCGTCACCATATCTGGAGTAGCAGGAGTTTCTACCTAAGCAACGAGGGCTGCTACTTGTGCTGCCGCTGCAGCTTGGGCCACCACCATCGCTTCTACAAGCATGCGGCAAAAGTCGGCCGGAGTTACCCCAATGCCTAACGGACCTTGAGCAGTAGCACTACTCGCCGAGAGCTCTTCTCCTGGCCTCGATATTCCCGCCTTGTTGCTTGCACTCTTAACACAAGCAAAGAAAAACACAAATCAGTCTCTGATTGCAAGTCTCAAACACAAGGACACTCATGGTCCCGTGATACTCCTATGTGGATAAATTATTATACACGACTCTATTTTGACTTTCGACCACGAATCCTTTCCTTGGAATGCTAACCTCCCTCTTATACCAAATTATAACACCTCCCCTATAAGGACCGTATGATATGGGTCTGGCCGGGGCCCCATAACATATAAATGCAACAGCTTCAGCATTATAAGATGATATTACTACCCAAACTCAAGACTAAGAACTAAACACAGCGAATACAATGCAAAACCACTAGAAGTTATCCACCACTAACAGGAGTATCAAACGGCCTTAGGGCCATACACAAAAGAGTCATCAAATAAAGACCACAAGGTCAATCAAGAACGTGCAAAAGCACTCCTAAGCTAGAACGGCATGCAAGCCGGACAATGTCCAAAACATGGATCATACAAGACAAGAAAAAGGAAACAAGCTAAAAGTACAACAACACTTCATGAGGCTTAGGGATTTTCGCCCGTCGCACTAGCTCCTGCTTGCGATCCTTGCCCTGTAAAGATTTTAAGTAACGTGGGTCAGCAAAGGCTAACCTCCACTATGTAACCAACACATCTCCTCCCGGCCGCCCCAAACAGACCCCGGGGTATCCCTCCAACCTGCAAGTCAGCACTTTGTACACCAAATGCAAATATATATATAAAGCTATAAAATAGGTTTGGATGACTCATACAACAAACACATTTTATATGTTTAGAACAGAGTGGAAGGGGCCTATTATGCAACATGTATGCAAACCCATGCTTCGCCCAAGGCACCATATCTTGTATGCATCAAACACATCATCAAGCACTGGGTACTTCTGTTTCCCTATTGGCATAAGCCACAAACAAAAGGGAAATACATTATCCCTAATGGCCCAAGCGTCGTTACACGGAAATCTTCCAAAGGCCCCACTTGCACATGGGTCTTAAACCCCGGGCTTGCCTGCAAATTCTGACTTCTCACATCAGGAATCCGTATCACAAATAGCCGATTCTAAGAACCCTTGATGGACCCCACCCGCTCATGGCTTCATTGCCCAAGCCATGCCCCACGCTCGGCGTTCTCGTCAGTCTCACAGAAGGGGACTAGTCCCGCCGGGACACTTTCCCCAAGTGACATGCACGCCACGGGATAGCCAACCGACCACAGAGACGTAGCACGCCTTATCACAGCATAACCATAATTCCCCACCCTAATCCATCATTCGTACCGCGACGTTCCCGCGCACCAAGGAAACCATCTACCGCCAAAGAAGAGCTAAACTTGCCCGGTTCCGGAGACGAGTACTCACTCAAGAAAAAGGGGGAAAATGCAAAAATCATAACGACATCTATCCGTAACGGATTTCTATTGAATCCTAAAAGCTCGCTATGCAACATCACCGAGTCGGACTAATGGTCACGACTTCGGCTTCACCCACAATGCCTAATCCACTAACGGAGCGAATCTCTAATGCAAAATCATGCCAGGGATGGACACAATCGACCCGAAGGTTCATCTTGAACCATGGCAACCCAAACCCCACTCATTTGAGAGATGTGGAGCCTAAAAGAAATGAGAATAAGAGAAGATGCTAAATGTGCATCCTAAAACCAAGAGGAGAAGTGTTGTTACCTTACGACCCCTCTTCCTAGCCATGGAAGCTTTGCTTTGAACGGCTTAACACGAGCGCCTCCATGCCCTCTCCACGGATCTGGTCTCAGAATGGTGATCGGAGCTCCGAAGCTCCGTCAATGGCAGAAGAAACTCTCTCCTTCCTCTTCCCTTCTCTTCCTCTCCAACACCTCTCTCTAACCCTTAAGATGATAATAATGAGAGGAAAAACCCTCTCAGGCCTAATAAGATCGTTTGGGCGGAAGATCCTTGCCTTTGGATCTAATTTGGAGAAGCATCGGGCGGCCACGAAGCAAAATTGATGGAACTGTCCTGACCGCACGATCAGTGGCGCACGACTAGTGGTCGTGCACAATAGATCCCATGGTTGTGGGATTACCTCCGGCAGAACTCTAGAAAGAAAGGGATAAATGCGCATGAGCAGCGGCGCACGACTAGTGGTTGTGCGCACTCTGACCAAAGATCGTCCGTTTACCCAACCAGAACTTGGCTAACTGGGATAAAGTGCTCACGAGAAGCGGCGCACAGCAAGTGGTCGTGCGCACTAGATCCAGTGATTGTGCGCTTTAAACAATAGCTGAAAATGGCCACCCATTGCCCGTGGCACCCCTACCGCCGAGCGTTAGCTTCTAGAGACTCCAGGTCTGCAAACTGGGGTGTTACATTAGCGCTGACAGAACCAACAATGGAGATCTCGTCGGCGATAGATCTAAACAAAGGGGTAATTAGCACTAATGAAAAAGTGGTTTCTCCTTAACTCTCGTTGTTGTCCCTCACAGAAGATGAACATGACTGGCTGTGCCACTAATCAAAAACCCTAGGTTTGAGACTTGAAATCGCGAACCGAACCCATTTATATGATTTCAAAAACTACCGTCGCGCAATAGTTTCTACCGCTGGCGGTAACATTTATAAAATATTATTTTAAATTCCAAAAAATTATAAATCTTGATAATCAAATTTCTAAGCCCACATGTGTAATTTTCATTGGGATTATATAACAAAAATACATAATTCATAACTGTATTACTTTACACTCTTACTATTCACTAGACTTGTAAATCAATTATGTTTAAAGACAAAAAAACAAGTCAATTTGAGTCATCATAATACTCTAAGTCTATGGCTAATGAATTCAATGCTATAAATGCCAAAGAATGTAAATAATTACAACTCCAGAAATCTAGACATTTTAACTTAAAATCCATATTTTTTGTGTGTTTTTCTTAATTTCTTTGCTACACTAGATAGATATCTTATATTGCAAAATCATACCCATGAAAAATTGGAAGCAAAAAATCTTGTAAAACCCAATTTTTATCATAAAAACCAAATCTCTATCATTATCGCTTGACGTTAGTTTCTAATGCTGACGGTATTATAAAAATCTGATTTTTTTATTTTAGTCATTAAAAAAATTTCATTTCTAATTAAGACTAGATGGGAAAAAATAAAACACTTCAAAAAAATATTTTTTTTCTTTTCCAAATATCAAAAATCTATAAAAAAATTGAAAAAAGGAACAAAATGTGCCCTTATTTCTTTTTCTAAAAAAAGTTTCATTATAATTGCAATGTTTTTCAAGGATGATTATATTTATCTTTTCAAAATAAAAGTGTAATGTTTAATTTCATTTCAAGTTCTTTCAAACATTGTCTTGTTTTTATCATGCCTCGAAAACTATCTTCTAAACATGTAATGAAATTTATTTTAGTGCACATATGTAGGACTTGTTAGCATGCCTCTAAGTATGAGTAATGTGTTATGTCTGATAATGATTATTTCACTCACATATTTTTGATAACTTACATGTGTTGATAATTTTAAACTTATATGATTGTGTAGTGTAATATCATGAATTCTAAAACTGCATAAATAAATTACCTACACACCAAAGAAATTGTTTCTTGCAATTCTATGTTTTTCATAGACTACTCTATTTTGAAAAAGTCATTCAAAAATTAATGTTATTGTTTGCACAACAAGTGAATCCGGAGTTGTTAGTCGCAAATAAAAAATAAATAAAAATGACAAGGAAAACTTCATCAAGCACTGCTCATCATCCTAAAAGTCTTAATGAACATTATGAGATTGAACACTTTGGATAAGAATTGTGAAGCGTCTTATAGCAAACAAACTATTCCACTTTTCTTTGTACAACGGATCACAAAATAAAATAAAAAGTTAAAAGGAATAAATGTGATCCCCCAAGCACACCTCTGTACCCTGATAAGTCTTAATGAGCATTGTGTGTAGAACACCTTGATAGTTGCACTTGATATTTATTTGTAGTAGAATCATGTGGTAGTAAAGTTATTTATGTACTTTAATTTCTTATGTATGTGATTATATATGTCATGTGTTTTAAATTAACTAACAAATATACTTTATCAAAACACTATGTCATATACATCATTATCTTATATAACTCATGAGAATTAGACACTAACGCACTACTACACATCTTTTCTACAATCTTTAGTAAATGCACCAGATATCAATGCATGATCTCTACAATATTTAACATATTCATAACTTGCAAATTTTCTAATATTGTAGTTTCCTATCTTGCTTGGATAAACTAGAACATGCTTGTGAATATTGTCTTTTATATCATCTCCTGGTTCTTAATTTTAAAAACATCATCTTTATAAACTACATCTCTGATTTTATAAATGTCTATCATTACTAAAAGATGTTTCTTTTCACAATACTCACTATATATATTTTTGCTGCAAAACTACTCAAAGCTCGATCATGACATATTATTCAATTCACAAGTAATAACAAATATTTTATCTTCATGTGGTATCATGAAAATATTCTCTACATAGAAAAGTTCTACTTGCTAAAACACTCTACTTGACTGATGCGTTGAACGGCAAGTGTACCGGTCGCACAAGCAATATAAAATAGGTGACTTTCCCAATAATAGATCTCTTCAAAGAACACAGTAAAGGGGGGGTGTTAATATCGAGGAGGACTTGAGATTGAAGTCCTTAGGTCGGCATTAACTAAGGGGGTTTATATGGTTGTGATAAAATAAAGCAAAAGGCTAACAACTACTCCTATGTAATACCGCTATGCATCGCTTCGCCAGGCGGGATGGAAGACTACATGGGCCGCTATGTACCGAATCGCTGGGCGGATGGACAAGTAGGCACGCATAAGAACCAGAATTTGAGGGTCGGAAGCACCTCTTCGCTACGCACGCCACTAGCAATTACTAGTACGGCAAGAACAGATGGATGGCAGATGGAAAATAAGGGCGCACCTCAAGCAAATTACGAAAACATACAATCACATAGACATGATTACACATAAACATATTTTACAATAAGAGCACTTCATCAAATGTAAGAGATTAACTACGCTAGCAACAATAAGAGAGAAAAAGTGTGTGAAATCGACCAGATCTGAAGTCTTGCTGAGGATTCACGGTTGGATTCTCTGGGTTGTCAATCTGTGTCAGAGCTCAGTCCTCAACTGCGTCCAGGGTAGATTAGGCAGTCACTCACTCCCAATGAACCCGTCTTCTCTTGTCACGAGCCGGTGGAGGATGACACAACTTCTCCCAGCTTGATGGAGAAAGCTCGGTTGAATCTACTCTTGAAGCCCGAGGATGAAGGAGGAGGCCGAGAGGATGCTTCGGCTTGGATTTGGCATTGAATGCTTGCCCAGATCTCCTCTACTAGGTGGAACAGCGGATTTCGCCTTAAAATTCGCGGGAGAACAAGCTCTGAGTAAAAGTCCTCCATGGCAGGAAAATATGCAACTTAAATAGAAAAAGTCAGAAAATCGTTCACGCACGGTCTGGCGCACGACCGTGCGTTAACCGCGCGATATTCGCGCACAAATAAAGCTGCAGAAGAGATGCGTTGACCTGTGCATTTTAGTCGCGCACGGGTGATTCCGCCCATGCGTGAAGGAAATCCCACGGGTAACTACAGAACGCAGAAATGCAGGAAAAAATATTGGAACTGTGTGTTTAACTCGCGCACGGGCGCTTCTGCCCGTGCGTGATGGAAAACGCACGATTAACCACAGAACGCTTGAAAGCTAGGCAAAAGGTGCAGGCCGTGTGTTTCCTTCTCGCACGGTTTGGCCGAAATCGTGCGAAAACAAAACACACGGGTAGAAACAGAAGTCCTAGGAAAGCTGTGTGAAACGCACGATTGAACTGGAATCGTGCGCGAAGAAATGCGCACGACCGTGCATTTTACACATCAACTAGAAACGGACTTCGAGACATCCCGACTACCTGCACCACAATCAAACCAGGCTGGAGCACAAGCTTCCAGCACCAAAAATGCAAACCAAAGCAAAACAGAAAGAAAACGGGGAGCACATGTGCATACCCCCGACAACAGAATGCATAATTGCACACTCGTGGGCCAAAACAGTGCACTTATCGTGAAAAGCAGAATAAATGAAATATCAGTGATAGCATACTAAAAGTGAAGTGCAGGTGTGTTAAAATAATCCCAGATGAGTTCAAAAAACAGTTATAAATATCGGACTCATCACACCACTAGACTTAGACATTTGCTCGTCCCGAGCAAATCATCTCTCCGTGAACTTGAAAATAGCTAGCTGGCTTAGAAATTTCAAAATAAAGCGAGAAATCAAATACTCATAGGTGCAGAAAATAAAATAGATAAACTTCTTAATTATGCTACAGTGCTTATAAATTTCGACATACATAAATAAATATTGCAGCTACTCAAATTAGGAATGTTGGAGAATCGTCCGGTCACGCGTAGGAAGAAAGTAGGCAGGTCACTGAGGTTAGCATTGCCAAATACCGGGGCTCGTGATCACCTCCAAAGAAATCCATCAATGACGGGGAACATACACTTGCCCATTCACACTCTCTCCACGATGCTTGTCAGACTCAAACGTGAATTAGTACGACTTGCAGGATAGAATGGGGCTTAGGTGAAGGCGGGGTATACAAAGGGTAAATAAGATTGGACACACATCCAAAATGAAACTGCCCGAAAACAATCACAGCTAGAAACAACGGCAAACACACCACCAGACTTGAATTTTTTTTATGGTGCGTGCACGCCCACCACGATCACAAAACCAAAAACAATTCACAACTTAACAACCATATATATATTCTTTTTATTCCAACCGATCAATTTCGTTTCATTCTTTTTTTTCTTCTTTTCTCTCTTTTTTTTAAAAAATCAAATAGCCGCAATTAAATACAAAAACACGGCAACACCACAAGCTTCACTAACACCACATGACTGCCACATAGAACGGATACAAATGACAATAAAACAAACTAACTGAGCGATCAAATCCGGATGTGCGAGAAGGTGAGACTATAAGGATTTGTTAGCGAGGCGTAGGGTTGACAAAGGAAGGGATAGGCTCAATGGGGATAGTAACGGATAAATGTCGGGAATGGTACAAGGCTCAAACTAAACAAATGACGGCCTACATCACACTCACGCTTGACTAACCATGTGCCAATGCTTCGAGAGTAGCTTAGGGCAAGTTCTTAGTCACCGAGAAAGATGATGCTTCCTCCCGACTCGAGCAATACGAGGCTAGTGGCAGCTACACACATTCCTACTCTACAGTTCGATCACTCCCGATTCCACAATTTTGAGTAGCGCAAACAAACTTTACGAATGCAGAAAAGTATAAACTTCGAGCATAAAGAAAAATTGAATCTATACTATTTTTACACCCCATTAGTAATTGATTAGGAGCACTGCATGAGTTTCGAACTACTCCATCCTAAAATCCTAAGCCAGCACCACTATCTTAGGGTTAGCACCAAAGAAATAAATTAAACTTGGTCCGAGCACCTGCTTAAGTGCGCGCTCGTGCGGTGTAGGTGTACAATGCAGTCATGATAAAAACATAAAACGAAAATGTACTAGTGGTATGCAAGTGAATGTAGTGCCTGTGCACAAGTAACACGTGACTCTCCCCCTCCAGACATAAACTGAACAAACTAACACAAGATTTATAATAAAAGCAATGAAGTAAAAGTCGAGGAAAAGGTTACCCAATGCTCAGCAAATGGACATACCAGAAGATTGGCATTAAAGCACACAACCATTCCTGCAAAAAGTTTAGCTCACTCCGCCGCACCAAGGAAAGGCCACCTACAAAATTAGCTCAAACAAAAACGTAAAGCAAGCTATTACAAATATAAGCAAAGCAACACCTGCGAGTGAGTACCAAACACAATATCACATCAAATCTATTAAAAGAAACTAAACATAATAGCACAGGAAAGATAAGTAATACAGGAAAAATAACTAATAACCACCCTGGGGACGAAGCCCCAGCTGGATAAAGTAATGTACACAATCAATTAAACAAATATCAAAATACAAACATAATAACAACAACCCCAAACAGGGAGAAAAGCATAGTCACTCTGGAGGATCATAAAAAGGAGGCGAAGGCGGAGGCGGAGTCGGAGTACGGGCATGCGAGGTAGAAGCCCGAGCAGGAATAGCAGGAGGCACCCCAAGAAAATCAACAATCCGCTCTGTCATTCTGTATTTTTGGCGGATCAGCTCTTCTGTCTGCAAATGCCACGCGTAGTAGTCAGGATAATCTTTCGCGAAGCTACTATGAGGCGGGGAATGAGCAAAAGAATAAGCACCGGACAAAGGCACAGAATGGCCGGGAGCAGAATCGTCGGGTCAACGAGACTCCAAAGAAGAACCCGCAGCAGCATAAGGAGCCTCAGCAGGCTGCGCTCAATCAACCGTACGAACAATGAAATGCCATGTACCGCCAGAAGAAACACGATGCACCAACCTGAAGGTGGTCATCATGGTCGCATAAATGAAATCACCGTGGGAGACAGGTGTCATAGCCGGCAAGCTATCAAACACACCCATTCCCTTGGCAATTCGAGTAATGAAATGCGAACCACTAATGGCTTTCAAGGGTACGTACGTGGCCTGGTGGAGGAAGTAGTCAGCCAGAACACGGCCCAGGTGTAGAGGAATGTTGTGCTGCATGCTGTAGAGGCAAAGCAAATCCGACCATCCCGCTACATTCAGGCTTATTGCGCGGGCATTGGTACTATGCCCGATCAAGTGCTGAACGTAGCGGAGGGCAAACGAGATGATCTGGGAGGATTTGGCCGCACGCGCTTTATACTACTGTGTCAGGCCGGTGATCTCCTGCCAGAATGCGTGAGGAGATACACTAGTAGGGAATTAATGGGGTAGATACAAAACATCAGACTCCATGAGTTCCTCAGTGGTGTATATCCCGACATGAACGGCAAGCATACCCACACCGAAGGTGTAGGGATAGGAGTTAATCCGAAATGACACAGAAGTTGACTCACCAGTAACTGCATCGCGTCGTTCTAAAATGCGGAAAGTGGAAAGAAACTCAAGAGTGAGTTCATGGAATCCCGTCTCCACAATGGAGAAAAGATGTCGCCATGAACCCACATCGAGTAGGCGATCCACTTCCACCTTTAGGACAACAGACGCGAGTTCTTATTCCGAAACAAGGCGAAAAATCCAAAAACGGTTTTTGGACAAGGCGATCAAACCTCGTCATCATCTCTGGCCGCCCGAAACGGAGCATCCTTTCTAGCTCTTCAGAATTAACCTGAGCATCCAGAGCTCCTTCCGGCTCATCTGAAACCACATTTCGGGTAGAGGAGGAAGCACCACCCTTGCCACGCAAAAGGCTGACCACCTTCTTGAAGGGACTCATGGCGATGAGGGGAAGAGAAAGTGAAAGAGAAAGAGAAGAAAAATGTGGGGAAGATTTGGGAGAGGAGGAAGAAATTTTTCCAGAGAAGAAGGGGGCGAAGCAGTGCTCGAGAGACGCACGGAATTAGGGACAGCTTGCGTCAAAAACGCCCGATCTGGAAAAATACAGGGTCGCGTATTTTTGCCACGCACGATTTCCCCAACCGTGCGTTTTTAAAAAACATGCCAATTCACACCATTTTCTCCAGGAAGCCTCATCCTGCGATAACATCGAGAAAAATTAAAAACAAATGGAACAAAGAATATCCTGAGCGACTAAGCTACTACCCGAATTGGGCACACGCACACAAAACTCTTGCAAGCAAGCATTGAAATAGAAAAATCTCAAAACAAAACACTCAAAGATAACTTTAATGAAAAACTACTAACTCGCTACTCTTACTCCTAGATAAGTACTGGGGTTACTGTCATCCCAATACGACTTATTCGAAAGCTGAAAAGTCCTAACTAATTGGCCTATGAAAAGACAAATGCATAGGTAACTGGCCCAATATCCGCTATGGTAACAGGTACTGATACAGAGATAAAGCAGTTACCCCTCCACCTAAATAAAAATACCTGAAAATCTCAGGTGGAGGAAATAGGAAGTAAGATGAGGGGGAGTACTGCTCCTCGCTCACCTCACCACAAAACAAATCCTTGCTTGGCAAGGTGTCATCAGCCTCAGGTGTCTAGAAACTGATGGCAATGGCATGAACATCACGCCCATCACCATCCTAGCGCACCCGAGGAGACTCAGCATGCACAGGCTCAGATAGATAAGGGGGGCCAAGTAATAAAAGAGAAGAAGAACTAAAATAATCAGAAAAAGGGGGAGTGGTTCTGGTCTTTCTCACAGTGAGATCCAAGCAAAGATCATTGTCGATATCATACGAGTCGTATCGGGGGGAATCTGACAACTCGAGGTCCACGGTGGTAAGAGGGACCGCCTCATCCAATAAAGAGGGGCAAACCTCCACATCGGACAGGTAATATTACTCATCCACTAGGGTGTGTACAAGTGCTCTGAAGATCCGCATTCTCTGTCGGAGATAGAGGAATCAACATCCCACTTCGGCGCAACCTTGGGAACCGAATCATTCACAAACACGGCATCATCAACCGACTCACTCAAAAATGGAGTAGCAAACTCCGGCTAAAACTACGTAGGGGCAAGGCTGCTCTCAAAATCAAACAGAGAATGAGAAGGCCCCATCACAAGATCATCCTCAGACGCCACCTCGTCGACGATCGAAATAATCTCATCGTCCCATTCAGGAGCATCCACGAGTTCCATATCCAATTATTACAAGCTAACACCAAAGTGATTGTCATCACTCAAGGGAAGCTCGTAAAACGGGATCGAGGGACCCATGAAGGATCTACTTACAGCGAGAGATTCTTCAGTAATCTCAACGGGTAAAGAACGAGCAAGGTGCGCCATGTCAGTGTATGGGCCAGACAACACCCTGGTAGGCCTGTCTACAGCAGTCTTTTGTGAATGGTAGGTTGCTGCAAGCACACCCACAGAGAGGGAAGGCTCGCACAAACGAGGGCATTCCTTCACTATGTGGCCTACACCTTGACATAACAAACACCAAATACAGTGATCGACATTCATAGCAGCTATGACATCGATGCGTCTGCGCAAAGTGTAAAGTAGACGACCCTCAGCAACAGAATACATCGCGAATAAAAAATAATTGCAGGAAAAATTCTACACGGCTAGAAAAAAAATTAGCAGGGATCTGCCATCTAAATCAAAAATCAGAAAGGGGCAGAAAGAAATAAGCAACAATAAAAATTCTAACAACTAAAGCAAATAAGAAAATGATATGCACAAATGGAAAAGGGCTTCAATCTATTATCTCCCTCTCCAAAAACTCACACGACTGTGTTCCCCGACAACGGCGCCAAAAATTTGATGCGTTGAATGACAAGTGTACCGGTCGCACAAGTAATATAAAATGGGTGGCTTTCCCAAGTATCGATCTCTTCAAGAAATACAGTAATGGGGGGGGGGTTAATATCGAGGAGGACTTGAGATTGAAGATCTTAGGTCGGCGTTAACTAAGGGGGGTTTAGATGGTTGCGATGAAATAAAGCAAAAGGCTAACAACTACTCCTATGCAATGCCGCTATGCATCGCTTCGCCAGGCAGGATGGAAGACTACACGAGCCGTTATGCATCGAATCGCTGGGCGGATGGACGAGTAGGCAAGCGTAAGAACCAGAATTTGAGGGTCGGAAGCACCTCTTCGCTACGCACGGCACTAGCAATTGCTAGTGCGGCAAGAACAGATGGATGGCGAATGGAAAATAAGGGCGCACCTCAAAAAAATAACGAAAACATACAATCACATAGGAATGATTACACATAAAGGTATTTTACAATAAGCGCACTTCATAAAATGTAAGAGATTAACTATGCTAGCAACAACAAGAAAGAAAAATTGTGTGAAATTGACCGGATCCGAATTCTTGCGAGGATTCACGGTTGGAATCTCCGGGTTGTCAAACCGTGTCCAAGCTCTATCCTCAACTGCGTCCGGGGAAGAGGAGGTTGTCACTAACTCCCAATGAACCCGTCTTATTCGTGTCACGAGCCGGTGGAGGATGGCATAACTTCTCCTAGCTTGATGGAGAAAGCTCGGCTGAATCTCCTCTTGAAGCCCGAGGATGAAGGAGGAGGCCGAGAGGAAGCTTCGGCTTGGATTTGGCATTGAATGCTTGCCCGAATCTCCTCTCCTAGGTGGAACGACGGATTTCGCCCTAAAATTTGTGGGCGAACAAGCTCTGAGTAAAAGTACCCCATGGAAGGAAAATCTGCAACTTAAATAGAAAAAGTCAGAAAATCATTCACGCGCGGTCTAGCGCACGACCGTGCGTGAACCATGCGATATTCACGCGCAGATAAAGCTTGTAGAAGAGAGTCGTTGACCCGTGCATTTTACTCGTGCATGGGCGATTCCGCCCGTGCATGAAGGAAATCAAACGGGTAATGTTAGAACGCAGAAATGTAGGAGAAAATAGTGGAACCGTGCGTTTAACTCGCACACGGGCGCTTCCGCCCGTGCGTGAAAGAAAACGCACAATTAACCACAGAACACTGGAAAGCAAGGAAAAGGTGCAGGCCATGCATTTCTTTCTCGCACGGTTTTGCGGAAATCGTGCGAGAACAAAATGCATGGGTAAAAACAGAAGTCCCAGGAGAGCTGTGTGAAACACACGATTGAACTGGAACCGTGCATGAAGAAATGCGCACGATCGTGCGTTTTACACAGCAACTAGAAACAGACTTCTGGAAATCCCAACTACTTGCACCATAATCAAACCAAGCTGTAGCACAAGCTTCCAGCACCAAAAATGCAAACCAAAGCAAAATAGAAAGAAAACGAGGAGCACCATGTGCATACCCCCGACAAAAGAATGTGCAATTGCACACCCGTGGGCCGAAACAGTGCACTTATTGTGAAAAGTAGAATAAATGAAATATCAGCGAAAACATACTAAAAGTGAAGTGCAAGTGCGTTAAAATAAGCCCAGATGAGTCCGAAAACACTATAAATATCGGACTCATCACTGACCCACTTTTGATAATACCAAAAGGAGGAGAATAAATTGGATTAAATATACCATTTATGAATAGGAAGCATCTATGTAGGGGGAGTATCCATCTACGGTGAGTATACACATAACGCTTATCACTTGCTATAAACATCACACTTTCTTATATGTTTTATTTCTTCATAGATGATTTATTATTATCAAAATTAGGAGTTTGTTAGAACATACATTATGCATCTCTTTATTTGAGAATAACAAATCTCAGCTTGTATTTATTCTTGTTTGTTGTGTTTATAGTGTGCAAGAACTATAGGTTAAATACACCTTAGAAGACTAGCCAAAATAATGAAGTTGGTGCTCTTTCTATTGCTACCATCGAGCGGTATCAATACCATCGGTGCTAGCACTTGTAATCTTGCAGGAGGAGCAAAATCAAGGCAAATCAGGTGCTACTGCTAGGCATTACCATCACTGCTTGTGCTAGTGCCTTTAACAGAAAAAACAAGATTCTCAAGAAAGGAAAAATTTGCAAAGATGAAAGGGTGATGCTGAAAAAGGAAAGTATTACAGTCGGGTGGTATCATTAACACAAAGTGATATCTTTTGGAAAGTCCACTTTTTGGAAAAAAATGTTGCCAAAATGTTTTTTTTTCCTAGATAGAAAAGCTTCCTAAAGTATCTATCAGCGAGTGGTAGTACTAACACTAGCATTAGTTTCCATGCCTATAAAAATAGCTGACCTCCTCCTTTCCAAAAAGATACGAAGACCATGAATCAAAGCCAAAACTCTTATACCTTCGTGAGAGCCTCCTCCTTGCTGTCAAGAACTCTCGTCGATGCTCGTGAAGGCTACGAATTTGAAGAAGGATCGATCACGTATATTCTACTTGGAAGATGTGCCCATCAGATGCAACAATCCTTAGTGCACCTTTAACACCTTCGAGTTCATTATATCGAGTGATTTTTAATTTTGTTGTACTTTGTATTTCTGATGGTTGTAAATTCTCCATAAGTAGGGAGACTGAGTCTTGCGAGACTTAGGGGTAAAATCGTCTGGGTTGTATGTTGGTTTCCTTGTTCAATTATATAATTCACCACTTGTTGTAGCAACTAGGTATAGGCTAGATCTAGGGGCAGTTCAAGGTCATATCTTGGTGAGATAGGCTAGAACCAACTAGTCCTTAGGAGAAGGGTCGGTATAGAATATCAAAAGGTTTCTACTCTTACCTCGATCTCAAGCATCATTTAGGTCTCAGTTTTATAATCATTATTTCTGAAAAAAAGCATTTGTTCTTTCAATACTCTCTCTCTCTCTCTAATTTTCTATTTTTAAGTTTAAAAGAAAAGGTAATTTTATGTTATTAAAGTCTAGTAGTTGTTACTATATTGGCGATAGCAACAAAAATTACATTTTTACTGTTTCTTATTTTAAATATGAATATTAAACAAACCCATTATTCACCCCCCTAAGGGCACTGTAAGATCCAACACATTCCCACGGATGGATCCTCTTCCTCTTCTCCTCAATCTCTATCTTTTGGATGCCTTGATTGTGGCCTCTCGCTGGCAGAGCACTACTGCAGCTCCACTCGAGCCTAGCTCGGTCTTGCTAGAAGCGCGAGGTTGAGGCCCCAAGCCCCTCCTATCTTATTGGGGGCAACATCTCACTGAATAGGACTCGGAGAACCTATCCTAGAGGCACAAGGGCGGTCTTGCCACAAAAGAATGGATTTCTGAAATATTTTTATTTCATTTACATACTCTGTAAGCATAACTCTAGCATTAGCCAGTGGCGCAAGGCCGTCTGACCACCGTTAGGAAGCTTGCCAGCCCATGGCGACTCGACCGCAGGTGGATGCGCCGCCTGTAAATGACAGGACAAGGGAGACAAAAACACAAAATTCTTTGCCGTGCTGCTTCATACAACTGTCGTCTAATCTCCACTAGAAGATCGAATGACAGAGATAATATTAAAACCAAACAAATAATGATTGGCTCCCACAATGGATCCACACTTGATCTATTGTGGGGCTATTAATATTTGTTCCATCTGACTCCCTCTCAGCCAGAGAGAATACTCCATGATTCGTGCTATCCACAAACACATTTAATCATAAGGGTCGCCGCCACATCTCTGTGCACTCCACCACAAAGTTTGTCAAGCAGCATCGAAACGCTCCATCAGAGCATAGAGAAGTATCAGCGTCGTGTGAGGTGGCCTATCACCCATCGAGCACTTTCAATCTCCCATCTCACTGTTATAATGAGGAGCGGCACATCATCCTTAGTTCTCTGCACAATATGTAAACAACTATCAATTGTTACGTTTGATCGGCACCGTACCGGCCACGTGGTTTTTTACCTATTTAAGGGGGTTTTCTAGGTTAAAATGGTCTTGTGTGCTTCTGCTTATTTAGTGACTGTGTGCGCGCTCGACCGCTCCACATCCTAGTTTAGTCTAGTCTATAAGGAGGGTTTAGTTGGTCGCAACAGTTTGGCACCGTCTGTAGGAACACGTTCCCCCGATATTCTACAAAGCTCCTAGAAGATTCTGAAGACAGTGTCCACTGCTCAATGACACTCGTGAATATGGCTAAGAGAAAGGACAATGCCATTCAGAAAATGTTCAGAAGGGACCTAGGAATCACCATCCCCTTCCCCTTTTGCATTGACGAACCCGACCAGAAGGAACCTGTCGACATGTGTGTAAGTAGGCTCGACAAGCGCATCACCCAGATAAACGAATTGCAAGACCAAATTATCACTCTTTATCAAGAAATAAGGCAAAGTTCTACTGCAGACCATCAACTTGCAAATCTACCACAGTGACGGGCACTTTTCGCTTCAACTAAACACTGATCGCAAAGAACATATGACAAAGAGAAGGAGTTCTCTGAAAGACCCATTCACTAACTCCAGAAGAATCAATTCAGGACACGAGGAGTAGTTACCTTCACAACCTACCATACCACAAAAACACTAGACCAAATCGATTCAGATATGAAGAATTTCATAGACCTTATATAAGGAAACAAGGTGGTGGCAGGAACCACACTTTGAGGAATCCCAACCTCTTTTACCAGCACTCGCCATTCATATCAACCGTCCTAGTATGCCCCATCCCAAAGGGCTTCAAGTGTCTAAATATCAAAATATTTGACGAAACAGGAAATCCTCTCACACATATAAGACATTACGTGGCCACCATGCACGTTTGACAAGCCTCAGACGAGTTGATATATTAAGTATTCTATGCTACACTAAAATGGCAAGCCCTTTCTTGGTTTCGCTCACTGGAGGAGGGGAAAATTGATAGCTTCGTAGAATTAGCACACTTTTTGTTATCCAGTTCTCCTCAAATAACAACAAAAGGATCGTATTTGATGATTTAAGTAAGCAACAAGCAGGGAAACTTAAGTGAGAGCACAATCTTCATATAGAGCACATAATGAATAAGGGAGGTACAAAGATGCTATTCCTCCAAAAAGACATCGTCGATGCCAGAAATAAGCACCACTCAATGCTACCCAAGAGGAAATCTTTCAGGCCATTCACAATCACCATGCTTTACAAAGACCCAGGCCACTATCTCTGAGTCGAGGAGATCTCTCAAAATACTGTAAATACCATCAAGGAACTGGCCATGATACGGATTAATGCAACCACTGAAAGGAAGAGATACAACGATCCGCTCACATGGAGGTAGAGTTGTCATAGTTCCAGTTCGGTTCTGATTTTATTAAAACCGTGAACCGAACCACTAAGGTAACAGTTTTTCAAATTAGAACCAAAACCTTATTTGGTTTGACTGGTTCAGTTCTGGCTCTGGTTCTAGCATAATTTTGGAACCACCATGTCAACGGTGCCGGTTACGGCTCAACAAGAAGCATCGCCAAACCAACCACAAATGGTTCGATTCGGTTCTATGCGGTTCGGTCCGGTTCCAATTGGTTCCAACTATAATGTATATAAGACACTACGTGCCCGCCATGCATGTTTGCCAAGCATTGGACGAGACACTATGTCAAGTATTCCCCGTTATACTAAATGAACATCCCTCGCTTGGTTTCGCTCACTAGAGGAGGGGAAAATTGATAGCTTCGTATAATTAGCACACTTTTTTTGCTTTCCAGTTCTCCTCCAATAACAACAAAAGGATCGTCTTTGATGAGTTAAGTAAGCCACAAGAAGGGAAAAGGAAGCAAGAGCACAATATTCATATAGAAAATAGGAGGAATAACGAAGGTCACAAAGATGCTAGTCCTCCGAAAAGACATCGCCGACAGCAGAAATACGCACCGCTCAATGCTACCTAAGAGAAAATTTTTCAGGCCATTCACAATCACTCTTCTTTACGAAGACCCAGACCACTAGCTCTAAGTAGAGGAGATCTCTCGAAATACTGGGAATACCATCAGGTACCTGACCACGATATGGAGGAATGCAAGCACTTAAAGGAAGAGATACAACAATTTGCACACCTAGGGGTAGAGCTGTCACAGTTCTGGTTCGGTTCCAATTTTACTAAAATCGTAAACCGAACCATTAAGGTAACGGTTCTTCAAAATAGAACCAAAATCTTATTTGGTTTGACCGGTTCCAGTTCTGGCTCTGGTTCTAGCATAATTTTTGGAATCGTTGTGTCAACGATTCTGGTTACGGTTCAACAAGAACCAACGCCAAACTAGCCACTAACGGTTCGGTTAAGTTCTATGTGATTCGGTCCAGTTCCAATTGGTTCTAACTAGAACAAAGACCAAACTTAGCGGAATGAATGTGGGAGGTCAAAAATAAAACACCTGAGGGATAAAGTAAACCAATTAGATTTTTTTGCAAGAGAGAATTCGAATCCTGGGGCCCGACACAAGAATTTAATGTTATACCAAAAGATGGTAATTTTGGTCTAATATAGTACATAGAACTGTAAGTTATAAAATAGAAATCACAAACCACAAAATCGCACCTGACTGCATTGATTTTAAACTACACCGAACTAAAGTATTCATATCAACATTAAACACATCATCCAAAAAAAGTAAAGTAGTCATATACTATATTAGCATGCATGCCAAAACATAATAAGAGAAACATGGGACAAAACAACAGGACGAGGTATACTCCATGGGCATAGGCCTTTTTGGCCGACGAGGTAGCTTTAACTTGCAATCCTTACCCTATAACTTTCACAAAAGATGTTGTATAACGTAGGTCATCAATGGATGACCACAATAGTATAACAATACCACTCCTCCTGACCGTCCCTCGTGGATCCCGGGGCACTCCATCACCCTGTGGGTCAACACTTCGTATGCATATGTAATAAAACATAAGTTAACATAGAAACAACAGGAATGAGTATCAAAAACATCCAACATGTTCTACATTGAGCATATAAATAAAAAGAGGCCTATAAATGTATCATGTATGCAATCTTAGATTTCATCTAAGGTACCCTATAGTGTGTATGATTCTAACATATCATCATATCACGTCAATCACATGGGTACTTCTATTTCCACAATAGCCTTCAAGATGTAAATGGAACTCTTGATTAGGCCCCGACCACCTGCTCATGGGTCTCAAACCTGGGCTTGCCCATAAGCTTTGATGCTCTCGCTAGTTCTACAAAAACATCGCAACCGATGCTAAGAACTATTTCTTTGACTCTTCCCCCATAAGGGTTACATCACCCGGGCTTGTCCAAGAGCACATGTGTTCGTGTTAGTTTCCATAAAAGGGAACTTGTCTTGCCGAGACAACCTCCATATGTGATTCATATCATCAAGGGACTAGCCAGCTGACCACAAATACAAAGTCACACATTCATATAACATTAAACACACACATTTACCCCCCCCCCCCCCTTAATCACCTTCTTTCTCTTATGAAAATAAAGGTGTAACAACAGCGTCTTCATTGCAATTGGATTTCTACCAAAAATCCCTAAAATCCATGTCAAGCAACACTACCAAATCGGACCACCATATGTGATTATGGCTTCACCCACACTGACTAATCCACTAACAAAGCGGATTTCTAATGCAAAACTATTTAGGGGATAGACTTAATCAACCTGGAGTTTCCTCTTGGATCAAGGTGACCCGATCCTCTTTCATTTGAGATATCTAGTGCCAAGAAAATGCAAGAAAATAAAGGAATGAAAAAAGATGTCATGCATGCATCCTAAGACCAGAAGGAGATATGTTGATACCTTATAATACCTCTTCCTTTCCATAGAAGACCTGAATAGAATGGATGAAAATGTTCGCCTTCAAGCCCACTCCACAAACCCGGTCTCGGATTGACAAATGGAGCTTCAAAGCTCCAACAATGGCATGATCTCGCTCTTCTTCATCCTCCATACTTTCATACGCACACAAGCTACAAATTCACGAATGACTTGGAGAATGAGAGAGGAGAATCATCTGCCCTATTTAGGGTTCATGGGCAAAAGATTTGGGTTATTAGATAGAGTTTCAAGAGGATATGACAGCCCAAAATAGCTCTCTTACTCATGTTGTCGATTCTACAAGATGACACGGGTATTCACAGAATGATATGACAACAAACACAATGACATGTTATTGCCCGGCGGAAGCACTACCGCCGGCGTTAGCTCAAGGCTCTCTTGTGTACTACAAAACGACATGGTCTAGTTAACACGATAACATACTAGGTGAACACGACTACATTGCTATACACATTATGATAGGTATATGTACACGACGACATGGTTGTGTACATGAAGACACGGTTGTGTGCACGACGACATTTCCTTTATAGTTGATATCACTACCTTTGTCGTTTGGCCAAGGGAAAAGGGTTACATGTTGCATTTAACCCAACATTCTCCGACATCAGGTAAAAATTTTTGTGTGTTACAACTGCACCACCCCCTTAAAAGAATTTCGTCCTCGAAATTTAAAATGCCACCATAACATGAAATGTACATTAAGAAAATAGTTCTGGGAAGTCCTCCCGCATTGCTTTCTCGTGCTCACAAGATAATTCGTATCATACACAATTGTCCTAATGTACTTTCACGAGCTTGACTTTTTCATTCTGTAATTGCCGGATTTCTGAATATTTTTTGGAAAACGGACAAACTATTTCCCTCAAGTCTTCCATCACAGGCACTGTCACCGACTCAACCACATCACTCGGCTCCACCAAATCTTTCTTCAACAACGAGATGTGGAAAACATCGTGTAATCCACTCATTCATTCAGCCAATGCACTACTAGAAAATTGAGTTTTAGCTACACTTTTTTTGCCAGGGTCAGAAAATTGTGGCTAATACACTGTTATTAGCCACAATTGCAAAACCAGAGTCTAACAGTTATGTTTTAGCCAGGGTTTCAAAACGTGATTTAAACTGATGTATTAGCCATGAAAAATTATAATCATGGCAAAAAAAGGTAAAATATTTATCAATATTAATTTATTTTTTTTTGCAAATATAACCTTTTAGGAACGGAAATTTTCATTTCCCGCTCACAAAACCTATATTGTGCTCTCTCCCATCCGTGAAAGGCATGAATGCTCTCTTTTTGCCATTTTCTCCCTTCCCGTTCCCGATCCTGATTGAAACCCTTTCTCCTTCTCCTGGCCATCGCACGCCCGATGTTTCTCTTTCCCCTGCCCGATCCTGATCGAGTGTTTAGGGCAAGGGCGCCACCAGTCGGTCCTTCGATTACGCAGATCACGCGCTTGACTTCAGCTCAACTTAGTAGTGCTCAACTTCCCTCCTTGACCATATACACTAAGTTATTCAACTCAAAAATACTTATTTGCATTATAAAAAATTTTTCGGATAAACAAAGTACCTAATCATTGTGTTATATGTCTGAAGAGATCGAGGCACACATGCAACAATCATTTTGTATTAAATATCATTAGCCAGGTGCAATTTTCCTTTCAAAAACAATTTTGTTGGCTCACAAAGATCACACACATTAAGAGCATCTCCAATGTGAATCTTTATTTAGAGATCCACAATATACTAGGTTCTCCAAATATGAAAAACTTGGTTTTTCAACTCTAACTATTTTCTCCAATTTGAAGAACATGATAGTTTTGTAATATATGTATATGTATATATATATATATATATATATATATATATATATATATATATATATATTTATATTTATATGTATAAATACACTCACACACAGATATAAATATATGTATATATATATATGTATATGTATATAATAATTATAGTATGTGTATATAAAAAATATACTCAAAAAATTAATATTTTAATAATAATATAATAAATAATAATTAAAAGATATTCTATATTTGTCTCATTTTGTAAGTCTCAAAAAAATGATTTTATTGATATATCATATGCTATAATTGGAATATTATATTAGCGGTTTAGTAAAATATAAATTAAGATAATGAGTTTGACAAAAAACATTTAAACAATAAAAATAAAAAGTATATATTAAAATATATTAAAGAGGGGCTGGATTTTCTCTTTCCCTCCTCTAAATTTAGAGGGGGAGAGAGACCATCGGTAAATTTAAAGGCCCATTTAGCATATTGGAACACCCTATTACTAATTTGGGCTAGGATTACAATTCTCTACTTAGGATGTTTATTTTGACCCAACTTGTATAGACTAAGGTCATAGGTTATTTTCAGAGTTGTTATTTCAGAAGGTATACTAGAGAAGGTCAGTTCGATGAACGCAGAGCTCAGTTCGACGAACGCAAAGCTAAGTTCGATGAATTTTGTTCTCTAACTCTAAGCTCAGTTCGACGAAAGCCAAGATTAGTTTGACAAACTCTAATCTTATCACAAAAACTCAATTCAATGAAAGCCAAGCTCAGGTTGACGAAATCTTTGCTGAGTTCGACGCTAGGTAGTCTCTTTACAGAAGGCAGAATGTTTTCATATGTTTAGTAATTGTCAATTAAAACTCTGATATTTAATGCTAAATATTCTAACAAATATAGTCATTTAAGGCAACATTAAATATGGACTTATCACAAAGTTTTAAAGCTAATTAATTCCAAGGCAGTTACATTCTCAAGGGATTCTTCAGACGTTTCAAGAATCGATTAATTCAAATATTTGAATTCTTCTCAGACATTCTATATATATATTCAGAAGATTGCTGCTTGAAGGAGACATTGATAGAAATACAGGCTTACATATACATATATACAGAGATACAGATATTATGCTTCAGACTCTTCCAGTCACAAATCTTCAAATCTGAGAAACATCCTAATATAATTCTTTCATAAACATCAACTAGAGAGCAAAAATATACAAGAAGGCCTACACCCTGAAGAAAAGTCTCCTCCCTTGATCACATCTCTATTCAAATCAGGGGGAGTTTTTTACAACATCATCCACTAAGTCTTCTCAGAGATACTTGATAGAGAAGACAACATCTAACTCTCTTTAGTTTATTTGTAAACTGGGTACAGGGTTCTAACTCCCTTCAAAAGTTAACACTTGGTTCTTAAGTCACCTGATCAAAAGACTTAGTTTTGTTTTTTGGGTACCTGTTCAAAAGCCCAATGGGTTGCTAGATATCCATTAGAAAACAGATCTTCTGGTGGTATGACACCTAAGCAAAAACCTGTAGTGGATACCTACCAGGGTGGTAGAAGAGTAGACATACCCAGATTTATCGGGGAACTACTATAAATTCCTTGAGTCATATGTGATTGTTGCTTTCTATTTTGTGTGATGTGTTTATCATCTATATATATCACTAATTTCAAAACCACTGTAAAAATTAATTAAAGTTTTTAAAATACTCAATCCCCCCCTCTAGAGTAAAGTTAGATCTATCCCTCACTTTCAATTGGTATCAGAGCAGGTTTGGTTTTATAGGATAACACCTGAACCAATAGATCTGATAGATCTTATCTTACCTAGAAGATAGTAGATAAAATTATTCTTGCACATAATAAGGAGTACTCAAGAACTAGACCTCCTATTTGCAATCTTAATAAGTTTGCACTATGGCAGGTAAGGATTAGGTTATATATGAATTCTATTGATGAGGATATCTACAATTCAATCCTGACAGGTCCATCTCTACCACTGACAACAACAAGCACCAATGCTACACCTCCACCAGAATGGATAGAGGCTCAGAGAAAAGAAAAAACTACTGATGCAAAGGTTATGAATATACTAGCCCAAATAATGTCTGATGATATTTTTTAGAAGGTTGCTGAATGTACCTCAGCAAAAGATATCTAGGACCCCCTCACTACAATGGTAGCTGGATCAGTAGATGAAAGAAAAGGCAGAAGATCTCACCTGATTTCTCAATATGAGAATTTCAAAAAGGGAGAAACTGAATCTGTTGCTGAAACGTACACAAGACTCGGTCTCATAATTAATGAACTGAAAACCTTGGAGAAAGACATTACATTAACAGAAGTCAATGACAAAATTCTCATGTGTTTCCCTAGCACATGGGATTCAAGAATTTGCCCAATTATAGAAGCTAGAAGTGTGAATGAAATTTCAACAGAAACTTTGTTGGGCAAGCTCAAATCATATGAGCAACTCATCAAAATAAGAGAAGCTGAATAAATAACTTCATCCTCAGTAAAGAAGGAGAAGAGCATTGCTTTCCAAGCAACTGAAGAGAAAGAACAACTTCCAGGAAATGAATAACTCATGAGTCTTTTAGCCAAAAGATTTTACAAAATGGCCAGAAAAGACTTCAGGAAAAGATTTTCTAGAAACAAGGAAAAACCAAGGTATGACAAAAAACCTACTAATGAAATTGTTTGCTATGGTTGCAGGAAACTAGGACACATTCTTCCAGAATGCCTGAAAAATCAAAAGAAAGATAAGAAGAAGGAGAAAGACTTTAAGAAGCAGTCAAACAAACCCTCTTCTAGTAAACATAGACAGAAGGAGAGGGGCTTTGTAGCTGATACATAGAGTAATACAAACACTGAATCTTCACCTAGTTCAAGTGAATATGAAGAAGAATAAAATGCTAAAGAAATTTGTATGATGGCAATTAATGCATCAAACAGCAATTCTGATTCTGAATCTGAATCTGAAGAAGAACAGGTAATTTCAACCTTTGATTTTAAATCAGATCAATTTAAAATAGATTTCAAATTACTCTGTAAAGATTTGATAAAATCTGACAAGGAAATAAAACTTCTACGAGAAAAATTAACTGAGTTAAACAATATATCTTCAGAAAACATTAAACTTAAAGAACAAATTGTTTCCCTGGAAAACAAATTATCTGAGGCTAAAAAGTTTGAAGAAACTCTTAATGGGAGAAGTATCAAACTGATGAATATCACAAGTATAGTCAATGATATATTGAATAACAAACTATGCTTGGGAGCTTCATCTAGTCAACCTCACATTCTTAGGAAAGATATTTTAATTACCCCTATAAAATTCATATTTGTTAAAGGAAAAAAATATATTAAAAGATACAAATGAAGATATTGATGTTGAAACTAAAAACTTGGTCTCTGTGGAGTTTGGCATCCCAAAAGATGGGTGACCTCACACCTACTACACTCGGGGAACGTCACAGACCAAAGACCTGGGAAACTAGGAACAGACCATCATCTCTAGCGTGGAGGTCCCACCACACACCCGGAAGGTCACAAGAGCACTTCCCCTCCCTCACCAATGTCTGAGCTGGGTACCTTGGAGAGCTCTCTCAACTCAACCAAGAAGAGGAAACCAAGGGAGGAGGAAGCCAAAAAATCATTTCTCCAAAGGTACCCAAGGGGGTCAATTTATAGTTTTTCAAAGCCTAGGGACCAAAAGGTCCGAAATACCCCCAAGGCAAACATACCCTGATCTAATAGAAAACATCCGCACTGGGGGGTAAAAGGGCGGAATTCCACCCCAAGGGCACAACGGTAAAAGCATGGCCCAAAGAGAGGTTCAGGAATGGATGAGGGCCGGACCATGCTCCCCACCCCCTAGGGAAACCGTCTGCGGGGGGCGAGCACAAGGCCGCAGGCCTATCTTGACCACAATCCAGGCCGCCCGGGCAAGAAACAGGTCGCGCGTGTCTCTCCCGTAGGGCAAGCCGCTCGGGCGAGAACCAAGTTGCGCCTGTCTCGCCCGCAGGGCAGGCCGCCCGAGCGAGAACCAGGCCGCACTTGTCTCGCCCGCAGGGTACGCCGCTTGGGCGAGAAGTAGGCTGCTCTTATCTCATCCGCAGGGCAGGCCGCCTGGGAGAGAACCAGGTTGCGCCTATCTTGCCCGCAGGGCAGGCTGCCCAGGCGAGAACCAGGCTGTGCCTGTCTCGCCCGCAGGGCATGCCACCCGGGCGATAACCAGACCGCGCCTGTCTTGCCCGCAGGGCAGGCCGCCCGGGCGAGAACCAGGCCACGCCTGTATCGCCCGCAGGGCAGGCCACCGGGCGAGAACAAGGCCATGATTGTCTCGCTCGCAGAGCAGGCCGCCCGGGCGAGAACCAGGCTGCACCTGTTTTGCTCGTAGGGCAGGCCGCCCCGGTGAGAACCAGGTCGCGCCTATCTCGCCCGCAGGGCAGGCTACCTGGGCGAGAACCTGGTTGTGCCTGTCTCGCCCGCAGGGCTTGCTGCCAGGGCAAGTACCAGGCCACGCCTGTCTCGCCCGCAAGGCAGACCGCCCGGCCGAGAACCAAGCCGCGCCTATCTCGCCCGTAGGGTAGGCCGCCAGGGCGAGAACCAAGCCGCGCTTGTCTTGTTGCTCCTACCTCGTACCAAGATAAGCCAGGGGGTGTCGGCCATCTTTCCTCACCCACCCCCCTAAAAAGGGACCGGGAGGGGGGAGGTGCAGATTTTTCATCCCCCTACTAGCATATTTCCAAGGCTGAGCCAAAATTGGCCACCAAGAGTGCAAAAGCTTAAAAAACATAAAGCTGGTCCCGCACCTACCGAGGGGACCCTACTCTGCGAATACGGGGATGTACACAATCCCTGCACTTTTCGAAGTTGGCACAAGCTCGGAAAGAAAAATCCAACCCAGCGTATTTGCTGAGTGGCCTCTTCTCGTGGTTTGAAAGATTATAAGGCCCCTCAGTGGGATTAACCTTTCATGCCAGCTAATGGGAGCCTGGGTGATGAGACAGCCTCAGGGGTGAAAATACTTGGGCATCCATGAGAGGTATGCCTGCCCCACCAGCTAGTGAGAGCATGACAATGGGACCCTCATCGGAGCAAAGGAACTTAGGCTTCCACGAGAGGTACCACCGGACCAGCCAGCTAGTGGGAGCCTGGAAGCGGGACCGTCATCAAAGCAAAAAACTTGGGCTTCCACGAGAGGTACCACCGGACCTGCCAGCTAGTGGGAGCCTGGCAGTGAGACCGTCATCGGATCAAAGGACTTGGGCTTTCATGAGAGGTACCACCGGACCTGCCAGCTACTGGGAGCCTCGCAGCGGGATCATCTTCGGAGCAAAGGACCTGGGCTTCCATGAGAGGTACCACCGGACCTGCCAGCTAGTGGGAGCCTTGCAGTGGGACCATCATCGGAACAAAGGACTTGGGCTTCCACGAGAGGTACCACCAGACCTGACAGCTAGTGGGAGCCTGACCGCGGGAGCGTCATCAAAGAAAAGGACTTGGGCTTCCATGAGAGGTACCACCGGACCTGCCAGCTAGTGGGAGCTTGGCAGCGGGACCATCATCAGAGCAAAGGACTTGGGCTTCCACGAGAGGTACCACCTGACCTGCCAGTTAGTGGGAGCCTGGTAGTGGGAACGTCATCAGAGCAAAGGACTTGGGCTTCCACGAGAGGTACCACCGGACCTACAAGCTAGTAAGAGCCTGGCAGCGGGACCATCAATGGAGCAAAGGACTTGGGCTTCCACGAGAGGTACCACCAGACCTGCAAGCTAATGGGAGCCTGACAGCGAGACCGTCATCAGAGCAAAGGACTTGGGCTTCCACGAGAGGTACCACCAGACCTTCCAGCTAGTTGGAGTCTGGTAATGGGATCGTCATCGGAGCAAAGGACTTAGGCTTCCACAAGAGGTACCACCGGACTTGCTAGCTAGTGGGAGCCTGACAGCGGGACCATCATCGGAGCAAAGGACTTGGGCTTCCACGAGAGGTACCACCGGACCTGCCAGCTCGTGGGATCCTGACAACGAGACTGTCATCAAAGAAAAGGACTTGGGCTTCCACAAGAGGTACCACCGGACCTACAAGCTAGTGGGAGCCTGGCAGCGGGACCGTCATCGGAGCAAAGGACTTGGGATTCCACACGAGGTACCATCAGACCTGCTAGCTAGTGGGAGCCTGACAGTGGGACCATCATCGGAGCAAAGGACTTGGGCTGACATGAGAGGTACCACCAAACCTGCTAGCTAGTGGGAGCCTGGCTGCGGTACCGTCATCGGAGCAAAGGACTTGGGTTTCCACGAGTGGTACCACCGGACCTGCCAGCTAGTAGGAGCCTGACAGTGGGAATGTCATTGGAGCAAAGGACTTGGGCTTCCACGAGAGGTACCACCGGACCTTCCAGCTAGTGGGAGCCTGACAGCGGGACCATCAATGGAGCAAAGGACTTAGGCTTCCATGAGAGGTACCACCGGACCTGCCAGCTAGTGGGAGCCTAGCAGCGGGACCGTCATAAGAGCAAGGGACTTGGGCTTCCACGAGAGGTACCACCGGACCTACCAACTAGTGGGAGCCTGACAGTGGGACCGTCATCGGAGTAATGGACTTGGGCTTCCATGAGAGGTACCACCGGACCTGCCAGCTAGTGGGAGCCTGGCAGCAGGACCTTTATCGGAGAAAAGGACTTGGTAATCTACGAGAGGTACCATCGGACCTGCCAATTAGTGGGAGCCTGGCAGTGGGACCGTCATCGGAGCAAAGGAGCTAGCCTCCACGTGGTACCTTCGACTCATCCAGCTAGTGATAGCTTGGCATGAGGAGGTCCTCTCGGGGGGTTAGATTGGGCATGTCACCTAAGCTTTATCTATTCTAACATCCTCAAACGGGGTAAAAAGGATTGGTTACATGACCCGCTGACTCAGCTAGTCGGGGGCTGGACTTATTACAACATAAGAATAATACAGGACTCCGCCGAGGCGAGGCTTCTCCAGGGGTTCTGGGCATGATGGCCATCATCCTTCCCCTCGGATACCTCCATCTTGCTCAGGCTCTCCATGATCTTCTCCATCTCTTTTTCCTTGGCCAACCAAGAGATGGTGTTGATGGTCATGACATAACATTGCCTTGCCATCCTAGAGTCCTCCTTGACTCTTACCTGGATCCCTCCTGAGCTAAACTTGAGGTATTGGTGGAACGAGGATGGCACGCAATGGAAGGCGCTGATGAGGGGCCTTCTAAAGATGGCGTTGTAGCTACTTGGAGCCTCAACAATGATGAACCAGCAGTTCCTTGAAGTCCCTCCCAATTTCACTTGGAGTCCTACTCCACCTTCAACCTCCTTCCTCTCCCTTGAAAATCCGAACAGGGGTCTGTCTGAGGCCAACACCCTCCTTGGCTCCACCTTCATCTCGTAAAATGCCTTATTGAAAATGACATTGATGGAGCTCCCATTGTCAACCAAAATCCGGGAGACGGTGTAATCCTCGATGGCCGTCTAGATGACCACCGCATCGCAGAAAGGATCCTCATGATCCGGTATGTCCTTCATCGAGAAGGTGATCTTCTCCTCCTAGGATGGGGTCTGGGATGTCGAAGTGATGCTATGTTTGTATATATCATGGAGGCTCGCCTTTCGAGTGGCCTTGATCCCCACTCCACCTTGGATCACTGTTATGCCATCTCGGGGTTCGACGTCAACCCGATCCTCACATATTTCATCCTCCCCCACTCGGGGTGGAAGCTCTTCAAACTATGCCGGCGGCTGAGCCTGGGTAGGGCCTCTCACCCCCCCCCCCTCACTTCTAGGAATTCGTGGCAGGTAGCCGTGGCGTGACCCTCTGCTTGGTGGAAGTCACAGTACGTTCACACTCCTCCTTCCCTCCTTCGGCGGGTCCGACGGTCTCTCCTGTTACCTCTTCCTCCTTCACCTATTGCCATGGCCTATTGTGGTGGGGGTAAGAGTTGTCTTGGGGCTTGCCTCTGGAAGTTGAACCTCCCTTGGCCCCCCGTGAAAGTTTCCCCCACCCTAGATGAGAGATCTTCCTGGACCCTAGGCAGGTCCTCCATACTGCCTCCAGCCTGGTTCTGGACCCTCCTATCCCTGGAACCCCTGAGCTCTCTGCTCTTCTCTCCATCTTCCTTCCTGATGCCTTGAGCCACCTTACTCCTTTGGCTCTGACTCTGTTAGATTCGCCAACTTCTTGACAAATGTCGGGTTGTCCGCCTCCATGGCTATCTCCTCTGCCACCCTTTTCATCAGCTTCTCGAAGGAAAGGGGGGCCATTCGGGTCAGGCTCATCTTGAAGAACCCCTTGCGCAACCCCTCCGTGAAATCCATCTAGATGGAATACCCCGGCATCTCCTGGATATCCAGGATCTCCTCCTAGAACCTATCAACATAGTAGGCCAGCGACTCCTCGGCCCTCTGCCTTATCAGAAAGATGGACTTAGGACTCCTCTTCCTCTTCTTGGAGGTGGAGAAGCGGAGCTGGAAGCTCCGGCTCAAGTCCTCAAACCCATATATTGACCTTAGAGGGAGTTGATGAAACCAGTCCCTTGCCTTCTCCTTCAACGTGATCGCAAAGAGGCGACACTTGAAGGCATCCGTCATTGGCATGATGGAGACGGCATCCTCAAACCACTACAGGTGCAGGACGGGGTCATCCTTCCCGGAATAGTAAGCCATGTCTGGCTTTCTGAACCCCTCGGAAACGGGAGCTGAGATGATCAGCTCACTGAAGGGTGACCTCCTGAGGGGTGGTCTCGCAACCTCTACTCGCGCGACCTGCTCTCCTGAAGGGCTAGCACTCACCAGGCTGGGGAATAACTCCCGGTCAGGGAGGTCTCGCTCGACCCCCTCTCCCATCCTTTCCTTCCTAGGTCACCTACCTTGTGCACTTCCTTCTCCCCCCACTGGTGTCATCTCGTCTGTTCCTCTGGAAGGCAGCTCGCCAAAATCGCTCTGGGTCAGCTCGCCGAGACCCCTGGGAGCCAGTCCCTGGGGGGTGGGGGGTGAGTTGTCAGCCCTAGCGGCAATTCTTCTCAGCATCTCCATGATGCCTTGGATGGAAGCCATGAATTCCTCCCTTCCAACGAAGGGTCTGGGGTTGGGGAGCTCGCCGAGATCATGACAACCTCCCTGATCTCCAGCCATGACTCTCTCCCAAGATCTTTTATGCTGGTCACTCTCCACGCTCACCGCACCAAAATGTTGAAACCAAAAACTTGGTCTCTATGGAGTTCGGGGTCCCAAAAGAGATGTGACCTCACACCTACTACACTCAAAAAATTCCACAGACCAAAGACCTGGGAAACTAGGAACAGACCCTCGGCTCTAGCGTGGAGGTCCCAACACACACCCAGAAGGTCACAAGAGCACTTCTCTTCCCTCACCAATGGCTGAGCTGGGTACCTTGGAGAGCTCTCTCAAATTAACCAAGAAGAAGAAACCAAGGGAGGAGGAAGCCAAAAACTCATCCCTCCAAAGGTACCCAAGGGGGTCTATTTATAGTTTTTTCAAGCCTAGGGAACAAAAGGTCAGAAATACCCCCAAGGAAAACGTACCATGAGCCAATAGAAAACATCCACACCGGGGGTAAAAGGGGGAATTCCACCCTGAGGGCACAACGGTAAAAGAACGGCCCAAAGAGAGGTTCAAGGATGGACGAGGGCCGGACCATGCTCCTCCCCCCTCCCAGGGAAACCGTTCGCCGGGGGCGAGCACCAGGTCGCAGGCCTTGCTCGCCCGTAGGGCAGGCTGCCCAGGCGAGAACCAGGTCGCGCCTGTCTCGCTGTAGCAAGGTCGCGCCTGTCTCGCTGGCAGGCAGGCCGCCCGAGAGAAAACCAGGTCGCGCCTGTCTTTCCTGCAGGGTAGTCCTCCCGGGCGAGAACTATGTCGCGCCTGTCTCGCCTACAGGGCAGGCCGCCCGGGAGAGAACTAGGTCGCGCTTCTCTCGCCCACAGGGCAGGCCTCCTGGGAGAGAACTAGGCTGCTCTTGTCTCACCCGTAGGGCAGGCCGCCCGGGCGAGAACCAGGCCGCACCTGTCTCGCCCGCAGGGCAGGCCGCCCGGGCGATAAGCAGGCCGCTCCTGTCACGCTCGAGCGAGAACCAGGCTGCGCCTGTCTCGCCCGTAGGGCAGGACACCAGGGCGAGAACCAGGCTACACATGTCTCGCCCGCAGGGCAGGCTGCCTAATCGAGAACTAGGTCGCGCCTGTCTTGGCCTGCCGCCCGGGCGAGAACCAGTCCGCCCCTGTCTCTCCCGCAGGGCAGAGAGCCCTGGCGATAAAAAGGCTGTGCCTGTCTCGCCCGTAGGGCAGGCCCCCGGGCGAGAATCAGGTTGCGCCTGTCTTGCCTCTCCTACCTTGTACCAAGGCAAGCCGGGGGGGTATCGGCCATCTTGCCACACCCCCCCCCCCCCAAAAAAAGGGATGGGGGGAGGTGCAGATTTTTCCTCCCCCTACTAGCATATTTCCAAGGCCGAGCCAAAATTGGCCACCAAGAGTGCAAAATCTCTCAAAAGCTTAAAAAAACAAAATTGGTCCTATGCCTACCGAGGGGACCCTACTCTGCGAATACGGGGTTGTAAAATTGAAGCTTTGTCAAATAATGTACAAAAGAATAAACCAAAACAGAATAAAAATTTCCAGAAAAACTATGTTAAATATAATTCGTCAAACCAAGCTTGATGAATCAATATTATTCGTCGAACAGATCGATATCGACAAACGCTGAACACAGGAATTGAGTATAACTACTCAGTGAATAATGTTCGACGAAATCACTATCATTCGTCGAACATGGCTTGACGAAACCAGAATAATTCGTCGAACTCAAATTTTTCAAAAAGAAACTTTACTTCTTTTCAGAAGAATAATCAAACTCAAAGATTGATAAATCCTTTTACTGAGTGGATCATTCCTCTTAGGAGATATCATCCACTTGAATATAAAAATTAACCTGAATATTCATATATTTCTACTTATTATGACAGCAAACCAGGACCCATGGTAATCTGGGTCAAGAGCACCTAACTTATTTTTAATACAGGAAAAGAACTAACCTACCACAGAGGAATAGTGGTATTTGGATAGTGGGTGATCTAAACACATGACAGGAATGAAAGCTAATCTAAAAGACTTCAAAGCAAAGCTTAGACCAAAAGTTATATTTGTAGATTTCAACTGTGGCCAGACAGAGGGCTATGGCAATGTAAAAATTGGACTAGTTACCTTTAGAAAGGTAGCTTATATGAGAGGTCTTAAGCATAACCTCATCAGCATCAGTCAACTATGTGATGATGGTTATCGGGTATCATTTAATAAGTCTTTATGCTCTATTATATCTAATGAAAACAAAATTATTTTATCTAGGGTTATACAGGGTAACATATATTTAGTCAATTTTTATTCTGCTAAAACTGAAATATGTTTTTTTAATCAGATAAGTAAAACAAATGAACTTTTGCATAAAAGATTAGGGTATGTAAACCTTATAGCTATTGCTAAATTGCTTAAGGACAACCATGTCAGAGGACTACCTTTTGGATCTTACAAGAAGGAAGGACTTTGCAGGGCTTATCAATTAGGTAAGCAAACTAAAAATAGTTTTAAATCCATATCTAAAGTGTGATTCACCCAGAATTTTGTATTTGCTATATATGGACCTTTTTAGACCTATTGTAATACAAAGTTTGGGAGGAATGTAATACAAAGTTTGGGAGGAAAGTCATACACTTTAGTTATTATTGATGATTTCTCCAGATTAACTTGAGTGTTCTTTCTTAGAAACAAGTCAGATAACTTCAAAGTTCTTACAAAATTTCTTAGGAACATCAAGATTGAGTATTCTACTCAGTTTGCATTGATCAGACGTGATAATGGAACTGAGTTTGAATCTCTTCTGATGAGAGAAATCTGTGAGAAAGAAGGAATGAGGTAGTGTTTCTCTGCTCCTAGAACTCCTCAACAAAATAGGGTGGCAGAAAGGAAAATATAAAACCCTAATTGAATATGCTAGAACATTACTTGTAGATGCTCACTTGCACCTATCTTTTTGGGCAGAGGCAGTAAGCACAACAAATTTTGTTCTTAACAGAAGTCTCATTCATAAACTCAAGGGTAAGACTCCCTACGAATTACTTAAAAATAAAACCTAAAGTAAATTATTTTAAAAAATTTGGGTGTAAATGTTATATTCATAATAATGACAAGAAACATTTAGGTAAATCTACCTTTAAAATTGAAGGATCAAGCACATACCCAACTGCACCAAAAGCCCGGACTGTTGGAGAGGGTGCTACTTAATTTTTTATATAAGTAGCAGAGCGCCACGGGTCAAGTGAAGGAATGCCGGACCCAACAATCCCCCCCCCGGTATCCAGCACAACCCGTCGGCTCAGAGGTGGGGTTACTACATGGCCCACACGGCATAGAGGTGGGGTTACCACATGTCCACGGTTTCAAGACCCACCGGACCCACACAGGTAGAAGGGAAAAATCAGGATTTAATAGCGCCCCTGGTCTTGAACCCGTGACCTCCTCTGATACCAATTGAAAGATCAAGCGCATACCCAACTGCACCAAAAGCCCGGACTGTTGGAGCGGGTGCTACTTAATTTTTTATATAAGTAGCAGAGCGCCACGGGTCAAGTGAAGGAACGCCGGACCCAACAAAAATAGAAGAATCTGTATATGTAACATTTGATGAATCTAACATGTTTTTTAAGGAGAGGAATACCTCTACCATAGATTCTTTTCAGGTACTAATTCTGTGTGAAAAATTAAATGAATTTTCTCTAAAGCAAGAGGATACATTGCATCCTTCTCAATAAATTACTAAAGACATTGATGAAGATAATCCTGAAATTTATGTTGAAAAAGTTGTAGATAATAAAATTCCACAAGAGGAATTACCAACTCAAATCATTGAAGAACCAACTCCACCTGTTGATTATGTCACTATTAGAGATCATCCTAGATCTCAAGTGATTGGAGACATATCAGTTGGTATGCAAACAAGGCATTAACTCAATCAAGATCAGATTCATACAAGTTTTCTATCTCAGATTGAACCTCAATCCATAAAAGATACAGAACAAGATCCTAATAGTGAGTATTAGCACGGTTGGGCTATACTGGATTGTAATGGCTAAAAGTAAGAGGTTTGCCTGAACTCAAAAGGTCGTGGCAGTTTGAGAGATATAGAGTTTGGGACTTAGTTCCAAGACCCAAAGACTATCCCGTAATTAGAACCAAATGGGTCTTCAGGAATAAATTGGATGTTTAAGGAGTTATAGTGAGAAATAAAGCTAGACTGATAGCTCAAGGATATTCACAGGAGGAAGGAATAGATTATGATCAAACATTTGCTCCTGTTGCAACATTAGAAGCTATCAGGATATTTCTTTCTTTTGTTGCTTTCAAGAAATTCAAAGTATATCAGATGGATGTAAAGAGTGCATTTCTGAATGGAGATATCAATGAGGAAGTCTATGTAGAATAACCTCTAGGTTTTATCTCTTCAACTCATTCATCTCATGTCTTTAAGCTTATTAAAGCTCTTTATGGTCTTAAACAAGGTCCAAGAGCTTGGTATGAGGCCCCTACTAATTTTTTATTAGAAAATAAATTTTATAGAGGAAAGGTAGATTATACTTTTTTTTAGACATCATAAAACTAAAATTATACTAGTTCAAATACATGTTGAGGATATAATTATTGGTTCTACTGATTCCAAACTTTGCAAAAGGTTCTCTGACCTAATGCATTCAAAGTTTGAAATGAGTAGCATGGGTGAATTATCTTATTTTCTTGGCTTATAAGTAAAGCAAACACCTGACGGCATCTTTATATCCCAATCTAAATATGTTAAAGAGCTAATTAAAAGATTTGGGATGTCAGATGCCTCCTCTATGAAAACACCCATGCCCTCTAATGCTGTAGTTGATAATGATGAATAGGGAAAACCTGTTGATCAGAAAACATATAGAGCAATCATTGGGTCTCTATTGTATGTAACATCAAGTAGACCAGATATTATGTTTGTAACCTGTATTTGTGCTAGGTTTCAAGTTAACCCTCAATAATCTCACCTTATTTTAGTAAAAAGAATTTTGAGAGATATAAAGGGTTATCCTAATCTAGGACTCTGGTATCATACTTAGTCAGGATTTGAATTAACTGGATTCATAGATGCTGACTATGCTGGATACAGAGTTGATAGAAAAAGCACATCAGGAATTTGTCAGTTTCTTGGTGATAGGCTTGTGTCATGATTTTGCAAGAAGCAACTTCTGTGTCTACTTCAAATGCTAAGGCTGAATATCTTGCATCAGGTAGTTGTTGTTCATAGATTTTGTGGATTCAAAATCAACTACTAGATTATGGATACAACTTAAATAATTCAATTATATTCTGTGATAATACTAGTGCAATTTCAATTGCATAGAATCAAGTTCTTCATAGTAGGAATAAACATATAGTAATTAGGAACCACTTTATCAGAGATAATGTAGATAAAAATAAAATTAGCCTAGTGTTTATTTTTATTGATTTACAAAGAGCAGACATTTTCACCAAACCATTAGATGAAAGGAAACATATTTTCTTTTTAAATCAGTTAGGAATGATTGATGATGGGACATTAAATTGATTTTAAACGGAGATCGACAAATGGAGAACATTTTGTCAAATGGAGATCGACGAATTGTGAACCTTTCATAAAACTTTCATCGAATAAAGATCGACAGATTATTTTTGTGAACCTTTCGTCAAACGGAGCTCGACGAATTATAAACCTTTCGTAAAACTTTCGTCGAACGGAGAGCGACGAATTATTTTTCGACCTATCAACTTCTGAAAACTTATATTTAGGTTTTCATCGAACTCTATCCTGCACATTCTCCATTTCTCTTGTACTTGATCTTTTTGTTTTACAGGATCATGGTGGTGTCGCAAGAGATTCTCACAGCGATGAAGTTCGATGCTGGATTTGGTATAGACATGGAGTCTTTTCGTCATTCAGATCAAATATTCTAGGAAATCTTACAACTCTTTGAGGCACAGCATCTATGCAACTTTATGTACACCCAAATAAAGCTCCTAATCGATGAAATAAAGGGATTAGTTTATACGACAAAGATTCACAATATCACAACAATTATTTGATTAATCTCAGGTCATCAGGTTTCTCTCACACCTGCAATTTTATTTGAAATTTTTGGTTTCGTAAATGGAGATGATGAGTTAGAATTATCTAGTACCGAATGTCATATTATGCTAGATAGAATGGGTCACTCACAAGGAAACCCAAACAATCTGTTGAAAAAGGACTTTTTTGTGGAATATAAATTCCTAGCAGATGTGGTTGAAAAAGTTCTTCTGGTCAATCATTCAGCCCATGACTATGTCACCGGGCACCAGTTCCTGTTGATGTATGCTCTGGTTGATCAGAAAAACCTCAATTGGTGGACAATCTTATTTGATTCTATTAAGCAAAAGATTAATTAAAGGAATGGGGGTTATGATAGAATTCTAGGCATTTTCCTCCAGGCCCAATGTCAAGAGATTTTCGTCTATCAGACCATACACATTAATGCCTCCTAGAGGATAACCTCTGCCCTGTTTGGAAAATGGGAGAGGGTGATTCCTAAGCCTTCCAGGGTACCACCCTCTAGAGCAGCTTTTGAAAGCACAAGAGCTATCTCAACTGCTCTCCCTCCTCTAGAAGAAGATTCACCCTTTGTTTCTTCCACTCCACAATCTCCACATCATTTTCGTAGACCTTCCACACCACCTTCTCAACAGCCTACTATTTCTATAGATATTCCATCCTCAGCCTTCATTGCAGATTCCCCAGCTCCTCAGCAACCTCAATCATCTCCACCTCATTCCTCTCCACCTCACATATCTTCACCTCAATCATCTCCACCTCACTCATCTCCACCTCAATCACCCATCCAGGAGATAGTTCCTGATGACATTCCCCCTATCATCAATCCTTCATCTATGCCACAATCATCCTTTCTCTGTGCAACTTGTGCTAACAGATAAACTCCCTCCCTCCTCTAATACATCCTCTGCATCTACTCAGAATTCCCCTGAATTTATGTATCAAGATTTCTCTTTTATTGCCTCTAACCTTTTGGATTTCATCACTCCTACACTCAAGAAGCTCTTGGATGAATCTTTGGCTCCTGTTATTGCTTTTATTTCCGAACTCTCTTCTAAAGTTGTCTCTTCCCATTTTATCCCTTCTTTTGGCGGCCTAGATTAAATTATCCCTGGATCTAGGCAGGGGGAGAAGCTTTATGAAGAATCTCCTATTGCGTCCATTGCCCACAATGTTCCATAAATTGGATTTGAGGAGGCATCTCCATCAAAACTAAGAGCATAGTTGTATTTGATGTCGTTTAAGCTCATCATGTGCAGAATGTTCCATGGAACAAGTCTAGACAAGTTGTCTAAGTGATGTGACAAGTGGTCACAAAGTGAAGATGCTGGAAGGGCAGGAGGTAGCCTAAGTGGCCAAGTTAGGTAAACTCTTACCTATGTTTTGGGCTGACAGAAATATGTCTAATTCCACAGGCATTGAGTGATGAAGACACACTCAACACCATACAACAAAAGGCTGTGAGTAGATTTCAGTTCAGGATTTCGTCGAACTGAGTTCAGAGTTCGTCGAGCTCATTTCGTAGTTCGTCGAGCTCAGATCACAGATTGTCGAGCTCAGCTCACCGTTTCTTGAGCAAAAATTCAGAAGCTTGAGGTTCAGAAGTCGTCGAGCGTATCTTGCAGTTCGTCGAGATCAACTCAACATTCCTTGGGATAAACTCAAGAGCTAAGGATTCAAAGTTTGTCAAGCACAGCTTGAAGTTCGTCGAGCTCACCTTGCAGTTCGTCAAGCTCAGCTTACAAATCGTCGAGCTCAGCTCAACACTTATCGAGCTAAAGCCAAAAAAATTGTCTAAGGCAAAAAGCGCTGAGACAGCAGAGATAGCTGAGAAGAAATCGTTGATATAGCTGAGACAGCTGAGAGCTTAAGGCAAAAGCATTAAGACAACTCAGACAGCTGAGAATCTCAAGGCAAAAGCGCTGAGAGAAATGTTGGTCTCAGCAAAATCAGCTGAGACAGGAGTTAGTCTCAGCATAACCGCTGAGACAAGTGTGTCTCACCTGAGAATAAGAAAGCGCTGAGACAAGGTAAGTAGAAAAATGGCCAAGACAAAAAGCATTGAGTGGAGGTTGCTGACTCAACGCTGTCAGCGTCTAGTGAAGACGTAATTTTGTCTAAGGAGTTTGGCGTTGAGTGATGCTCACACACTCAGCGCCATGCAACAGATAGCTGATAAAACAAGTTGGCGTTGAGTGAAGCTGAATCACTTAATGTCTAGAAATAGATTATTATTCTAAGTAGTTTGGCATTGAGTGAAGACTACTCACTCAATGTCTAGAAAGAGATTATTATTCTAAGTAGTTTGGTGTTGAGTGAAGGCTACTCACTCAATGCCATGAGATAGTAAATCTGTGTAAGTGTTTTGGCATTGAGTGATGCTTACTCACTGAACGCATATGCTAATGGTGTTTGATTTTTGGCCAAGTCCACAGCTGATGTCAGTAAGTCAATAGGTCAACATAATTCAAATTAGTGGCGGGATGGCTATAGTACGCGATAAATGTTATCGTAGACCTACTGTACGGTAGTTGGCATTAAAGCAAGTTGATGCACGTCATTAATTATGTGGGGCCCACTGATCAAAGAACCGTTGTGCCAAAATCAATAAAAGAAAAGAGGCGTTACAGAGGAAAAGCCCCTGGTCAGAGAAAACAAAAAGAGATAGTTCTTCTTCTCCGCCATTATTGTGGAGCTGAAGAACAGGAAGCTCAAGTGTACAAGATGGAGAGCAAGTTAGTTGCTGCAATCAAGACCTTCAATAGCAAGATTGCTGGTGTGATCTTCATCTACATCAGAAAGCAAATCCTAAGCATTTCTTTGAGGGAAAAGGTAGCATCCAAGGGTCGACCCTTGCTGCAGGTTCTTCACAGTTCCAGAAACACAAGCACCTTAAGATCTTTATCTGGAAGCTTTGAAGAGAAGAAAGCTCGAAGAAGCATAAGGAAGACTTAGGGGACCACCTCAGGAGTCAAAGCTAGGGCTGAATCACCTCAACCAAGGAAAAGAGCAAGAGGAAGATCTATTCCAGTCTGCAAAGTTGAGCTGAGATTTTCTCAGCTCAGGTTGCAACAGTTTGTTGTAGTAACTTAACTGACCAGAAGAAAAATCCTTGATACTGTGAAGAGGAAGTTAGGGCCGAGCCTTTGTCTCAGTTTAGGAAGTGGTCGAATATTGCTCTACAAGTAACTTCCAACACAAGTAATTACTTGTTGATGTGGAAGTAGTTAGGACTAAGTAGATCTTAGTTCAGTGAAAGTAGACTCAAGAAATAAATTCCTGTAGTCATTGTTGGGCTGAGTTTATCTCAGTCAAGAAGCTTGACACAGAGAAATATCTTTTATGTCAAGAATATCCATCAACCCACCTTCATCCCGTAGAATTCAATTTACCTGAATATGAGATGTAGGGCCTTTTGGCCTTAGTTGTTGGTGACTATCTAGTCACTGAGCTATAGGTGCCCTACTGGGGTACTGAGGTAGGATCCTAGTGTGGATCTGAGCTGTCGGAAGGATTAATAGCCTAAGGTAGGAGAGTGTTACTCTCTGTAGTAGGATCCTTTGTTGATCCGAGGTAGGGTTATCCTCCCAGCCTGAGTGTAGGGCTTAATCGCCTGAGGTAGGTGACTGGAGAGTCACTGAGCTGTAGGTGATAAATGTGTCACTGAGTTATAGGCCTTGGAGGAGGCTGAGCTGTAGGTGCCTGGAAGGGCATTGAGGTAGGTACATGGATTGGTACTGATTGTAGGAATGCTATAACACTCTGAGAGTATGGTTGTGTTCTTGAAGTTGTAGGGTTGAGAATCCTGAGCTGTAGGCCTTAGAAATAAGGCTAAGGTAGGTGGTCAGTTGACCACTGAGCTGTAGGAGCACTATAGGGCTCTGAGGTAGGAACCTTTATGGTTCTGAGTTTGGATTTTGTAGAGAATATGTGAGTAAGGCTGAGGGCCTGAGGTGTAAGCTCTTAGGAGCAGTTTGGAGGAGTTTGTGCCTAGTCCAACAAGTTAGTTGGATAGGTGGGAAGGAATGTGGATGTACCCAATTGGGGAACAACTATAAGTACTTGTGTCCTTTGTTGTATTGTATGTTATTCCTTATATTGCAGGTACTAAGGACAAGCTCTAGATCACTTAGTAAGAAAAACAGCAAAAAGACTTAAAAATTTAAATAACCTATTCCCCCCCCCCCCTCTAAGTGATTTAGCTATCCTTGAAATAAAGACTTTCAAGTGGTATAAGAGGGAGATTACTCAAAAAGGACTTAACCGTTTAAGTAGACCTCTAAGGATAACTAAAAGGGTTGCATTGGTGGGTTCAAAAGAGAACCATAAGGAGTGGAGCTAAATGGAGCTTCAAGTCTTCAGTATAGAGAACTTTGGGACATGGAAAGAAAGGATCATGAAGATTATGGAAGCCAGTGATCCTAGAGTCTTGGCTTCAATTCTAGAAAGACCCTTCATTCCCATGAGGGTCACTATATCAGATGCAAGCATCCAGACCCTAAAGAGTTATGCAGAGAGGTCTAAAGATGAAATCAATTTGGCATCCATGGACAAGAGGGCACAACACATCTTGGTAAGTGTCATAGATGACTCCACCTTCCAGATGCTTGTCCACTGCAGGACAGCCAAAGAAATGTGGGATTCTCTCACTAGATACATGGAAGGGACAGAAAAAGTCAGTCCTTCTAACGGTGGTTCAAAGTCTGAAGAAGAAGAAGAGGCCTTCATTGGGCTACTTACTGCTATTGCAGATGAAGATGAAAACCATCCAGATATCAGGATAGAGATCAGGGCCCCTCTATCACACTCCGAGGTTATACTGAGGTGGATAAAGATGTCCATAACTACAAAGTGCTGATGGAAATGATAGATGAAGAGGGCAACCAGGATCAGCTTAGTCAGAGAAAGGTACATTCATTGCCTAATTCTGCTTCTCTGTCTGAGTACGAGACCCGTCCAAATTCTGATACATCCTCACCTAGTGATGAAGATGGCTCTGAATCTGAGGTAGATGTCAATTAATTGATTGACAAGTATTGTCAAATCTTTGATGCTTTGAGAAAAAGCAAGAAGTTGGCCAACACGCAGGCTGAGGAGATTATCTCTACTGCCCAGCAATCTGAGATAGATTTCTTGCTAGATCAGTAGGTGAGGGAAGTCAGCCAACTGAAGGTCATCTCAATCATCCAAATTGAGATCATAAGGAAGAAGGACAAGATCATTGTGGATCTTGAAGGGAAACTCCTAAAGGAGAGAAGGGTTGTGGCTGAACTCAGTAAGCCTAAAGTTGTGCTTCCCTTGATAAATTCCTTCTCCTCCCAAAAGGGTAAGAAGGAGTTAGCAGTCAAGGGAAGCACAAGAGTTGACCTTTCTAAAGGGAAAGGCAAAGCCCCTGTAGTGTCACAGTCAACCTTTCATAAGGTAATTCTCCCTTCTCATAGGTATGACCAGGACTGCATGTTTGGTCACTATAAGAATGGGAATTCTTATTGTAAGAATACAAGTGTATCTTACAATGGGAGAAGAAAGGGTAGCGGAATGAATGACTTTATGGCTCCCCATGAAAAAGTACAACTGGCCCATGATGGACCATTTATATTTAGTGCCTCAACCCCAAATCACTAGGGTAAGTCACTGGCTTTCACTCAAGCCCATCCAGCAAGGACTCAGACCAAGGGTCAATTTACTAGTAAGCCTAACTTGGCTAGTCTTGATGATATAAAAAGAATGTCATCTGCAAAGAAGACAGCTATAAATACAATTCAGGGCAAGCAAAGGAAGCCTGCTGGAAGAATAACCTTCAATCAGATCCTTGCTGAAAGGAACTTGAAGAAGGTTGTTGCTCCTATTCCTTCTGTTCAGTCAGCAGTTAACCACACTGCAAGACCTGCTCAGAAAAGAAGATATAATATTCATGAGTGTTGGTGTTATGGTAAGGTGGGGCATTTTTCCCTTGATTGCTAGCAAAATCCTTCTGTGTCTAGAGCAAGAGTAAGTCTACCTGTCAGAAATTCTGCAGGTAGGCAAGTCACATTTCAGGCTAACATCAACCTAGGACCCAATACCTATTGGGGTCCTAAAGTAAGGTAATTCTATTTTGCAGGTTAGTCTTAGTGCCCATCCCCCATGTGGCACTTGGACAGAAGATGTTCCAGAATTTGGACTGGAACAAGGAAGTTATCCTATAGTACATACACCAAGAATAAGGAAGTTGTGTACATTCCTGAAGAAGGGTACAAGTGGTACCAAGTGGCATGGGAGAGCTGGGTCATTTGTATCTACCCTAGAGATATGCTCTCTAGTCAAGTGGTACAATCAATTGTTAGTATCTTCAGAGGAAACTTGAAAAGAAGTGTATGCTCAAGATTCAATATCATCTGAACCTGCAGCAAGGTATGTCCAAGTCACTGGGCTTTATGTACAGGATCTGTGCAAATGCTGATGGGGAGCATGTTCAGTCAAGGTTACTGGACAAGCCTGAATCTTACCCAAAGTTCCCCAGCACAGAATAGATCTGTATTACTGCTAAGGATCGGCTTGCCCCCATGGACATTGCAGAAGCTGAGAGGGAAACTACCCAAGTGATGGCTCCTGCTGGAAGAAGATAAAGCTAACAGCTGCACCAATTGTATCATCTACAATCAGTTAGGGGGAGAATAGAATCACTGCAGACCAGCTCCTCCCTGTCTATTCAGAAACTAAGAAGGGATTGATCAATATAATGATCAAGATAGTACTCAGTGGGCTGAACACTCTTGTACTGCTTATTAGAAAGCTAAAGCCAAAGGCAAGTCTACTGCTAAAGAAGGGGAGAAGTTCTGGCTCAGCAAGAAGTGATTATGGTGCAAGGGAGTTACTGTGATTAGCTGATGAGAATCCAGCCACTGCACCAGAACCATAACCTCTAGATAAGTAGAATCTTTTTATAGTGATATTCTAGTAGTATAATCTAAGTTACTAGGAATCATGTCTGTCATAGCAGGACTATGCATATATAGATTAAGTTTCAATAAGATAGGGAGCATAAAGAAGAACTCAATCTTGAGTCTGTCCTAACTGACATGAGGCTGCCATGTGTATCATGCCACTAGATGAAGTCAATATTCAATACCATCTAGATTAAGATTGGGTATGTTGAACTTGGTATATCTTCAGATGCTCCATGTCATATTTGTGTTGCAGGATTCTTTTCTATTGTAAGTAGATAAGTTCTTGATGTGACATCAAGGATATAAAGACCATTAATAGGTATCAAGACTTAGATGGACTCAAGTTTCCAGCAGAGTGAATGACAAGGATGCTCCTGTTAAGGGGGAGCAAGCTCAGCACCCTATAAAGGGGGAGCAAGCTCAGTGTCCAGCAGTTGCTGAAACAGGATCAACCTCCTGTTAGGAAGGGGCAGACAGCTGCTGTAGCAAATCAGTTGTCACAAAAGCTGATCAGTTTGTCTTAAGAATAAGGCATATACCAAGGGGGAGATTATGAGAAGAGGGAGAGCTAGCAGCCAGCTAAAGTGGATCCCTGGGTCACTCAAGTGCAAAGGGGGATGTAGTGATGTGGTGCATCAATGATATCACCACAAGTGGATGCTGATTTTGTAGATACAAAATCAGCAAGATGAACTAAGTGTGCAGTAAGCTTAAATGTTATAAGGTTGTGTTGTATCAATGTATCAACACGGGAGGTATGACTCATACTGAAGTAGATTGATCACTAGGATGATTACCTTAAAAGTATCAACATAGGACTTTGTCTAGGATCAAGAGATAATCTCTCCCGTGATATTTTCTACTCCCTCAATAGATATGCCTATTTAAGAAGACAGAAAAGGGGAGATATGTGTGGCAATACATATATGTGTGGCAATTCACATATGTGTTGCAATACATATGAGGGAGATATAGAAGCAATATTTGACATGAAAAGGTCATGTTGAGTAAGTTCATATTACTGGGAAAGAGTCTAGTAAGTATGAGAAATGCAATGACTGACCACATATTGAGTCATGATTATGTCAGTGCATATATTGAGGAAAGTGCTTCTAGTTGTGCATCATTTAATTATTGAGTGGTATAAAGGAGAGTGCATATTACTTGAGCAGTTGCTCAAGTATTATGAGGATTCACATTGAATGAATGTAGCATAAGCTAGCAGGTGTAGCAAATTATAATATGCAGCTACATGAATCTATTCTGCCTACTTTGTTAATGCCTCTTAGTATTGATGGGTGTTCTGCCTTCTTCAAATAGGGGGAGATTGTTGGGTCCATTGACCACAATGTTCCCTAGATTGGATTTGAAGAGGCATCTCCATCAACACTAAGAGCATATTTGTATTTGATGTCGTTTAATCTCATCATATGCAGGATGTTCCATGGAACAAGTCTAGACGAGCTATCTAAGTGATGTGACAAGTGGTCATAAAGTGAAGATGCTGGAAAGGCAGGAGGTAGCCTAAGTGGCCAAGTCAGATAAACTCTTACCTATGTTGTGGGCTGACAGAAATATGTTTAAGTCCACAGGCGTTGAGTGATAAAGACACACTCAACGCCATACAACAAAAGGATGTGAGTAGAACTTAGTTTAGGATTTCGTCGAACTGAGTTCAGAGTTCGTCAAGCTCAGCTCACAGTTCATTGAGCTCAGATCATAGATCATCGAGCTCAACTCACTATTCCTTAAGCAAAAACTCAGAAGCTTGAGGTTCAGAATTCATCGAGCTCAGCTTACAGATCGTCGAGCTCATCTTGCAGATCGTCAAGCTCAACTCAACATTCCTTTGGATAAACTCAAGAGCTTAGGATTCAAATTTCATTGAGCTCAGCTTGATGTTTGTCAAGCTCAGCTTGCAGTTCGTCAGGCTCAGCTTACAGATCATCTAGCTCATCTCAACACTTGTCGAGCTAAAGCTAGAAAAATTGGCTAAGGCAAAAAGCACTGAGACAGTTGAGATAGCTGAGAAGAAAGAGTTGATATAACTAAGACATCTGAGAAGCTTAAGGCAAAAGCGTTGAGACAGCTAAGACAGCTAAGACAGCTAAGAAGCAAGGCAAAAGCCTTGAGAGAAATGTTGGTCTCAACAAAATCAACTAAGAAAGGAGTTGGTCACAGCATAACTGCCGAGACAAGTGTGTCTCAGCTGAGAACAAGAAAGCGCTGAGATAAGGTAAGCAGAAAAATGGCTAAGGCAAAAAGCGTTGAGTGGAGGTTGCTCACTCAACGCTGTCGGTGCATAGTGAAGATAGAATTTTGTCTAAGGAGTTTAGCGTTGAGTGATGCTCACACATTCAATGCCAAACAACACATAGCTGATAAAACAAGTTGGCATTGAGTGAAGCTGAATCACTCAATGCCTAGAAACAGATTATTATTCTAAATAGTTTGGCGTTGAGTGAAGGCTACTCACTCAACGCCATGAGACAGTAAATCTGTCTAAGTGTTTTGGCGTTGAGTGATGCTTACTCACTCAAAGCCTATGCTAATGGTGTTTGATTTTTGGCCAAGTCCACAGTTGGTGACGTCAGCAAGTCAACAAGTGAACATAATTCAAATTAGTAGCGGGATGGCTACAGTACGCGACAAATGTTGCTGCAGACCTACTGTATGGTAGTTGGCATTAAAGCAAGTTATTGCAGGTCATTAATTATGTGGGGCCCACTGCTCAAAGTGTCGTTGGGTAAAAATCAATAAAAGTAAAGAGGCGTTACAAAGAAAACCCCTGGGTCAGAGAAAACAAAAAGAGATAGTTCTTGTTCTCCGGCATTGTTGTGGAGCTGAAGAACAGAAAGCTCAAGTGTACAAGACAAAGAGCAAGTTAGCTATTTCAATCAAGACCTTCAATAGCAAGATAGCTGGTGTGATCTTTATATGCACCAGCAAGCAAGTCTAGAGCATTTCTCTGAGGGAAAAGGTAGAAGCCAAGGGCCGACCCTTGCTGCAGGTTCTTCACAGTTCCAGCAATACAAGCACCTGAAGATTTTTATTTGGAAACTGTGAAGAGAAGAAAGCTTGAAGAAGTTGAAGGAAGACTTAGGGGACCACATTAGGATTCAAAGCTAGGGCTGAATTATCTCAACCCAGGAAAAGAGCAAGAGGCAGATCTATTCCAGTCTGCAAAGTTGAGCTGAGATTTTCTCAGCTCAGGTTGCAGTAGTAACTTCACTGACCAGAAGAAAAATCCTTGGTGCTGTGAAGAGGTAGTTAGGGCTGAGCCTCTGTCTCAGTTTAGGAAGTGGCAGAACATTTCTTTACAAGTAACTTCAAGCACAAGTAATTACTTGTTGCAATGGAAGTAGTTAGGACTAAGTAGATCTTAGTTCAGTGAAGGTAGACTCAGGAAATAAATTTCTGCAGTCATTGTTGGGCTGAGTTTATCTCAGTCAAGAAGCTTGACACAGAGAAATATCTTTTTTGTTAAGAATATCCATCAACCCACCTTCATCCTGTAGGATTCAGTTTACCTGAATTTGAGCTGTAGGGCCATGTGGCCTGAGTTGTAGGTGACTATCTAGTCACTGAGCTGTAGGTGCCCTGCTGGGGTACTGAGGTAGGATCCTAGTGTGGATCTGAGCTGTCGGAAGGCTTAACAGCTTGAGGTAGGAGAGTGTTACTCTCTGTAGTAGGATCTTTTGTGGATCTGATGTAGGGTTTTCCTCCCAGTCTGAGTGTAGGGCTTAACATCCTAAGGTAGGTAACTTGAGAGTCACTGAGCTGTAGGTGACAAGTGTGTCGCTAAGTTGTAGGCCTTGGAGGAGGCTGAGTTATAGGTGCCTGGAAGTGCACTAAGGTAGGTACCTGGATTGGTACTGAGTGTTGGAGTATTGCAGTAGGCTTGGAGTTGTAGGGTTGAGAAGCTTGAGTTGTAGGCATTAGAAATAAGGCCGAGGTAGGTGGTTAGTGGACTACTGAGCTGTATGAGCACAGCAGGGCTCTGAGGTAGGAACCTTTGTGGTTCTAAGTTTAGATTCTGTAGAGAATTTATGTGTAAGGCTGAGGGCCTGAGGTGTAATCTCTAAGGAGTAGTTTGGAGGAGTTTGTGCCTAGTCCAACAAGTTAGTTGGATATGTGGGAGGGAAAGTGGATGTACCCAATTGGGAAACCATTATAAATACTTGTGTGCTTTGCTGTGTTGTTTGTTATTCTTTATATTGCAAGTACTAAGGACAAGCTCTAGATCACTTAGTAAGAAAAACAACAAAAATACTTAAAAATTCCAATAACCTATTCACCCCCCCCCCCCTCTAGGTGATTTAGCAATCCTTGAAATAAAAACTTTCAGCTCCAAATGCAGAAGCTCCAGTTGCAACAAATATAGATACTCCAGTTACAGCAACAGAGTTTGTTGAGATTTGTGATTCAAAAATGACAGAAGTAATCTCAGTGTTAACTGGTCTAGCTTACTGTAGAGATTTTGTGATAATTGAGGATGAGTCTTTAGATCCTCTAGAGGTTATTACTGTTGGTGATAACTATAAGACCCCTTTTTTTCGATTCAAAACTCGGGGTCTTATGCCCAGAACCGCCGCTTTGCGGTGACACCTTCGCACCCGGGAAGGTCGTCACTACAACGGGCCGATTCTGCCGGCCTTTTCAATCACAATCAAGTAGCAAGTAGTAAAGAAAGAGAAATGCAGTCCAAAATAATAAATCACATATAAGTAAACTCCACGAAGGAAGCGTCCACAGTATAACATCAGAGTAAAAACAGAGTACTGAAAGGAAGAGGACTTAAGCCCGGTACAACAACACCTCACTACATGGTCACTCAAATGGAAGCTGAAAAACAAACTGCTACTAAGGAACAGAACTCATGGTCCTGGTTGTCTGAACTCCTGAGCTAGACTGCCCTGTCTCCAAGCACACCTGCCTCCTGGGTTGCTCCTCCGGGCTGGGCTCCACGATTCCCTAAAATGATGTGGTCCGAAAACCGTTAGTCTATAAGACTAAGCCCTATCATCCCCTACCCCTTCCCCTCATGCCCTAAGGCACCGAGCGGAGAGGAAGAAATGGGAGGACATGAAGGTGGAGAGTAGTCAAAAGCAGATGATGGTGGACCTAACTAGCAAGTTATGACAGACGAACAATATAAGTGTTGTAATAGGTAAAACAGAAAGGTAAGTAAGTAAGAAATTAAACCTTCACTTATGTGAGTACACATAAGCCAAGGGATCTTCTACAAGGCTCACATCATATAAATGTCCAATTCCACTTTATACGTTGAGGTGTCGGTTATCACAAGCATTATATAAATATTTAAAATGACCTTAATCTATAAAACTTGCCCACACAAGCTTATAGACCAAGGGGTCGTTTTGTAGGTCCTAATGAATAAGCGTCCCATTCCACTTATACATTAGGTGTCAAGGTTCTTATGAATGATTATGTATGCAACTATATGGTGGGTTAATGATGTTCATGCAGTGCAACTCACACACCAACCTTTGTGTACACAAACCTTAGTTCTCCTTTTTAGAGCCGTTACCTCCCAGGATACCTCCGTAGTGGCAGACGGAAGCGGTGGGTTGGGCCTCACCCACCTCAAAACAAGTATTTGCACTACCGGTCTGACCTATCGTACGCCCTCAACGCCTGGTGCACGAGGCGGACTCCCGCGTACTCTTGCCGACTGGACCGCCGGACTTATGGTTGGCGAAGTGCTAGCCACCTTGCCGATTCAACGCTATTGGTGTCGGTGCAATGAACTCCCCAATATCGAAGACCCACCACCTTAAAGTCTCCTATTTATGCACATGCAACATTTAATATAAGAAGTCAAGAGTAAAACTCCTGGACCAAACCGTCCATCTCAACCACAAACCGAGACTAAGCTCCACAGACTAAACTATCCGGCTCAATTCCAAACCTCATCCCTTTGAGCACCGCGGGATGGCGCCCCTTTGAACACCTCGGGACGACTTAACCTTTTCCAAATGTCCATCCTACTAGTGTGTGAAGTGTAAACCTATTTCAACTAATTACTCTTTCGATTTATTTAAGATTTACGTTAGCCCAGGACTGCCTCCGGATTATGCCCCGTGAAGGGTTCCCAATAGGCACTAGGAACTACGATGGTATGATAGACCAAAGTTCCCTTTCGCAAGGAACTTCATAATATTGGTTAATTTTCTCTTACCCGTTCCCTTCTCATATTACATTAAACTAAAACTAGGGTAGCTTGATATTTCACTCTCACAGGAACGACGATCTTTCGTCGAAACCGTGCTCCTTCTACCACAACCACTCACTTCTCGTCACTCCTTAGGACCTTCGATGATAACTTATCTAAATACATCCCAATCAGCACATTGAGAAACTCCAACATTGCCCTAAGTCGTCTCCAAATGCGATCTTTTACGAAAACGCTAAATGCGGACCACCCTACACTATATGATGACCATGATAGGATGTCCTTTGTGTTTTCATCCGAATGACCTAAGCTATTTACTGGGGTCCTATCATGTCATAAATGAATAAATTCCAGGTTATGATAATTTTCTCAATTAATCTATTAATTAATTAATTTTCCTTAAAATCCAAGATCTACCAATTTGAACATGAAGTATACTTTTCAGCTATGTAAAAATCTTTATAAATTCAGGATAAATATTATTACCTCTAAAAAATGACATTCCAAGGTTTGGAAATTTTCTCTAAGGTCTAGGGGCCTTAAAGCTATTTTTTGTAATATCTTGTACCTTTCAAAATTTGTGAATCAACTATATAAAGTGGCTTCCAAAAATTATGAATCAATTATGTAAGACTTCTACTGGCTTGAAAATAATATTAGCCAAATTTCATAATTTAATACTGAGAATTGAAGTCTATAAAAAATTAATTACAAATACTTTAAATAGACATGCTTGTGAGACAAGTATTGAAAATATAACTTCAAAATTCATAAATAAATTTCTACTAGCATATAATGGCCTAAAAATCTTATTTCCTAAATCTCATAATTTTTCAGCAGGTATAACAGCCATAATTAAAATAATTCCCTAAAGCTCCTTTTCAAAACATTCATGAATAAAGTACTAAATTTATCCCACTAAAATTTATATAAAAATCCAGGAACATCCATTCTATCCTAAAGACCTCACTTCTAAGATTTTATGAGATTTCAATAATTAAAAAGATCCTAAATAATTAACTCTTTAATTAGGACTACAACCACATTTACAAATGAAGTATTAGGTATTATCATCATAAAATTCCAGTAAAAATACCTAAGGGTCCTATCTACCCTAGATTTACTCTACCCAAGTTTCACAGCTTTTAGATGACATTAAATTACTGTTTTGACCTAAAAGCCTTTCTACCCTAAAACTAGGGTTTTGCTTTTGAGTAACCTACTTACCTCTAACTCTTTTAAATTCCAACCAGAGGGTTAAATACTCATTAACTACCTCTCCACCAAATATCAAGGTCATTCAAGGGCATTTGACCCTATGTCTTTCGCAACCCTAAAAATCCTTTCCTTAGGGTTTGGGCTTGGGTCCTAGGGTAAACCAACCCTAAACCCTACCATATTCCCCAAGGGGGTACTTAGGATAATTCAAAACTAGTGGTAGACATCTCAACCTCTGATGAGGTGTGTTGACCTCTTAATCTCCAAAGAGCATTTTTCTCAAAACACCCTTCACTAGGTCAAAACTAGGGCTTACTAAATTCCTATTCAAAACTCATCCAAATGAGCTGAATTTTGGAGTACATCTAGATATAAATACCAGGGACCACTCACCAAGACTTGGGAGGGTATGGAGGTCGGTTGGTCCACAAAATCTCTAACCTGAGCTTTTCCCAAGTTAGGACAAAATACCTAAGTAAATCAACTCCAAATTTACCCAAATTTGGACAACCCAAACTAACAATAATATTGACTCCCTGTCCAAATTTCAAGTCATTTGGACAGAGAGATAAGGGTGGGCACCCACTTGAATTCCTAGGGCACAATTCCCAAGGTAGGGCTAAGGTTTGGTCAAACCCTACCCAAACCTTATCCAAATGTGCTAAAATTTTCTACAGAGTTATGTATTAATGCTAGGGACCCTTCACCAAATTTGGGAGGGTATGATGGTCATTTGGCCCCTTAATTCCCTAACCCTAGATTTTATAGGTTTAGGGCAAAACCCTAGGTTAAAATACTCTAAATGCCCTCCAATGTTTACAGGAGCTAGTTTTAGATGATACTAAACTCCTGTCCAAAATTCAAAGCATTTGCACCAAGGGTTAGGTGTGGGGAACTATTTGAAAATCTGTCCTACATATAGGACCTACCCTAGTAAAATGACCCTACGGGCCCGCAACCCTCAAAATCCTTTCCTTAGGGTTTGGGCTTGGGTCCTAGGGTAAACCAACCCTAAACCCTCCCATCTTCCCCAAGGGGGTACTTAGGATAATTCAAAACTAGTGGTAGACATCTCAACCTCTGATGAGGTGAGTTGACCTCTCAATCTCCAAAGAGCATTTTTCCCAAAACACCCTTCACTAGGTCAAAACTAAGGTTTACTAAATTCCTATTCAAAACTCATCCAAATGAGCTGAATTTTTGAGTACATCTAGATATAAATACCAGGGACCACTCACCAAGACTTGGGATGGTATGGAGTTCGGTTGGTCCACAAAATACCTAAGTAAATCAACTCCAAATTTACCCAAATTTCGACAACCCCTAACTAACAATAATATTGACTCCTTGTCCAAATTTCAAGTCATTTGGACAGAGAGATAATGGTGGGCAACCACTTGAATTCCTAGGGCACAATTCCTAAAGTAGGGTTAAGGTTTGGTCAAACCCTACCCAAACCTTATCCAAATGTGCTCAAATTTTCTACAGAGTTATATATTAATGCTAGGGACACCTCACCAAAATTTGGGAGGGTATGATGGTCATTTGACCCCTTAATGCCCTAACCCTAGTTTTTCTAGGTTAAGGGCAAAACCCTAGGTTAAAATACTCTAAATGCCCTCAAATATTTACAGGAGCTAGTTTTAGATGATACTAAACTCCTGTCCAAAATTCAAAGCATTTGCACCAAGGGTTAGGTGTGGGGAACTATTTGAAAATCTGTCCTACATATAGGACCTACCCTAGTAAAATGACCCTACAGGCCCGCAAACTTAACCAAATTTTCACCACAGTATATCAAACTGTAGGTATTCCAAAGGCCTACAATTTTTATATTATAAACTTTTTCATGAGATGCCCAGAAGGGGCCTAAAAATCAACATGTAGTACACTGTTAAAACAATAACAGAAAATGAATTAATAAAACATTAATTTGTGTATTTTAAGTCTTGCACGCATCTTGAAGCAATCCTAGGGCAGCTATACTTCGTCTTCTCCAAATGGCCTGAACCAGAACCGTGGGAAGTGATTATCACGGGCCTTTTCCCGGCCACTAGAGGCGGCGCCACCACCGGGAAACAACTCCTACATGTTCCCGGTGGTGGGGGCTAGCCTTGCCGGCGGCTAGGGCGGCCGGAGGTGGCGGCGCCGCCCTACCCGAGCCCACCCAAAAGCCATGAAAATGGAAAAAAAAATTTGTTTTTGGTTCCCTCCGACCGGCTACTCGAGCCCGACCTCTACTCTAATGATTCTAGGATCTAAACATAAGAGAAAGAGAGGGGGAGGACCTGAGTTCGGGCATGAATGCGGGTTGAACTACGGGATTCCATGGTGGCAGCGGTGGCGGCATTTCTCTCCTTGGTGACTCCGGCAAGCCTCTCTCCCTCCTGCTATGGTTTCGAAACTGGTCGCCCCTCTCTCCTAAGTGAGTATATAAAGAGGAGAGGGGGAGAGGGGGCGGTTTTCTTCAAGAGCCAAAGCACCTCTTCATGGTGGGGGGGGTTAGAGGAGAGAGAGAGTGAAAACTCCTCTTGATGGCCGGGAAAAGGGTGGGGGTAAGATGCGTCAACCTCTAGGTGGCTGTGGGCCCCTCTTTGGCCGAGCCCCATGCCTCCCCACTCTCTAAAATCGCCCCTTCACTTCCACCATCTTTTCTCTCTCCTATATTTAGCCTATTTCTAACTTCTTTCTCTCTCCTAGTCACCCTCACGATTTCTCTTCCCCTAGAAGCCTAAAGGCAACCCTTAAAATGAATATTAAATCCTTAATATGCCATATGAGAGGGGGGCTCACCATTCTACCATGAAAATACCCCTTATTCTCACTTTCTCTCTCCTAGTCAACATGTTGGCTAGCCTAGGGTTTAGGGTTGACTTGGTCAATTTGACCTTCGGAGTCAACATCAATAGACCCCTAGGGACCCATTGACCTCCCCTAAGGCCTACGTATGGTTAGGTAGGGTATACTTGGCATAATGAGGGTGAGTTGACCCAAGGCAGGGTTACTTTGGCCTCACTAGGGCTTAAGTTGACTTGGGTCAACTTAGCCACTAGGTTTGCACCCAATGGGTCCTTGGTGACCCATTGATCTCATATTAGGTCTAGGAATGCCTTGGAGTCAGATTGAACCCACTAGGCCACCAAAAATCAGGGTTTTAAGATTTTACTATTTGCAGCCCAAGTGAGTCTCAACTAGCTAGTTGGGTCACTTGACCTTCTAGGTTCAACCTAGGACTTGTTATGACTTATGCATGTTCAATTCAATCCTAAGGGGGGTCTAATTTGAAAATGGGATGTTACAAATCCCAATAAACAAAACAAAAATTTCGTCCCCGAAATTAAGGTTAAGTCTATGGGAGCTTTTCTACCGGGTTATCTTAAGCTTGTATCATACCACGAGGGTTGAATTGCTTAACAAAGGTTCATAAACAAGGGCTAGCCCAAATAAACAAAGGATTAGCCTCTAATCTTAGGTGATACTCTGGTGTAAAACATGTAGGGAAAAATAATTACAAACATCTTGAGAAGTTAGAAAATATTACCTGGCTAAACAACTCCGGGTACTTCTCTCGCATCATGTCCTCGGGTTCCCAAGTATGCTCCTCTTGCCCATGATTCCTCCACAAGACTTTGACTAGCGGGATCTTCTTGCGGCGCAAGACCCGTATCCCCTGGTCGTCAATCCGTATCGGCACCACCTGAACGGACCGATCTGTAGCTACCGGCCAATCAGTGGTGGTAATCTGTAGCTCCGGGCGTAGTAGAGCCATCCTGAGTGAAGATACGTGGAACACGTCGTGTAGGCCGGACAGCTCCTGCGATAGCTCCAGTCTGTAAGCTAATGGACCGATCCGCTCCAGGATCCTGAAAGGCCCCATGTATCTCAGACTGAGCTTCTTCCGCCGACCACGTACTCTTGAAACCCCGTGCATCGGCCGGATCTTCAAGAACACCCAGTCCACAACCTGAAACTCTACTAGACGATGCTGAGAGTCATAATACTTTGCTTGTCTACTTTGTGCCTCTAGCATCCTCTCTCGAATCAGTCGCACCTGAGCCTCGGTGTCTTCAACAAACTCCGAATCTAGCATCTTCGAATCCGCATCATGTATCCAAGACATGGGAGTCCGGCATCTCCTCCCATACAACGCCTCGTACGGAGCCATCCGTATACTGGACTGATGGTTGTTATTATATGAAAACTCCACTAGGGGAAACATCCGCTCCCAGGGCTCTCCATGATCCACAATACACAGCCTCAGTAAGTCCTCCAGCGTCCTGTTGGTACGCTCCGTCTGCCCGTCAGTCTGGGGATGGAAGGCCGTACTGAAGTTCAGTCATATGCCAAGGTAAGACTGCACTAATCTCCACCCTCTGTATGTGAACCGACCATCTCGATCAGATACGATCGTCCTAGGCACTCCATGGTAACGAATAAACTGCTCCACGAACTTCCGAACCAAAACTCCAACAGAGTCATCCTTCCTGATCAGGATGAACCTAGCCACCTTCGTCAGCCAGTCAACGATTACCCAGATAGAATTGTTTCCCGTGCGTGAACGAGGGAGGCCATGGATGAATTCCATCGCGATATCATCAAACTTTCACTCCGGCACTGGGAGTGGCTGCAGCAGACCAGCGGGGTGTCTGCATTCTACCTTCACTAACTGGCATGCCTCGCAGTGGGTCACGAAATAAGTGATGTCCTTCTTCATGCCCGGCTAGTAGAGTGTCTTCTTCAAATCCGTCGTCATCTTCGTAATCCCGGGATGTATAGAGTATCAGCTATGATGAGCCTCTGTCATAATGTCCTCCTGAATCTGCCCTCCATCCGGTATGTAAGTCTGACCCTTGAAGCATACCAGATCACCTCGCATCGAATAGTCCCCAGCTGAGCCTGCCTCTATGGCCCTGAAAATCGGCTCCAATTTGGCATCCTGCCTCTGCCAATCTCTAACTCTGTCATGAATAGTGTCGGTGGTGCTCGTCGCAGCTAAATACTCCTCGTACAGATCGGTGTATTCGGACGATACCAAGGTGATGTGCATATCTTCAAAGCTCCGCAATATCTCTAAATACATGACTTGGGGCCCTGCTCCTGAAGTAGTAGCTCTCCGGCTCAAGGCATCGGCTACCACGTTTGCCTTACCCGGATGGTAGTGCATCTCATACTGATAGTCTGCCAGAAACTCCACCCATCTCCGCTGTCTAATGTTCAGCTCCTTCTGCGTATCCACATACTTCAGATTTTTATGATCTGAAAATATGTTGTAGTGAACTCCATAGAGATAATGGCGCAAGACCTTCAGCGCAAAAATAACCGCACCCAACTCCAGATCGTGCACTGGGTAGTTTTGCTCATGCTTCTTTAGCTGGCGGGAAGCGTAAGCAATAACATGCCCATTCTGCATCAGAACAGCTCCCAAGCCCTGGTAGGAGGCATCTGTATACACCTGGAATCCTTCTTTCCCCGAAGGGAGAGTCAGTATAGGAGCCAAGGTGAGTCTCTCCTTCAACTCTTGAAAAACTGCCTCGCATTTCGGGGTCCACACAAAAGGTGTCTCCTTCCTCATCAAAGATGTGAGAGGGAGTACAAGACTAGAAATCCTTCTACGAACTTCCGGTAGTAACCAGCAAGTCCTAAGAAGATCCGAACATCTGTAGCTGTCTTCAATCGTGGCCAATCTCGGACTGCTTGAACTTTCGCTGGATCCACTGCCAATCCAGCTCCACTGATAATATGACCCAAAAAGGCCACCTCCTTTAACCAAAACTGGCACTTGCTGAATTTTGCGTACAACTGATGCTCCCGCAATCTCTGTAGTGTCAGTGCCAAATGCCTCGAGTGCTCCTCTTCCGCCCGAGAGTAAATGAGAATGTCATCGATAAAAATGATGACAAACACATCCAAGTAAGACTCGAAAACCTGGTTCATGAGAGTCATGAATGCTGATGGCGCATTCGTGAGCCCAAAGGGCATCACGGTAAACTCGTATAGACCATATCTGCTACTAAAAGCAGTCTTCGGGATGTCCTCTTCTCGGATCCGTACTGGTAGTAGCCCGATCTCAAATCCAGCTTCGAGAAGAAGTGAGCTCCCTCCAGCTGGTCGAATAGCTCATCTATCCTTGGCAATGGATAAGTATTTCAGACCGTCAGTCGATTCAAGGCCCGGTAATCTATGCACAGTCTAAGTGTCCCATCCTTCTTCTTGACGAACAATACAGGGGCTCCCCATGGAGAGGAACTTGACCGGACATAACCGGCTTCCACCAGCTCCTGTAATTGGCTCCGGAATTCCACCAGCTCCTTTGGGGCCATCCGGTAGGGGCTCTAGATGCTGGCTTATCCCCTGGCACCAGCAAAATCTGGAAGTCCTGCTCTCTGTGCGGGGGTAGCCCCGATAACTTCTCGGGAAAAACATCCTCGAAATCTCGCACAACAGGAATCTCCGCTACAAGAATATTGACCTCCGCCATCTCGAATAAAACCTTGTAAATCTCGTCGCCCTGTATATGGGCCTTGACGGCCTGATTAGATGACAAAAATGAAAAGGAGGCAGGTCTTATACCTTCTATTATGATGGAAGAATCTCCATGCCTCAGAATAATCTTCTTGGCCACGCAGTCAATTAGGGCATGGTTCCAGTATAACCATGACATGCCCAAAATCAAATCATATGAAGGCATCCTCAGGATTGCGGCTGGTGCCTCGAATTCTTTCCCGCTAATTTGTGCCACCATGTTACAATGCGCAGTGGTGTGTAGCTCGGACCCGTCAGCTAGTCGTACCCTCAATGCCAAACCGATGAATCTCTCCACGCCTTCCAAGCCAGCAATGAAGGCCTCTGATACAAATGAGCGTGACACACCCGTATCAAACAAGGTATATGCGGGCTTGCCGCTGATGAGGACAATGCCTGGGGTAACAAAATTTTTTTTTTGAAGTCTAGTTAAAGTTTTCTTTCCTAGTTTGTAATTTCTTAGTTTAGAGTCTAACTATTAAACAAAGGAAATATACAGACTTTTGACGTACCTGTGATCACCTCCTCAGAATGTCGAGGTTGGGCCAGATCAAATGCATATACTTGTTCCCTCTCCTGCCGGCGATCTCCGCCCTGATATCCACGACCTTAGTCGCATCCTTGGCCTCAATAGTGCTGAGCCGGTGGGGCAATCTGCGGTACTGGAAGGGGTGCTCCCCTCATAGGACAGTTCCTCTTGATATGCCCCAACTGGTGACAGTGGAAGCATTCCGGCAGAGTGTTAGCCCCACCTCCTGGTCTCTGCACGTCTCGCATCTGAGGTCTCGGAAGTTCCCGCACCTGAATAGACTGAGGGGCCAGTGTCACCTGCTCCCTCGGCTCCTGCCTCACCTCCTGTCGAGGCTGAACCTCTGTCCTCCTGCCATCTGCTTCATGGCCTCGACGCTGATCGTTCCGGGCTCCCCGACTCTGATCCTCCGTTGGCCACTTCCGGCCTCTAGTGGTGTGCCAATCTTCCTCTAACCTCTTTGCCATCTCCAGAATACGGGAGATATGCCCGTCCGACACAAATAGAAGGGCATCCCTCATGTCTTCTTGCAGACCTTTGTAGAACCTCTTCGTGTATGCTGCCTCATCTAGCTAGTAAGAGTCTACAAAATGAGCCAGATGGTTGAACTCTCGATGGTATTCCACCACTGTCCTGGTACCTTGCTTCAACTGCAAGAAGTGGTCCTCCAACTCGTCTCGGGCCGACTGTGGAACAAAATGCTCTAACAACATAGGCCTGAACTCATCCCATGAAACCTCAGCAGCCAGTCTCTCAGCAAAAGTAGTATCCAGAACTGTCTTCCACCACCGCTTGGCGTGAGACTCCAAGCAGGACACAACCAAAGGTACTCTCTCCTCCCACGGGCTCCGTATCCCTGTCAGCATTTCCTCCATGATGTCAAGCCACTCTTCTATCCGCACTACTGACTCCGTCCCCAAGAAGGACGGAGGAGAAAGTCCTCGGAAGATGCTGAGCCAGTTGGCTCCTGGTATCTGCTGTGGAGCCGGGGCCTCTTGGGCACTGAAAGCATCCAAGATGGCATTCAAAGTATGCCCCATGTCGGTTGGTAGGAACTGAGCGGGAACTGGTGGAATCGGTGCAGTATCCGGGGTCTGCTGGGCCCCACCCTGTAATATAGGCAGTGTTGGAGGCTGCATAACAAAACTTCATCATCAGAAAACGTTAACTCAATCTAAAAGGGACATATATTATGTGATCCCAATATGGGCCCACCACTGCTTCCGCTGCTTAGTTTGTCTGCAAACTAAACTCGAACGGGGGTGACCTTGGGTTTTAGTGGACTGCTATTTGATCGATCGTGGTTCTGGTCTGCACAGCGGAAGAGTGGTGGGCCCATAACCCACAGTTCGGAGGATCGAAACCTCCCTCTGATACCATTTGTAAGACCCCTTTTTTTTGATTCAAAACTCGGGGTCTTATGCCCAGAACCGCCGCTTTGCGGTGACACCTTCGTACCCGGGAAGGTCGTCACTACAACGCGCTGATTCTGCCAGCCTTTTCAATCACAATCAAGTAGCAAGTAGTAAAGAAAGAAAAATGCAGTCCACAGTAATAAATCACATATAAGTAAACTCCACGAAGGAAGCACCCACAGTATAACATCAGAGTAAAAACAGAGTACTGAAAGGATGAGTACTTAAGCCCGGTACAACAACACCTCACTACATGGTCACTCAAACGGAAGCTGAAAAACAAACTGCTACTAAGGAACGGAACTCACGGTCTCGGGTGTCTGAACTCCTGAGCTAGACTGCCCTGTCTCCAAGGGCACCGGCCTCCTGGGCTGCTCCTCTGGGCAGGGCTCCACGATTCCCTAAAATGATGTGGTCCGAAAACCGTTAGTCTATAAGACTAAGCCCTATCATCGCCCACCCCTTCCCCCCATGCCCTAAGGCACCGAGCGGAGAGGAAGAAATGGGAGGACAAGAAGGTGGAGAGTAGTCAAAAGTAGATGACAGTGGACCTAACTAGCAAGTTATGACAGGAGAACAATATAAGTGTTGTAATAGGTAAAACAGAAAGGTAAGTAAGTAAGAAATTAAACCTTCACTTATGTGAGTACACATAAGCCAAGGGATCTTCTACAAGGCTCTCATCGTATAAATGTCCAATTCCACTTTATACGTTGAGGTGTCGGTTATCATAAGCATTATATAAATATTTAAAATGACCTTAATCTATAAAACTTGCCCACACAAGCTTATAGACCAAGGGGTCATTTTGTAGATCCTAATGTATAAGCGTCCCATTCCACTTATACATTAGGTGTCAAGGTTCTTATGAATGATTATGTATACAACTATATGGTGGGTTAATGATGTTCATGCAGTGCAACTCACACACCCAACTTTGTGTACACATACCTTAGTTCCCCTTTTCAGAGCCGTTACCTCCCAGGATACCTCCGTAGTGGCAGACGGAAGCGGTGGGTTGGGCCTTACCCACCTCAAAACTAGTATTTGCACTACCGGTCTGACCTATCATACGCCCTCAATGCCTGGTGTACGAGGCAGACTCCTGCGTACTCTTGCCGACTGGACCGCTGGACTTAAGGTTGGCGAAGTGCTAGAAACCTTGCCGAGTCAACGCTATTGGTGTCGGTGCAACGAACTCCCCAATATCGAAGACCCACCACCTTAAAGTCTCCTATTTATGCACATGCAACATTTAATATAAGAAGTCAAGAATAAAACTCCCGGACCAAACCGTCCGTCTCAACCACAAACCGAGACTAAGCTCCACAGACTAAACTGTCCGGCTCAATTCCAAACCTCATCCCTTTGAGCACCGCGGGATGGCGCCCCTTTGAACACCTCGGGACGACTTAACCTTTTCCAAATGTCTATCCTACTAGTGTGTGAAGTGTAAACCTATTTCAACTAATTACTTTTTCGATTTATTTAAGATTTACGTTAGCCTAGGACTGCCTCCGGATTATGCCCCGTGAAGGGTTCCCAATAGGCACTAGGAACTACGATGGTATGACAGACCAAAGTTCCCTTTCGCAAGGCACTTCATAATATTGGTTAATTTTCTCTTACCCGTTCCCTTCTTATATTACATTAAACTAAAACTAGGGTAGCTTGACATTTCACTCTCACAGGAACGACAATCTTTCGTCGAAACCGTGCTCCTTCTACCACAACCACTCACTTCTCGTCACTCCTTAAGACCTTCGATGATAACCTTTATTAAATCCATCCCAATCAGCACATTGAGAAACTCCAACATTGCCCTAAGTCGTCTCCAAATGCGATCTTTTACGAAAACGCTAAATGCGGACCACCCTACACTATATGATGACCATGATAGGATGTCCTTTGTGTTTTCATCTGAATGACCTAAGCTATTTACTGGGGTTCTTTCATGTCATAAATGAATCAATTCCAGGTTATGATAATTTTCTCAATTAATCTATTAATTAATTAATTTTCCTGAAAATCCAAGATCTACCAATTTGAACATGAAGTATACTTTTCAGCTATGTAGAAATCTTTATAAATTCAAGATAAATACTATTACCTCTAAAAAAAATGACATGTCCAAGGTTTGGAAATTTTCCCTAAGGTCTAGGGGCCTTAAAGCTATTTTTTGTAATATCTTGTACCTTTCAAAATTTGTGAATCAACTATATAAAGGTGGCTTCCAAAAATTATGAATCAATTATGTAAGACTTCTACTGGCTTGAAAATAATATTAGCCAAAATTTCATAATTTAATACTGAGAATTGAAGTCTATAAAAAATTAGTTACAAATACTTTAAATAGACATGCTTGTGAGACAAGTATTGAAAATATAACTTCAAAATTCATAAATAAATTTCTGCTAGCATATAATGGCCTAAAAATCTTATTTCCTAAATCTCATAATTTTTCAACAGGTATAACAGCCATAATTAAATTAATTCCCTAAAGCTCCTTTTCAAAACATTCATGAATAAAGTACTAAATTTATCACACTAAAATTTATATAAAAATCCAGGAACATCCATTCTAACCTAAAGACCTCACTTCCAAGTTTTTAATAGATTTAAATAATTAAAAAGATCCTAAATAATTAACTCTTCAATTATGACTACAACCACATTTACAAATGAAGTATTAGGTATTATCATCATAAAATTCCAGTAAAAATACCTAAGGGTCCTATCTACCCTAGATTTACTCTACCCAAGTTTCACAGCTTTTAGATGACATTAAATTACTATTTTGACCTAAAAGCCCTTCTACCCTAAAACTAGGGTTTTGCTTTTGAGGAACCTACTTACCTCTAACTCTTTTAAATTCCAACCAGAGGGTTAAATACTCATTAACTACCTCTCCACAAAATCTCAAGGCCATTCAAGGGCATTTGACCCTATGTCTTTCGCAACCCTCAAAATCCTTTCCTTAGGGTTTGGGCTTGGGTCCTAGGGTAAACCAACCCTAAACCCTCCCATCTTACCAAAGGGGGTACTTAGGATAATTCAAAACTAGTGGTAGACATCTCAACCTCTGATGAGGTGAGTTGACCTCTCAATCTCCAAAGAGCATTTTTCCCAAAACACCCTTCACTAGGTCAAAACTAAGGTTTACTAAATTCCTATTCAAAACTCATCCAAATGAGCTGAATTTTGGAGTACATCTAGATATAAATACCAGGGACTACTCACCAAGACTTGGGATGGTATGGAGTTCGGTTGGTCCACAAAATACCTAAGTAAATCAACTCCAAATTTACCCAAATTTCGACAACCCCTAACTAACAATAATATTGACTCCTTGTCCAAATTTCAAGTCATTTGGACAGAGAGATAATGGTGGGCAACCACTTGAATTCCTAGGGCACAATTCCTAAAGTAGGGTTAAGGTTTGGTCAAACCCTACCCAAACCTTATCCAAATGTGCTCAAATTTTCTACAGAGTTATATATTAATGCTAGGGACACCTCACCAAAATATGGGAGGGTATGATGGTCATTTGACCCCTTAATGCCCTAACCCTAGTTTTTCTAGGTTTAGGGCAAAACCCTAGGTTAAAATACTCTAAATGCCCTCAAATATTTACAGGAGCTAGTTTTAGATGATACTAAACTCCTGTCCAAAATTCAAAGCATTTGCACCAAGGGTTAGGTGTGGGGAATTATTTGAAAATCTGTCCTACATATAGGACCTACCCTAGTAAAATGAACCTACAGGCCCGCAAGCTTAACCAAATTCTCACCACAGCATATCAAACTGTAGGTATTCCAAAGGCCTACAATGTTTATATTATAAAAATTTTCTTGAGATTCCCAGAAGGGGCCTAAAAATCAACATGTAGTAAACTGTTAAAACAATAACAGAAAATGAATTAATAAAACATTAATTCCTGTATTTTAAGTCCTGCACGCATCTTGAAGCAATCCTAGGACAGCTGTACTTCGCCTTCTCCAAATGGCCTGAACCAGAACCGTGGGAAGTGATTATCACGGGCCTTTTCCCGGCCACTAGGGGCGGCGCCACCACCGGGAAACAACTCCTACATGTTCCTGGTGGTGGGGCTAGCCTTGCCGGCGGCTAGGGTGGCCGGAGGTGGCGGCGCTGCCCTACCCGAGCCCACCCAAAAGCCATGAAAATGGAAAAAAAATTCTATTTTTGGTTCCCTCCGACCGGCTACTCGAGTCTGACCTCTACTCTAATGATTCTAGGATCTAAACATAAGAGAAAGAGAGGGGGAGGACCTGAGTTCAGGCATGAATGCGGGTTGAACGGCGGGATGCCATGGTGGCGGCGTTTCTCTCCTTGGTGGCTCCGGCAAGCCTCTCTCCCTCCTGCTATGGTTTTGAAACTGGTCTCCCCTCTCTCCTTAGTGAGTATATAAAGAGGAGAGGGGGAGAGGGGGCGGTTTTCTTCAAGAGCCAAAGCACCTCTTCATGGTGGGGGGGGGGTTAGAGGAGAGAGAGAGTGAAAACTCCTCTTGATGGCCGGGAAAAGGGTGGGGGGAAGAGGAGTCAACCTCTAGGTGGCTGTGGGCCCCACTTTGGCCGAGCCCCATGCCTCCCCACTCTCTAAAACCACCCCTTCACTTCCAGCACCTTTTCTCTCTCCTATATTTAGCCTATTTCTCACTTCTTTCTCTCTCCTAGTCACCCTCACGATTTCTCTTCCCCTAGAAGCCTAAAGGCAGCCCTTAAAATGAATATTAAATCCTTAAATGCTATATGAGAGGGGGGCTCACCATTCTACCATGAAAATACCCCTTATTCTCATTTTCTCTCTCCTAGTCAACATGTTGGCTAGCCTAGGGTTTAGGGCTTACTTGGTCAATTTTACGTTCGAAGTCAACATCAATAGACCCCTAGGGACCCATTGACCTCCCCTAAGTCCTAGGTATAGTTAGGTAGGGTAGACTTGGCTTAATGAGGGTGAGTTGACCTAAGGAAGGGTTACTTTGGCATAACTAGGGCTTAAGTTGACTTGGGTCAACTTAGCCACTTGGTTTGCACCCAATGGGTCCTTGGTGACCAATTGATCTCATATTAGGTCTAGGAATGCCTTGGAGTAAGATTGAACCCACTAGGCCACCAAAAATCAGGGTTTTAAGATTTTACTATTTGCAGCCCAAGTGAGTCTCAACTAGTTAGTTGGGTCACTTGACCTCATAGGTTCAACCTAGGACTTGTTATGACCTAGGCATGTTCAAGTCAATCCTAAGGGGGGGGGGGTCTAATTTGAAAATGGGATGTTACAATAACATTATTAATCCCATAGTTAATTTATATTCTTTATTATCAAATTTTGGTTTTTTTATAGTCATACTCCTAGTTTACCAGATCTTGGAGAGGGGGTCTTTGTAGAGAAATAGTCTGTTACACTGCTCCTATTGCTTCCTCTGCTTTAGAATAGCTTAGATCCAGTCTTAGAGTTGTTTCCACCAGTTCTGCTCCAGTCTCATAGACTACAATGACTGATGATTTAATGAATATTTCTGAGCAAGCTTCGTCCCCTCTTTTTGCATGGGATGAATCTCCTATGCCTATTTTTGATGATCTCTTTAAGGAATATATGGAAGAGGAAGATAAAATTGATGATATAGTTAAACAAATTGATGAATTATATGAATAGCCAGAAGTGTAGTCTGATGATATTACAGATTCTGAGGATTCAGAGAATTCTATTTCTAATAAAATAAAATCAAGGAAAAAGGCTCTAGCCAAGGTTGCTCCTCAACCTTCACCTATAGATGATATCCCTTATTATATTCTGCATGGGATAACTCTTACTCCAGGCCATCCACATTGGATGAGGTATTCAAAAAATGAGCAGAAAAGTAGGAAGAAAATGAAAAGGTATCATTCTCATCCAAAGTCTTTGGGTGGTCCTCCTCCTCCTCCAGTAGCAAGATCTACAGGTAGTTTACCTTTTTCTCAGAGGCCTTCTTCTCATTATTCTACAATAACTCAGCACAGGCAATACGGACCTACAAGGTCTGAGTCTTATAGTAGTCAAAGCAGTCAGCAATATTCTAGCCAAGACAGGCCAGCCTCTCCTATGATAAAACCAGAGCTAGATCCTATTTACAGGATGGTTAGGTTCAAGGAATAAGTTGCACTTGCTCAGATAAAGAAAGAAAGAACTGAAGGTAAGGACACCTCTCAATTTTCTACTATGTCTTCTTACAGGCAACAGGAACTGGACAAATATCAAAAGAAAAGCTTGTTCAATGTTGATGAATATATGAGCTTACATCCAGAAGCTGTTGTTCCCACAGTCTCTACTTAGAAGATTATTGGTTCATAAGATCTGATGCTGAGCAAAAGGGAGTCTGAAGATCCTACAAGACAACTGATTTTCACAAAGTTTTCCTCACATCCTTCATCTGATGTTCCTTGGATGGATTCCTAATTTTTGATTTTGACTTTGAACTCTGTTGTTATATTTATAACTTTCTCAAATCACTTTATATATCTGCTGAAAATTTATATTTTTGCTAGATAATTATGCTTTGTGTTTTTCTTTGTTTGATAGTATCCTCACAAAAATAGGGGGAGATTATTGGAACACCCTATTACTGATTTGGATTGGAATTACTATTCTCTGTTCAGGATGTTTATTTTGACCCAACTTGTATAGACGAGGGTTATAGGTTATTTTTAGAGTTGTTATTTCAGAAGGTATTCCAGAGAAGCTCAGTTCGACAAACGCAGAGCTCAGTTCGACGAACGTAGAGCTCAATTCGACGAATTCCGTTCCTTAACTCTAAGCTCTATTCGACGAAAGCCAAGCTCAGTTCGACAAACTCTAATCTCATCACAAAAACTCATTTTGACGAAAGCCAAGCACAGGTCGATGAAATCTTTGCTGAGTTTGATGTCAGGTAGTCTCTTTACAGAAGGCAGAATGTTTTCAAATGTTCAGTAACTGTCAATTAAAACTCTGATTTTTAATGCTAAATATTCTTACGAATATAGCTGTTTAAGGCAGCATTAAATATGGATTTATCACAGAGTTTTAAAGCTAATTAATTCCAAGGAAGTTATATTCTCAAGGGATTCTTCAGACATTTCAAGAATAGATTAATTCAAATATATGAATTCTTCTCAGAAATTCTATATATATTCAGAAGATTGCTGCTTGAAGGAGACATTGAATGATATACAGTCTTATATATACAGATATACAAAGATATAGATATTCTGCTTCAGACTCTTCCAGTGACAAATCTTCAAATCTTAGAGACATCCTAATACAATTCTTTCAGAAACATTAACTAGAGAGCAGAAGCATACAAGAAGGCCTACACCCTGAAGAAAAATCTCCTCCCTTGATCACATCTCTATTCAAATAAGGGGGAGCTTTTTTGAACATCATCCACTAAGTCTTCTCAGAGATACTTGATAGAGAAGACAACATTTAACTCTCTTTAGTTTATTCTTAAACTGTGTACAGGGTTCTAACTCCCCTTAAAAAGTTAACACTTGGTTCTGAAGTCACCTTATCAAAAGACTTAGTTTTGGTTTTTGGGTACTTGGTCAAAAGCCCAAAGTGTTATTAGATCTCCCTTAGAAAATAGATCTTCTGTTTGCAGGGCACCTGAGAAAAAACCTATAGTGGATACCTACCAGGGCGGTAGAAGAGTAGACGTACCAAGATTTATTGGGGAAGTACAATAAAATCTTTGTGTCGTCTGTGATTATTGCTTTCTATTTTGTGTGTTGTGTTTATCATATATATATATATATATCACTAATTTCAAAACCACTATAAAAACTAATTTAAGTTTTTAAAATACTCTATTTACCCCCCCTCTAGAGTAAAGTTAGATCTATCACTCACTTTTATAGCGATCGGTTGGAGAACAACCAATGCATAATTCCCAAAGAATGTCAAGATGCTCTAAATATCAATTAATGATTGTGTTTCATTAAACCTCAATCTAGCATTGTCTTGATATATGTATTGTAGGCCATAATATCAAGGTCTGTATTTGTAGTTTTGTACTGAAACTGTCATACATTAACAATTCTGCCTTCTGGAACATGCATAAAGGCACATATAAGAGTGAATAACAGATCATATAGTCTGTTTGCTAAAAGGGAACAAATGTAAAAATTTGTAATAAGCGAAAAATGGGACACCAGGCGCAGGAACACTCAACCTATCTAAGCCCATGCAAACCAAATGCAACCAGAAGAGCAAGAATCTTATACTATAAAAAAATCTTTACTGAGCGAGGCATACATGATGAGACCTGATTGCCAATGTATCCCATGGATGCAGAAAAAATACAAGGTAAGAAATAAGCTGTGCAGACTCAAGGAGTAACCACCGTCTCTGCTGCTAACCGCTATGGAGTCCACTGAAGCTTGAAAGGTCTAAGTTGTTAGCCTAAATCACCTAGAGGGGGGTGAATAGGTGAAATGCGTGTCAAATGCGGAATTAAAAACTAACACAGCAAATATCAAGCAATCACAGAAGACAAGAGATTTATAGTGGTTCCCCAATCTTGGGTACGTCCACTTTCCTCACCGATCTAGCAAATCACTAGACTCGGCTACTCCACTATCTCGGATTGAAAACAATCCTACACCTCGGAACCACGTTCCTACAAATCTCGATCCCAAAACGGATCTACAAAAACTCGGAAGACAAAACTTCCTACAAGTCTCGGAGAAGAATCTCCTACAATGAAATTTGGTTTGAAAATAAAAATCAAAACAACAATCTCAGATCTGGATCTTTGACGGTCTTCTTCTTCAGGAACTTCGGCTTGATCAGAAAAAGGTTGAAGATGACCTGAGAGAGATCCACGAGTCTGAAAACTAGAACCACCTCGATCGAGAAGAGAGATCTGGAATCTTCAAGGCTCGGCAAGATCGAGTGATTCTCTTTCTTCTGGATCGCTGGAGAAAAGATCGATGAAAACGAAGGTCGCGATCCAAACTTTTCTTCTTCTTCCGTGAACGGCAATGGCGGCGGCGTGAAATTAGGGTTCACGGAATTTCTCTTTCTTAAAAAGAATATTTCTGTAATAACGCTTAAAAGTCATTTCTGAAAAGACCTATTTATAGGTGGGTTCCAACGGTCATAATATTGATTAATGATGACACGTGGACCAATCAGAATTGACAGATTCAAAATACTTATGATGAAAATGGACTTAGAAAAATTCTGGAGAAGTTGACTGCGATACTCGAGTAATGGAGGATATACACGAGTATGGAGAGATGGATTACTCGAGTAGCAAGAAGCAGTATACTCGAGTATAGAAAGAGAGAAATACAGGAGAGAAGAAAGAATTACTCGAGTATCAAAAATGGTATACTCGAGTATCAGAATTGTATACTCGAGTAATAGAAAGTATACTCGAGTATCAAGACGATATACTCGAGTATCAAAAGGCTAAACTCGAGTATCAGAAAATATACTCGAGTATAGAGCAAACTTACTCGAGTATCAGAAGTTATACTCGAGTATCAGAAAACACTTACTCGAGTATGAACATACTTACTCGAGTATAAAGGACTTAGGAAAATTTTCTCTGAGAAAGCTTAGCTCCAAAGCTTCTGTCCATCCATCCAATGTGCATGAAGGATAAGTGTATCCCAATAGAGAGGCTATACATGGGCCAACACCTTGGATCTCACAATGAGGGATTACATTGTATGGTCCTGTGTTTGGTGACCCATTATAGACTGACATTGGTCTACACTTGGCATTAAGGACCTGCACACATACAACTTAAACACAGCATCAAATACACCTTAATTCATCTTAGTTCAAGGTCTGACCTCCTACAAATCTGAGGCATTGTGGAGACAAACCCCAACAATCTCCCCCTATTTGTAGATGTCAGCACTCTATACTAAGGTGAATTACTTAGGAGTAAAAGAACAAAAAACATATCAAGGAGAATAAACCTAATTAAAACAGGATAGACAAAATATGGCCATAATCAGAATTAAATATATATATATATGAGGAAATGTTTTTAAAGCACATAAACAAAATAGTCCAATTCCACTTTCTCAGATCCACTCATGATGGAGCATCCTTGTGCATTCTTTCCCTTTTGAGCTGTTGCCTCTCCAGGTAGCTGTAAGGCTTTGGGAAATAGGTCCTGGGCCTGGGAGGAGCAGCAGGGTTGTTGTGTCCCCAGTTTCTGTCATGGAGTCTGATTTTGATCTGTGAAGCTTCATATGCTTTCCACTCTGAGTAGCTGTAATGATTATCTCTGTTTTCCCCATGATCTGTCACTAATTTCAGGGTATCAAGAATAAGGGATTTGGAGGTTGGACTCCAAATCTCTGAGTGAACAATTGCTGGATCTCTTCTGGGTTCAGAACGACTTGCAGAAGCACCTTCACCATACTTTCTTTTCCTCTTAGATGGACCTTGAGAACTGGAAACAAAATCATCTTGCCACATGTCAGAGTAGTTAAGAGGGGGCTCAGTTACATCTCCCTCAGGTCTAGGAGAGAAGACTGGCACACCACTTTCTGGAATGGTAGCTTGGACAGGGGCATCTGCAGAGGGTTGCTCTTCAAGAGGATTTAGGTGCTGAGGAATGATGGCTGGGTTGAGCTGAGCATTGGGGAAGTTCATGTTATGCAGCCACACAGCAGTGTCATAGGTATAAAACTTTACAGATTGAAGTTGAGAGAGAATGTCTGCTTTCATTTCCTTTACAATTCCATCCACTGTAGTTTGAGCCTGTTTAGAGAGAGTTTCAACTTGTTCTTTTAAAACTATTTGAGCTTGCTCATGTAGTTTTTCCACTTGTTCTTTTACAACTTTCTCCCCCTTGCTGATATCTATGTTTAGCTTTGCAATGGCTTCATCTTTGAAGGTGCCCACTTCATTACATACTGTCACAACATTCATTTCAGCTCTCTCATCCAGCTTGATCTGATTGTGAGCTACTGTCTCAGCCTGGTTTCTTAGCTCACCTATGCTTGTAATGGTGTGGTCTATGGCTTTGCCTCCAAGTTGGAACAACCTTTTTAGTTCATCAGTATTTGCTTGGATTTCTGCAAAGCCTCTGCTCATCTCTGTTTCAAGAGCAGAGACCTTGGATGTTACTGATTGCAGAGAGGCATCAAAGTAATCTCTCTGTTCTTTTAGCATAAGCTCTATCTTGCTGATAATATCTGAGGATGAAGAGGAGGGAGCTGAGGTTGGTTCAGGAGCTGAAGCAGCAGGAGCAAGAGCAGAAGTAGAAGCAGAAGCAGTCCAAGGAGGGATTTCTGAGATCACCACTGAGCTGACTGCTCTCTTGAATGGAACTGTTTCAACATCTTCTTCTGAGGGTAGGAGAGAGGGCATGGAGAAATCCAAATTCTTCAGAGGTGCCTCCACAGGATCTGGAGACATCTCATCATCAGACAGGAGAATATGAGCTGATTGGCTAGGCTCACTCTCAGGAGAATGGACTGGAGATATAGCAGGAGAAGGAGCTGGGGTTCTAGCAGGAGACTGAGCTGGGGTTCTAGCAGGAGACTGAACTGGAGTATGGACTTCAGACTGAACTGGAGACTTAGCAGCTGAGTCATTCTGGAAGAGAGGGGCATCTGAGCTGAGCTCATCAATGAATTTGTTGATATCCTCAGCTGTAGACAGAAGGGCTGCTGAGTCTGGAATCTCTGAGTCTGGATTTGCTGATTGAATATCTGCTGGAGGAGGAGAGATTGGAGGAGTAGGAATTCTTACTTCTTCTGTTTCTGGAATTACTGATTCTGAAGAAACCTGATTCTGAGGAAGAGAAGAGGCAGGCTCCCCCTCAATTGCTGCACCCAGAGTGTCAGCAATTTGATGTTGAGGAGGAGATGGGGTCCTGATGACAGCTTGCTGTCTGGAGGTTTGGGCAGGGTTCATGATCTTGAGGTCATACCTCTGAATGGATGATATTGAGACTTTCTTCATATGGTGGAGAGGAATACCTTTAGAGAAGTCAAACACTGTAGGATTTATCTCATGGAGGAGGAGGGAGATAATCCTGGCAAAGCTGGGATGTTTGACGCTGTCTTTGATCTTATCCAGTATCATCATTCCAAACTGAAACTTCTTCCTGCAGACAATAGCTTGCATAACATCAAAAAGAGTTTGTGATACATCTCGAATGGAGTAAGTCTTGCACCAGAGGATTTTGGCAATGATGTCAACTAGAAACTTCCCTTCTGAATTGAACAGAGAGCGGTTCAGGGTTTCACCTCCACCTTCTGGATCTCGACCACAGAATAAAGAGGTGCGGTCGGCATCTGCCTTGTCTAAATCATCTTCTTCGTCGACCACGGGCATCCGAAGCAGAGTGGCGACAGTGGTTTTATCTAACCGAACATCAACTCCCCTTACCTTTGATTTCAGAACTGTACCATTGTGTCTAATCTTCAAGTTTTTGTAGAACTCTTCAACATCAGGAAGCAAAAGGCGGCAAGGTTCTTGAAGAACGAAGGTCAATCCGGCCGTGTCCAGGAGAATCAGAAGGTTCTTGAAATCATCGGAGATATCTTCAATGCCATCAGTCACTAATTCCGAGCCGATTCCAAACTTGGAGGAGGGAGGAGCCATCAGCGATTCTGCAATGAGGAAGACGGAAATCTGCGGCGACGGAAGACGAAGAACAGGGTTTCGGGAATACGAACAGCCGGCGGCTACTCGAGTGAATGAGAAGTGGAAAGGACTTTGTCGTTTTGAATATATATATATAAATAATCCTAATTAGGTTTAAAACGAATTAAGTATAAAGACATACCTGAAGAGGCGACAAATTAGTTGTGCGAATAGAGAGTTTGAAAAATTCCAGAGAAATCCGATTACACGAGAGAAGTTTACGGAATACACGAGTATTGGATTTAGTATACTCGATTAGGTCATACTATACACGAGTAATCCTTAACATATACTCGAGTATGTACTGAGTATACACGAGTATTAAGTCTTGACGGATTTTTCTATACTCGAGTATAAGAAATTCATACTCGAGTATCAATTTGATTACTCGAGTATATGAAGTTCAATACACGAGTATTAAATCTGAAGACTTTTCATACTCGAGTATAAAGAGTACATGCACGAGTATTGATTTGATTACTCGAGTATATTTGACTTGTTACTCGAGTATTCACTATTTCACTCGTGTAAATGTAACTATTCTCGAGTCTCAAATTTCTTGAAGGAATTTTCACTAAAAAAATGTACCTCAGAGTATCCAACATTTCTGACCTCTTCTAAATTTCTGAGTCCATCATTGGTCTTCTTTGTTAAGCAGTCCATGCTCAGTTTTGAAGAATGAAAACTTGGACTCATCCAGCGGCTTGGTGAAGATGTCTGCAACTTGCCTGTCTGTGGAGACATACTGTAGATCTATATCTCCATTTTCCACATGCTCCCGGATGAAATGGTAGCGAAGCTCTATGTGCTTGGTCCTGCTGTGGGAGACTGGGTTGTTGGCTATTGCAATTGCGCTGGAAGAATCATAGAACAGGGGAATGTTCTGGAACTTCATGTTGTAGTCTTTAAACTGATTCTTGATCCATAACAGCTGTGCACAACAGCTGCCTGCAGAGATGTACTCTGATTCAGCCGTTGAGATGGCTACACAGTTCTGTTTCTTGCTGCTCCAGGAGATAAGTCTCCTTCCGAGAAATTGGCAAGTCCCGGAAGTGCTTTTCCTGTCATCTTTGCTACCTGCAAAATCTGCATCTGAAAATCCAATTAGTTCACTATCATTACTTCTCGGGTACCATAAGCCAAGATTTGGTGTTCCTTTGAGGTATCTCAAAATTCGCTTTGCAGCAATGTAGTGAGATTCCTTAGAGTTCACCTGAAATCTAGCACATACACATGTTGAGAACATTATATCTGGTCTACTCGCGGTAAGGTAGAGCAAGGACCCAATTATGCTTCTGTACTTGGTTTCATCAAAAGGTTTCCCTTTCTCGTCCTTGTCCAGAGACATAGCTGAGGCCATTGGAGTCCTCATAGAGGTTGCATTCTCCATTCCGAATTTCTTAAGCAGCTCTTTGGTGAACTTGGTCTGAGAGATGAAAATTCCATCCTCAGATTGTTTCACTTGTAGCCCTAAGAAATACTTCAGCTCTCCCATACTGCTCATTTCAAACTTCCCTTGCATAAGTTTAGAGAACTTTTTGCAGAGGTTGTTATCTGTAGAGCCAAAAATGATGTCGTCGACATAGATTTGCACTAGCAAAATCTTGCCTTTTATTTCCCTAAGAAATAATGTCTTGTCTATCTTTCCTCTTGTGAACTTGTTCTCAAGAAGAAAGGTAGACAGCGTCTCATACCAAGCCCGAGGGGCTTGCTTGAGACCATATAGTGCCTTTTGTAATAAATACACATAGTTAGGAAAGGTTGAGTCAACAAAACCTGGCGGTTGCTCTACATACACTTCTTCCTTAATGTTACCATTTAGGAAGGCGGACTTCACGTCCATTTGATAGACGGTAAAGCCCTTAAGTGCAGCGTAGGCAAGAAATAACCTGATTGCCTCCAGTCTTGCTACTGGAGCATAAGTTTGGTCGAAGTCGATCCCTTCCTCTTGACGATATCCCTTGGCGACAAGTCTGGCTTTATTCTTTATAATTGTTCCGTCTTCATCCATCTTGTTCCGGTAGACCCATTTTGTCCCGATGACGTTCTTATGCTTGGGTCTAGGAACAAGTGTCCAGACTTTGCATCTTTTGAACTGATTTAATTCTTCTTCCATGGCTAGAATCCAGGATGCGTCGGAGTTGGCTTCCTCAAATTTCTTTGGTTCAACCTGTGAGAGAAATCTTAAGTGTAAATTCTCGTTAGTTGTACCTCGACGAGTTCTGACACCATCCCGAGGATCTCCTATGATTTGGTCAACAGGATGATCCTTCAAGTGTCTGAACTCCAAAGTCCTTGCATCTGGGATCTCTTCAGCCACTGGAGTTATATCTTCAGCTGGGATGTCTTCTTCATCTTGATCATCTCCCTCTCCAAAGGTGGTTGTAGAGGGGATCTTGATGAACGTCTCATCTTTATCTTTAATAGGTTCATCCAAGCTGAGTTCTTTCAACTTTGTACCTGCATCTACAATAGGCACACTAGACGAGTTGCTTTGCAACAGACTCGTCTCATCAAATACAAGATGTATCGACTCTTCCACAACCAGAGTTTTTCTATTGAAAATTCTATAGGCCTTACTATGGCTACTATAACCTACAAAAATACCTTCAAAGCTTTTCTCGCTAAACTTTGTAGTGTGATACTTGCCATTGTTAAGTACGAAGCACTTACAACCAAAGATTCTAAAGTATGAAATGGTTGGTTGCCTGCCTTTTAGAAGTTCGTAAGGAGTCTTATCATGGTCTTTGTTGATGAGTGCTCGATTTTGCACGTGACAAGCGGTGTTGACGGCTTCAGCCCAGAAATACTCCGGAAGTGAGGCATCACTCAACATGGTCCGACAAGCCTCTATGAGTGTTCTGTTCCTTCTCTCAGCCACTCCATTTTGCTGTGGTGTGCGGGGAGAGGAAAACTCATGAAAGATACCTTGACTTTCACAAAATTCTGTCATGGCTCCAGACTTGAATTCCGTTCCATTGTCACTTCTGATTTTGACTACGGAACAGTTGTATTCATTCTGGATTTGCCTGACAAAATTAGTGAAAATACCGAAGGTATCTGACTTGTGTTTAAGAAAGAACACCCACGCAAAGCGCGAGTAATCATCCACAATAACCAACGTATATTCCTTACCTCCCAAACTTCTAACCTGCAGTGGACCAAACAAGTCCATATGAAGAAGCTGTAAACTTCTATTGGAATCCTTGCCTATTATGCTTTTAAACGAACTTCTTGTTTGCTTGCCTTTGATACAAGCGTGACAAGGACTGTCCGTAACGCACTTGACCTTGGGTGCATCACGCACTAAGTTTTGAGAGAATAATTTATTAATAGTTTTGAAATTAATATGTGCTAGTCTCTTGTGCCATTGGTCAGCAAGAGATGCACTACTTTTTGCCAAAAGACACACTGGTGTCGAAGAGTCTATACAAATAAAATTCAAACAGAAAATATTTCTGCTTCGAGTGCCTGATAAAATAGTTTCCATATTGTTAACCGATTTTATCAAACACTTGTCTGCATGAAATTCAACTACGTATCCTTTGTCGCATAGTTGGCTTATGCTGATGAGATTGTGTTCCAATCCTTCAACATAGGCTACATTCGAGAAGGATACGCTACCGTTAGAAATCATACCATAGCCTTTAGTGATTCCTCGATCTGAACCTCCAAAGATGACCTTTGGTCCGTCGCAGACTGAGGTGTAGTTCAGTAGTAGGCTCCTTGTCCCGGTCATATGCCGAGAACATCCACTGTCCAAGTACCAGATTGGCATTTTGGTGGCCTTTGGACATACCTGCAATTACAATCATTTAGCCTTAGGAACCCAAACAAGTTTGGGTCCTTGGTCTCGAGTTAGAATACTCCCCCTACGAGTATTAGCCTCATGAGTGGTCATTCTCACGTTGCTAACTTTAGGGGTAGCAGCATTATTAGGATTGAACCAACAATCACTGGCAAAATGACCAACTTTGCCACAACACCAACAGTTGAACCTGTTGTATCTTTGCCTTGGGTAGTCCTGCCTGACTTTCTGGAATGAAGGTCTAGCAGGAGCCTTACTTTTGGAGGAAGAGGCTTCATGATGATTGCAGTTACATGAAGTCTTCTCCTTCATAGGCTTTTCTACAATGGGTTTTACTTTTGGTGTCTTCTTAAAGTTATGACCATGAGCATAAGGTCCATAGCTGTGAAGCTGAATCTCCTCATAAGGTGCCTTGAAGACACTCTCGCCAAAGTTACGAGGACGAGTCCAACCTTGGTATCTTGACTTAGGCTTCTCAGGGATTGGCCTAGAAAAGTGTCCGTAGGTGGACTCATAATCGAGTTCGTTCGTGGGAAAGATAACTTTCTTGAACACAACAGGTTCCAAGGGAGCTTTCCCTTTTTCTTCAGCTTGAGTCTTTCGGGCAGCCTTATTCTTTCTCCTGGCCTTGTTTCTTCTAGAGGATTTACTAGAAGACCCAATGTGGCCTAAACCAGCACCCTTGGCCTTAGCAGAGAATTCAGCAACGATTGGAAGAACTGTCTTAGGCTTAGAGAAGCTCTCAACAAGCTTCTTTTCAGCCTCGAGTTGTTGTTCCAATTCCTTGATGATTGTCTCTTTAAGGTCAAGGTGCTTGAGAGCGTTATTGTATTCCTCCATAGCAGCATTGAAGTTCTCTTGAAGAGAGTTAGTCCTATTGACTTCTTCTCTCAAGTTGCTCTCACTAGCCTGTAGAGAATTGATCTCTTTGGCTTGACTTCTCACCATTCTACGACATTTCTCGTAAGCGGTGAGTAATTCCTTATACTGTCCCATGAGTTCAGATTCATCTTCAGAGGAATATCCCTCTTGCTCATTGTCATTTTCAGAATCAGAGAGAGGAGTGTGAGATTTTACCTCCCCAGTAAACTGGGGGACTTGTTCATCATCCGAATGAGCCATGAGCCCAAAGTAAGCTTCCTCTTCTTCACTCGACTCAGATGAGTCAGAGTCGCTGAGAGTTTTGCTCTTCTTGGCTACTAGGCTTCTCTCTGTCCTCTTCTTGGGGTGTGAGGATTTCTTTTCCTCTCTTCTTCCACCCTCTTTCTTTTTGTGAGGGCAATCGGCGATGACGTGACCTGGCTTATTGCAACAATAACAAATGATGTCAGTAGAAATCTGTTTGTTCGGTTTAGGATTATACCTGTCATGGCTACTTGAGCCTTTCTTCCGATGATCACTGTCATGTCGTGATCTTCTATATGAGGCATCCTTGCCTCTCCATTGCTTCTTCTTGTTCAAAAATTTCTTGAACTGCCTTGAGAGTAGGGAGAACTCTCCATCAGATAGTTCTGAGCCAGATGAGCTAGGCTCAGATGATTCTTCTTCATCAGCCTCAGGAACTGGGGCAGGAGAGCTAGCTTTTATCTTCCTTGAGCTATCTGCCTTTAGAGCGACAGATTTCTCCTTGGATGCAGACCTGCTTGTCTCTTCTTCAGCTTTTCTTGAGTTGATTTGCAGCTCGTAAGACATAAGCTTTCCGAACAGATTCTGCGGGTCCGTCTCAGCTAACCTTCCAAACTCCCGAATGGCACATACCTTATTATCCCATTCCTTGGTTAGGGATCTTAAGAATTTGTCATTGAGTTCCCCGTTGGTGAAGACACGGCCATACACTCTTAGGCCATTTACTATCTTGAAGAAGTTCTCAAAGGTGTCAGCTATGGCCTCCTTGTGACCTTGCCGGAAGGCTTCATACTTTTGATTCAGAAGGGATCTCCGATCATCCCTCACTTCTTCAGTGCCTTCCATCAGAGTCACCAGGGATTGCCACATCTCCTTGGCAGACTGGCAATGAATTAGATTCTGCAGCATTGAGTCGTCGACTGCACTTGCTATAATATTTTTAGCCTTCTTGTCCAGAGAGACAAGTGCAATCTCATCCTTGTCTAGATCCATCAACTTCTTGGGAACTTGCTTGTTGGGATCTATGGTGGAAGTAGTCATAGGAATGTGGGGACCTTCTTCAACAATCATGAAGATCCGGGGATCTACTGCTTCCATGAAGAACTTTACTCTTTCCTTCCACATAGGAAAGTTGTTCTTGGTGCAGATAGGGAGTTTAGCAAAATCCTTGGTCTTACTCATGCTTGATACTTTTCAAGAAACAACTTAGAAGGATAAGATCAAGGTGTTAACCTTTTAACGATCAACCTCCCTCTGATACCAATTGAAAGGTCTAAGTTGTTAGCCTAAATCACCTAGAGGGGGGTGAATAGGTGAAATGCGTGTCAAATGCGGAATTAAAAACTAACACAGCAAATATCAAGCAATCACAGAAGACAAGAGATTTATAGTGGTTCCCCAATCTTGGGTACGTCCACTTTCCTCACCGATCTAGCAAATCACTAGACTCGGCTACTCCACTATCTCGGATTGAAAACAATCCTACACCTCGGAACCACATTCCTACAAATCTCGATCCCAAAACGGATCTACAAAAACTCGGAAGACAAAACTTCCTACAAGTCTCGGAGAAGAATCTCCTACAATGAAATTTGGTTTGAAAATAAAAATCAAAACAACAATCTCAGATCTGGATCTTTGACGGTCTTCTTCTTCAGGAACTTCGGCTTGATCAGAAAAAGGTTGAAGATGACCTGAGAGAGATCCACGAGTCTGAAAACTAGAACCACCTCGATCGAGAAGAGAGATCTGGAATCTTCAAGGCTCGGCAAGATCGAGTGATTCTCTTTCTTCTGGATCGCTGGAGAAAAGATCGATGAAAACGAAGGTCGCGATCCAAACTTTTCTTCTTCTTCCGTGAACGGCAATGGCGGCGGCGTGAAATTAGGGTTCACGGAATTTCTCTTTCTTAAAAAGAATATTTCTGTAATAACGCTTAAAAGTCATTTCTGAAAAGACCTATTTATAGGTGGGTTCCAACGGTCATAATATTGATTAATGATGACACGTGGACCAATCAGAATTGACAGATTCAAAATACTTATGATGAAAATGGACTTAGAAAAATTCTGGAGAAGTTGACTGCGATACTCGAGTAATGGAGGATATACACGAGTATGGAGAGATGGATTACTCGAGTAGCAAGAAGCAGTATACTCGAGTATAGAAAGAGAGAAATACAGGAGAGAAGAAAGAATTACTCGAGTATCAAAAATGGTATACTCGAGTATCAGAATTGTATACTCGAGTAATAGAAAGTATACTCGAGTATCAAGACGATATACTCGAGTATCAAAAGGCTAAACTCGAGTATCAGAAAATATACTCGAGTATAGAGCAAACTTACTCGAGTATCAGAAGTTATACTCGAGTATCAGAAAACACTTACTCGAGTATGAACATACTTACTCGAGTATAAAGGACTTAGGAAAATTTTCTCTGAGAAAGCTTAGCTCCAAAGCTTCTGTCCATCCATCCAATGTGCATGAAGGATAAGTGTATCCCAATAGAGAGGCTATACATGGGCCAACACCTTGGATCACACAATGAGGGATTACATTGTATGGTCCTGTGTTTGGTGACCCATTATAGACTGACATTGGTCTACACTTGGCATTAAGGACCTGCACACATACAACTTAAACACAGCATCAAATACACCTTAATTCATCTTAGTTCAAGGTCTGACCTCCTACAAATCTGAGGCATTGTGGAGACAAACCCCAACAAAGCTGCTTAGCAACAAAATCGCAACCAAGCCGCACGGACAACCCGTTATTCCAGTTCTAAAAAAGAACTCTATCCGCTAAACTGCAAGCCGCCTGACCGCGAGGTCGCCAAGCCTCCAGATCACGCAGACTACAGCTGCTACCGAACTGAACATGCTTCCAGAGGCGAACAACTTATTGAACTGGGAAACAAGTTGCAGAAGAAAATACCATCTGGTCGCAAGCCACGACCTGCTGCAAACTTCTTGTTGCAAACTGCAGAATCTGCACTGTGTAAGACCCCCTCCCCCTTATTAAGGAGGTTACCCAGTCTTATACCCAGAACTGCCGCCTTATGGTGAGTAAAGAAGTGCAGTAAGTAAAGAAGAACTGAAAGGAAGTGATGTAAGTAAAATAAATAAACTGAGTAGAAAGTAAACTATCTACCGCTACACTAACATCATAGGAGTACCTTAACTTATATGAATGGACATACAAACTTATAAGTTAAGGTTCCATAAATATAACTTATCATATAAAAGAGCTCATACTAATTTATATGATAAGGATATGTAGTGCGTATGCCCTAAGTATGTATGTATGCTGTGATGAGTTATACGGGTTATGATTCATACAAGTTCAACTCGCACACACAACTATGTGATCACAGACCTTTAGTTCTAACTTTTTGGAGTGAGCTGAATTCTCTGGTACCACTGTTGTAGCTACGATAGCAGTGGAGCGGGCGTCTCCACTTCCTAGGTTTGTATATACACTAGCAGGCCTAGACCCTTCGTACACCTCTGTACACATCTTAGGTGCACTCCAGAGTCCCTGCATACTAATTTGCTGGCCATCCCACCAGTCTTGTTGGTTGAGTATGTGTTTTTGGGGATCGTCCTCCAGACCGTAGTGTAAAATAACCCACTAGCCCTCAAACCCTCACACCTCGCTAGAGCCACCGTACTATCGTCGGTGTGACGACTAGCCCAGTACCGCATGAATCGCCACTAATATGATCTATGCACATGCAAGTTATTTCGAAACCCGAGTCTCTAGCTCACAGGACCAACTCACCCTGAAGTAACCACTCGAGCCTCCAGCTTGCAAGACTAAACCATCCTGGTATCAAACATCCGAGCCTCCAGCTTGCGGGACTAAACCCGTTCTATATCTAAACATCCAAGCCTCTAGCTCGCAGGACTAAACCCGTCCTGAATCCCTCCAACCCTATACGGGTGAGTTTGTCACATCGTTCCCTTAACCTATTAGACAACTCTTGTCTAATTCTTATTATACGTAGCAGTTTAGGGTTAATCCTTGGACTACCCAGGGCATGCCCGGTGAAGGTCTCTCGAGGGCATTAGGAACTATGACGGGATTAAACCCAAAGCTCCCTTTCTCAAGGACACTTAATTTTATTAGTGTCTACCCATTATTAATACCCAAATCTCGTTGTTGCTCTTGAGTAGACCTAATGATTTAAAGTACTTATTGGGAAAAACGACGATCTTTCACAATACCCCGTTATACTTATTCTCTTTATGGCTTGCACTCTAACACTCGTTACTATGTAGTGACATACTTGTGATCCCGACCAGGGTTTCAAACTTCCAAATACATCTCTCAATTCACCAAATCTCATTACCCTGGATGCCCTAATGTTACACGTCACTTTTACTAAACGCAACCCATGACCTAATTCTAACCCATATGAGATGACCTCCAATTCCATGGGCCAATGGCCTCCAAATTTTTATCATGGGTTTTTCATGTGTATAATATTGATCATTCAGAATTCCATCATTTTTCTAATTATTTTGATCCATAATTTAAATTAATTAATTAAGTGACCTAGGTCACTTTTAACATTAGCTACTATATCCAGTAGTCCCTTAGGTATAAATAAATTATCTGATGTTCATCTAGGTCAAAAAAACATCTATGACCAAATGTCCTAATTTTTCAACTTGATTTGGCCCTTATTTTCTATTTATGATGGAAATTACAATATCTTCTTTTTTCAAATAAAGTACTAGAAATAATCATGAAAATATTCAGGGAAAATTTCTACTCACTAGTATTAACAAGATAATACTCAAAACAAATTTTCACACTTCTATTCAGTGATTTGTCCTAAGTTATTCACAAGTTAAAATAACTACAAAAATGCCTCTATTACTATAATCACCACAAATAATCATCAAAAAATTTTAATAAAATTTATAGGGGTTCATAAAACAGAAATGAGGGTCCACACATTTTCTCAAAATTTTCCAAACATTATTATCCATGTTTTTTAATCAAAATCCCAAAAGGGTAAAATTGTAAATATAATAATTATTCAAGGAATAATTCTTAAACATGCTCATAAATTTTTTCAGAGGTGTGAAATAACCTTCCAGGGCTTGGGTCAACAATAAAGAATTTCCTAAGTTTAGTAGCTCTACTTTTATATTTTAACACTTAAATGTGCTATTTTTTGAAATAATTCTAACTTAGGGGATTTTTGATTCCAAAAATCCCCATTTTCTCATGAAAGCAGTATTTTACCGCCATAAGACTCTGTAAAAACCTCCATGGACATGTATTGGTACAAATGGGCTAAATTCCCATTTTTTTCTCATTTTTTACTATTTGCACACCATTCACTATTCTACCTTCACCATGCATGTTGGATACTCTAACATGCAGAAGTCCAAATGGCGCCAAATTTTTAACAAGGCCTTAGAATTACCTTAGAGCCATTACACCGAAATTTGGGGGCATTTGGGATAGGGAATCACCCAAAATTCAATTTATTTAAATAATCATATTTCTATAAAACTATATAAATTTATCCTCCAAAAATCTTGATTTTTGGGGATAGTCAAAGTATAGTGTACACACATGCATGACATGAATTTCACTGCATGTAGACGTATGGTTTAACCTAGGCATTCATTTGAAGTTCTGCCCAAGTCTAGAAGCAGTCCTAGGAGAATGACAATACAAAGAGATATAGTGCTCCAAATTGCACTTTTAGGCTCTCAAACTAAAGGTAGGACCAAGAGCTACATTTTTCATGTTGATAGTTTTCTCTGAGTCTACCTCTAAAAGATCTAAAATTGGCATGCAACATATCTGTAAAAAATGTGACAAAATTATGTAATGCAATTAAATAAACCATAGTTTTATATTGCATAGATTGGACAACATCAGGTCATTTTCCCTGATGTCCAACGGTTCAGATCATCCCGCCTGGGCAATATTGATCCCTTATACCAACCACCTGGGCCGCCGCCATGGCCGACAATTGTCGCCACCACCTCCATTGAGGTGGTGGCTAACGTTTCCCGGCGGCATGGCCGCCAGAGGCAGCTCCTCCGGCGAACCCGAGCAAGAAAAAAAGCTCGCAATTTTTCCCTCTTTCTCATATGGCATCGGGCTCAATTGTGCCTGATATCTCTCCTAAAGGATCTAGAGAGCTAGCACATAGGTAGGGGACGAGAAACATACTTGAATGCGAGCTTGGCGGCGGGTTTGGTGGTGGTGCGCCATGGACAATCCTTGCTCCGGTGAGTTAGCTCCAAAGCTCAATTATCCAGCTAAAGCTTTGCTACAGGGCTCAAACTCCACTCCTCTGGATGTTCTAAAGGTGATGGAATGGTTGGTTTTTGCTGGGAATGGTTGTTTTGAAAAAGGAGTGACCAGCCTCTTCCTTGGATGCTTCACCATGAGCTCCAAGTGTCCACCATCCCTGGAATTGGGCTGGAAATTGCTGCTGGAGCTCAGTCATGTGCTTGGGCAGAGAGAAGGAGGGCCATATAGCCTCCACTCCTTGTTTTCTACTTCCCTCTCTCCTCCCTTTGCCAAATTCCTAAACTACCCCATTGATGTTTAAAACGATGGCTCTTATTTAGTGATGAAAGTGGAGGTTATTTTATTTTATAAAAAAGAAGAGCGTTTTATTTTATTAGAAACCGAGTTTTAACGAGAGCGAGGCAAGTGCACCTATTGCGTGTAGTACAGGATATTCCGGTGTGGAATATCGGGATCGTATTGTTCTCGGGGCCGGTTTACCTATTTCTACTCTTTCTCTGAAAGCCTATTATTTTACCGATGATATTTTAGTCGTTTATAAAAATAAAAATGGCAGTCATAAAAATATATATTTAAAGTGTAGAAAATTAAAGCAGAAAATTAAGTGCAGAAAGGCGATGAAAAACTTAGCGCGACGATATCAAATAGAGAATTGAACTAAAATGAACTTTTAATAAAAAGAGATTCGAATTTTCAAATTAATTAAGGCGGAGACTTGGCCATGGAGGTTCCACAAAAATGAGCACACCTAGCTCTAGGTAATATCGCTCACCTGAATGCTAAGACTATTCGACCGATCGTTAGACCGATGAAGGATTCCTCTTAACGCCCGCATTACGCTAAGAACCCCGCTATTGGGTGGGGAACCCAATCCGGTAGAGTTGCGCGCATCCTCTCTCGAGGGTTAGTGCGGAGCTGTCTTTACCCAAGGGTGATCGGTCCATACGCACGGACTCTCGGCGTTGCGTATCGATAACGGAAATAGAGCCCGCACATCGATTATGCGGGTCTACGCGTCGTTAACCCGGGGCAAACCTTAAGAAATTTAATTAAACTAAAAAACAGGACCTTTAATTATTTAAAGCTATTTTATCTTCCCAATGCTCTTCGATATCGAGGGCTAAGGGCGGTTAGCCACTCATCGGAATGGGGACACTTACACTAGAAATCGATAAAAGAAAGTTGTAAAGAAAGCTGTAAAGAAAGCAGTAAAGGAAAGCAGAAAATTATGAGTCCCGGCTCAAATGAGTGGGCGGGGGTAAATTTATCTCATACACGCACGCACTCTACTTGAAAGTAAAACACACACACGCACTCTACATAAATGAAACACACACACGCACACAAAGTTTCCTACTCAAGTGAGTAGGAGAAAAATTAAAGCAATAAAAAGACAAGTCTCACTCAAACGAGTGGGCGGGAAATGACAAGTCCTACTCAAAAACTGAGTAGGCGGTAAATGAAAACAATGCGTCATTTAACTCTTAACGAGTAGGCGGAAATAAATGCATACGCACATATGCACTCTACAGAAATGAAATAAAGTAAAAAAAACTAACTCATACACGCACACACACTTGCAAAAATAAGAAAAAGTAAAGTGCTCAGAAAATTAAAACAACTGCATTTCTACCGCTAGAATGCGGTAGAAATGCATAAAAAGAGAAAATAAAAATTAAACGAAGCGAAAAGTTTTGCAAATAAACGCAAAAATTAAGTTGGCGAAAAATTAAAACAAGTTCTTTTTCTTTCTTATAACTCCGTAAAAGTGCGTAAAAAGTGGAAATAAAGTAAAAAGAACGAAAAGTTTTACAACTTAAAAAGAAAATCTAAGTTAGAAAAAAATGAAAACCACTTTGAAAATGCTTTTACAGGTTTATAGTGAAAGTCCACTTAGTGTCAACTACTTACACCTATGGGGGGGAATAGGTGTCTTTGCAGCGTATTTGCGGAATTAAAGTTTTACCTGCACAAGAAAACAAAACAACACAGCACAGAAATTACACAAGCAAGTTATAGTGGTTCCCCGATTTGGGTACGTCCACTTTCCCCCTTCGACCTATCTCCCAACCAGGGATGACTCGGTCACTTCACCAACAGGATTGAAATTCAATCCTTGCACTAACGGAAGGAACCCTTCCACACGTAGGAGTCAACACTCCCACAACACGGGTTGCACCCAACCCTACAACTAGAGACCAATCGATCCTTTATAATGAAAGAGAAAATGAAAATAGCTTGTAAGAAATACAAACAACGTGAAGATCCAGGTGTCCCTTTTCGTTAGACTACTTGTTCTTGTAGGCAACGAAAAGTCCACAACCCTAGATCTTTCTTGGAGAGAATCTTCTCTAGATCGACGGCTTCAACAAGAGAGGCGGTGATGCTATGTAGATCCAATCTTCTTAGTAAGGTCGGCAAGGTCTTCCAACGGTCACACTAGGATCGATCGTCTCGATCGATTCGGATGGGGAAGGTTTCCCGATCACAAATCAAGAGACAAAAGATCTCTGGATAGACATGTGAGACGCTGTGCCCGACTAGGCTTCTGTCGCCGGGAGAGGTAACGAAAACCCCGATCAACGGTGGCGAGCAACTAGCGAGAGGCGGAGAAGGTCGGCCGAGCTCGCTTTCGATCTAGGGCTTGACGGCAGCTTGTTTTTCTTCAATCTGTAATCCGTGTCTACTGTTCACAAAATACAACATATTTATACCTTAGGTCATGAAGATGACCGTTGTGGGCCCCACCAGTAGTAAGACCTAAGTCCGGTTCAAAATCCCGCAGATAACGTGGACCGGTCCAGACAGAGTCGGAAAAATACCCAAGTCAAATTCGGCGAGAATCGTGGGTGATTCTCGACGAATCGGCGAGAATCACTTACGATTCTCGCCGAATTCTACTTAGAGAATTCTGGCTGCACAGGTTATAGAGGCCGGGGAGAATCGGTGGGAATCACCTTGGATTCTCGCCGACTCGTCGAGAATGCAAAGTCATTCTCGACGAATCGGCGAGAATCACTTGGTGATTCTCGACGATTCTGCCTTAGATGAGTTTTCAGACTGCGTCGAGACAGCCGGCCCAACCCGACGAGAATCAACTAGTGATTCTCGACGACTCGTCGAGAATCACTAGTGATTCTCGACGAATCGGTGAGAATCACTTAGTGCGACGATTTACACTTAGACGATTCTCGACTCTCAATCTGCAAGCTGGTCTTTGGCCCATCCTTGCTTCTTGTCTGCTCTTGCTTTATCATAGCCATGTACTTGAAATTAAGTACACCCCAATAGAGAGAGTACACGTAGGCCAACACACTGATCTGCTCAATGAGGGATTACGTCACGCAGACCCGTGTATATTGACCCACTGCACCCTGACATTGGTGTGTACTTAGCAATGAATAGCTGCAAGCACAACTAGAAGAAATTCATCAAATACATAATGAATTCATCTTAGCTTTGATAGGAGGCTTCCTCAAATCCAGGTAATTGTTGATACAATACCCAACAATCTCCCCCTATTTGACGAAGCCAAAATACTACTAAGCTAAGATGAATTTCAACATTCCAGATAAAATATGCATAAACCAGAAGAGTGAACAATAAACGTAATCATACCAATGTGAGAGTCAATTAATAACCCACACACATGAATATATAAATATGAATATCCACACATAAATGTTCGCAGGTTACTTAATAAAAAAGTTTAAATGAGATAATCACAAGAGCTAACATCCTACAGATCTTTGTCCTTAGCTATGTCTTCTTTGAGTTGTTGAGCTAAGAATTTTTTGCTTTGTCGCTCAAAATACTCCTTGGGCTTAGGATGGTATCTCGGAGGAGGAGCTTTGTTTGCCACAGTATTGCTTCTAAAGAACAAGTTTCTTTTGGCTTCAAACATTTTGTGCTGCTCCCACTCGTATTGGCTATATACGTCACTTCGATTTATTTACCCCCTCTGCTGTAACAAAAATGTGTCCAAGATGATACTCTTTGATACAGGACTCCATTTTTCGTTTCTCACATCCTCCTCCGTCAATCTGATCTTCTTTTCAGCTGGTGTTTCCTTTGAAGTTCCTTCTTTGATTTGTCTTTTGCCTTTGGCTTTTGCTAAGGCATCTTGATCAAACCAGTTTCTTCGTTCAGCCCTTTCAGCAGCTTTCTTTGACTCGGCTTCGCTTAGTTGTACTTCTTCAGTCCTTATTTCACCCTCAGTAGTACCAGCACGGCCCTCATCCTCAGGTGGAGCAACAGGGACATGTATTCCCGATGCCTCTGTTACCAGCCAGTGGGCCGTTTCAAACATGTACCTATTCGAATTATTGAATTTGTATTTGTCAATTATTATTTATTGAGTTGATTAAAGGTGCAGTTATGATGTGGTAGTTTTGAAAGGCATACCTATTGGTCTGATCGAAGTTTAGAAGTACTAACTCTTGAAGCCCCGCCATCTTAGCGTTATACGCTTCCTCCCCCTTTTTGGCTTCGGCGGCTATAGAGTTTGTATAGGAATGCAGAGATGCATCAATATGCTTCACAGTTTTACTGAATTCGTCCAGCAGAGATTTCTGATTTGCGTTCAGCGTTACCATGTTGGCATCAAATTTTTGTATGGTCTGTGCCACAACATGAACATTTTTATTGACTACTGTCAGGTCGTCAGTATTCTTCTTCAGTCCTTTCATGAGAAGAGATACGGCTGTGCTTGCCTCTGTATATTTTTCATCAAATTTCTTCTCCATCACATCTAGTTTGTGGTTGATCTGAACCACATTCTTAAGCATGAGATCCTCAGAGTCCCGCGGTCTCTTTAGCACTTTGTTGTGGGATTTCTCAAACGTATCCTTGAGCTCATCTAGCATTCCTTGGACAAAATTGACAGTGTGATTTGCTATGTTTGCTTGAAGTGGAGGAGCTGCAGGCAGACCCTGGTCAGGCTCCCCCGCAGAAGCACTGGGAGAGCTGGATACTAGAATGGAGTCCACAGGGGGAACAAAGGATTGCTCCCCCTCCATCCTTGCATCTGACCGCTCAGGAGCGTGTTCCTCAGATGGAATCTCAACATCCTCTTGAGAATCTACTGCTTTCTCATTCACTAGTACTTCTTCCTCTATCTCAGTCTCCAAGTGATCAGGCTTATCGGCAGAGTTGTGCACATCTTCTTCTACTTCTTCCTCCTCCTCATCAGCCACCTCATCTCCCAGATCATCGTCGATAAGAGCTGCCTCATCATTCTCAACCTCCTCATCATCTGCTACTTCATCTGCCACCATCTCCACAGCATCTTTAGCTATCTGAGAAATATCAGATAAGATGTTTGCAAAACCGGTTACAGGCTCCCCCTCAGTTCCTGCAATCAGGGCGTCAGGAACTTCACTGGTTGCTGCCATAGAATGAGCAGGAGCACTGGTGTCCACGGCCGGAGATGCTGCCTCTTGGTCTATTTCCCTGGCAGCCTGCCCTATTCGACGTTCCCACCGGTCGAATATGCTAGCATCCATCCTTTTCAAGTAGTGCAGAGGCACTCCCTTGCTCATGTCGAATGTGTCTCCGTCCAGTTGATTCAGATATAGGCTAATGATTCTGCCAAAGCTGGGGGTTCGGAGTGTGTCTTTAATCCTGTCAAAAAGCATGGCTCCCCAGTTGAACCTCTTTCGGCATACGATTGCCACCAGAGTCTTGAACATTTCCCAAGAAATATGGTCGTGGGATCCAGGTTTGCAGATTAGAGCCTTCCCAACAATATCAGACAGCAACTTTCCTTCCTCGTTCATATCTTTCCTTTTGATTGACCTGGTCCACCTGGCCAATCCACAGAAGGATAGGGTCCTTGCTCTATCCTCTTCCTCCAGGTACTCTTCTTCTTCAAAACTGGATAATTGCAGGCATTGGGTTAGTTTCCTGGCGGATAACTTGATTTTCTTCCCGTCCACTTTGCTCTTGATGGAGGTGTCTTCATGACGGAGCTTCGCAGTTGCAAAGAACTCCAATACTTCCTTGTCCAAGATCTTGCATGGGTGCTCCAGCACGAACTTTAGTCCCGCTTCTTCAAGCATGATGATTATGTTCCGGAACTCATCTGAGGCCTGGGAGAACCCGGTTGTCACTAGCTCACATCCAGTGACCAGGCCTGCCGTAGTCCGTGGGGCCATAGTAAACCTAGGAAGAAGGAGAATACCAATAGGATCTCTGATACCACGAGAGAGAGAGCAAAATCTAACCTAGCTCAAGTCACGGAAAGGGACAATATGGAGATTACCTAGTGGGGAGAGGCAGTGAAAGTTCTGGTTTCTTCACGACGGAGCACCCGAGGATGCCTGAGACGCGGACCTGCGGCGAGAGTGGGCGGCAGAAGGCGTCGGTCGTTAGTTCACCACGAAGTCATGAAGGAGGAACCCGCCGGAGTCACGTCGTTAGTGCACCACGGAGTTACGCAGGAGAAGGTTGCCGAGAGGTGAGAGAGACGGGGATTCCAGCGATGCTTGGTCGGGGTCTCGGCAGAACGGCAAAAGGCGGAAGACGAAGAGTCGGAGGGTATCGTCGGGAAGAGTCGGTTTAAAATTATTCCGGGTTTAAGTAATATCCGAATACTTGGCGACTATCCTATTCCCGCCGAATGGCTCCCCCGGTTTAAATATCTCAGCGAGATTTGACAATTCGGCGAGACTTGTAATTTGGTGAGTATGTGATTTGATATGACGAGTATCGCCTATATTCCAACATAACGTTTTTGTCAAGGGTTGGAAGGGCTCAGGAGGCATACTTGCTTCTTCATCCACTAAAGGGATTGCCAAACTACATGGCTTAGGAGGCACATCAACTAGGATTTACTTGACATCATGACAGTGGCTTTGACAATTTCACCGGTCATTTCTAGATGGATAAGTGCAATAATCTTGATGTTAGAGGTCATGTTCAGTGACTCTTCATGACGTATCTTTTCAATTTTCGGAGGCGGACTTATCCCCCCAAAAAATGTCAAACTAATCTCTACTAGTGGAAGTAAAGGTTAACTCACACATATACTCCTTCCCAAGGTGAATGAGCACACGCGAATACTTTTTCTATAAGACCATCTAATTTCAGACGAGGTGAGTTCATTATTAACTGTGGATATGTCAACATACATATATACATATATGGAATTATTTATGCGATATGGCTCAAATATTTGGGCTAATTTGCAATTACTTGTGATAACAAAACGTAACATTCAAATCATCAGCACAGGTTATATCAGGAGGTCAGTATGCATGTGCCTGTAATGATGGCACTGCTCCCATTCTCGACACTTTATCTACGTCAATCCTGGAGCATCTCCTGTCCAGTTCCCGTCAGGATTGTGGGAACCTAGACCACCCTGCAGAAAAGAGTTATCTTGCCTTAGGAACCCAATAAGTATTGGGTCCTAGGTTCCTGTCAGCATAATAATTGGGATGCCTCCCCTCAGGGATCCTGTAGGGAGGACTAACATTGCCTCGAGGATGTGGAAGTCCCCTTGCCTTTGACACAGAAGGGTTGTGCCAACAATTTATGGCAAAATGACCCACTTTGCCACAACACCAACATTCATGAATGTTGTACCGCCGTTTGTGACAAGAACTGGTGACTGAGGTAGTCATAGTCCTAGGTCTAAATGGGATAGTGCCGAATCTGCTAACCGAATTGTCTCTTCCACCATGACTCATGGATGGGTGGAAGGAATGCATATGGTAGGCATCATGAGGCCTGGGAGGTGGTGCCTTCCTTTCAGTCAGCCCCCTTCCAAGGTCCCCATGTGTGCCAACAACATGATTTCTAACCCCCCTTTCCTGAGTCCTAGGGAGGTGAGAGGCGCATTGTGAGCTGATGCTGGCAGACTCATGACGAGTAGGGGCAGTGGCCGAGAATACAAAAGGCTTGGTGGAAGCCTGAGGTATCCTCTTCTGGGTGGCCATGATAGCCCTTGCATTCTGGGTGCTTCCACAAGAGGGCTGATCATTCTAGCAGTGACCATGGTTGTTCCTATGGTCATACCTGAATTCATGATGTGTGCCCTTCCTGCTCGGGGTGGGGGTCTGAACACAGTTTCCCCATTTCTCCATGAATTGACGATTTGGGAGATCCACCCATTTTCTGCTTTTCTTTTGATAGCATCTATCTTTGAAAAGTTAGAAACAATCCTCTTCTCGATCTCTAGACGACTATCTAGATCCGAGATCTTTGAGTCCTTTACCTTGATGGATTCCAATTGGAGATTCATCAAGGTCTTCAGCTGAGCAATCTCCTTAGCTTGCTCCTCCACAAGTAAGTTGCTCTTCTGAAGGGCACTCTCAAGAGAATCAGGATTTTAAATCCTTTGATTGAAGCTATCCATATCCCTTGTATCTCTGGAAGGACTACCCTCTGAATCATTCCTGTCTTCAGGAACTTCAAGAGGAGAGGGGCATGAGGAAGAAGTTACCTGCTCATGTCTTTGCTGTTCAAGGTTACCGTAAATATCGGCAGATACTGTTGAGTCAGCTTCATCAGAACTGCTTTCCTCAACTTCTTCAGTCTCTGATAAGGAAACAGGAGCCCTGATACTGACAGATTGATCATGCCCTTCATCTTCAGAAATGAGGACCCCTACATAGGCTTCATCCTCTTGTTGACGACAGGTCCCTGTTTTCTCTGATCCCTCCATGAGGTCTGAGATAGTTTGCCACATGGACTTGGCAGTCCTACACTTGTCCACTCTAGAGCGAGATGGTCCAGACCAGACATCAGTGATGATCTGACGAATCACCTGGTCCAGGTTGAACAGTGAGAGCTCTGTCTCCGACATCTCTTTGGGACACTTGGGGATTTGAAGATCTTTCCCCGAGCTGGAAGCCTTCATAGGAATGAAGGGACCCTCTTCCAGAATGAGTGAGGCTCGAGGGTCGATGGCCTCCAGATGAAATAGTACTCTCAACTTCCATACAGGATAGTACTCCTTTGTACATGAGGGGAGTCTTAGAGGAGGGACATCACAATCCAACTCCATGCTTGAGTCTGAGCTTCTTGTTGACACAGGTGGTAGGATTCTACTCAAGGTGTTAACCTTTTTGATGAGTAACCTCCCTCTGATACCACTTGAAAGTCCACTTAGTGTCAACTACTTACACCTATGGGGGGGAATAGGTGTCTTTGCAGCGTATTTGCGGAATTAAAGTTTTACCTGCACAAGAAAACAAAACAACACAGCACAGAAAGTACACAAGCAAGTTATAGTGGTTCCCCGATTTGGGTACGTCCACTTTCCCCCTTCGACCTATCTCCCAACCAGGGACGACTCGGTCACTTCACCAACAGGATTGAAATCCAATCCTTGCACTAACGGAAGGAACCCTTCCACACGTAGGAGTCAACACTCCCACAACAAGGGTTGCACCCAACCCTACAACTAAAGACCAATCGGTCCTTTACAATGATAGAGAAAATGAAAATAGCTTGTAAGAAATACAAACAACGTTAAGATCTAGGTGTCCCTTTTCGTTAGACTACTTGTTCTTGTAGGCAACGAAAAGTCCACAACCCTAGATCTTTCTTGGAGAGAATCTTCTCTAGATCGACGGCTTCAACAAGAGAGGCGGTGATGCTATGTAGATCCAATCTTCTTAGCAAGGTCGGCAAGGTCTTCCAACGGTCACACTAGGATCGATCGTCTCGATCGATTCGGATGGGGAAGGTTTCCCGATCACAAATCAAGAGACAAAAGATCTCTGGATAGACGCGTGAGACGCTGTGCCCGACTAGGCTTCTGTCGCCGGGAGAGGTAACGAAAACCCCGATCAACGGTGGCGAGCAACTAGCGAGAGGCGGAGAAGGTCGGCCGAGCTCGCTTCCGATCTAGGGCTTGACGGCGGCTTGTTTTTCTTCAATATGTAATCCGTGTCTACTGTTCACAAAATACAGCATATTTATACCTTAGGTCATGAAGATGACTGTTGTGGGCCCCACCAGCAGTAAGACCTAAGTCCGGTTCAAAATCCCGCAGATAACGTGGATCGATCCAGACAGAGTCGGAAAAATACCCAAGTCAAATTCGGCGAGAATCGTGGGTGATTCTCGACGAATCGGCGAGAATCACTTACGATTCTCGCCGAATTCTACTTAGAGAATTCTTGCTGCACAGGTTATATAGGCCGGGGAGAATCGGTGGGAATCACCTTGGATTCTCGCCGACTCGTCGAGAATGCAAAGTCATTCTCGACGAATCGGCGAGAATCACTTTGTGATTCTCGACGATTCTGCCTTAGATGAGTTTTCATACTACGTCGAGACTGCCGGCCCAACCCGGCGAGAATCAACTAGTGATTCTCGACGACTCGTCGAGAATCACTAGTGATTCTCGACGAATCGGTGAGAATCACTTAGTGATTCTCGGCGATTTACACTTACACGATTCTCGACTCTCAATCTGCAAGCTGGTCTTTGGCCCATCCTTGCTTCTTGTCTGCTCTTGCTTTATCATAGCCCTGTACTTGAAATTAAGTACACCCCAATAGAGAGAGTACACGTAGGCCAACACACTGATCTGCTCAACGAGGGATTACGTCGCGCAGACCCGTGTATATTGACCCACTACACCCTGACATTGGTGTGTACTTAGCAATGAATAGCTGCAAGCACAACTAGAAGAAATTCATCAAATACATAGTGAATTCATCTTAGCTTTGATAGGAGGCTTCCTCAAATCCAGGTAATTGTGGATACAATACCCAACATATAGGAATGCATAAAAAGCTAATAAAATCCTAGTCTAATAAAACTAAGATGCATGAAAAACAAACGTCCGGCATAACGGCTAGAAAATGCGATAAAATCCTAAACTAAGCGAGTTATAAAATCTATGAAATGAAAGCATAAAAAGAAAAACACAAAAAGGAGAACTAAAAATCACTTTGGATAGGCGCATTCAAATGGATTTTTCATACAAAGCAAGAGAAGAAGAGAAAAAGACAAATTTTATTAAAATGATAAGTGATTACAACAAAGCTGAAGCAGGAAATCTAATACAAACTAAGAAAGGGAGGGAGAAATTTCTCTTACATAGCATTTGGAATCCATTTGGGCAGCACCTACCCTAAGCAATTTGGACCAAAAAGTGGACAAGAAAAGCTTCCTGAAAGCTTTTATTTATAGGCAAAATTTTGGGTGTGACACGCCCTGGTCACGGGCGTGACAGGGGGCGTGTCGGTCAGTTGCGTGTTTGACTTGGCGAAATCCGGCAGCTGGCATCGTTCTGGAAGGTCGGGGAGTGACACGTGTCTGTCACGGGCGTGACAGGTGTCAGTCACGGGCGTGACGGGGGGAGTGACTTGGACAGCTGGCAGATTCGATCCGTCGATTGACGACACAGTTGACTTCGGGGAGCTCCACGTGGCCGACACGGGCGTGACATGTGTCAGTCACGGGCGTGACGGGGGCGTGTCGATCCAGGTGGCAGCTCTGATGTCGGCAGCGTTGACCGTTGACAAAGCGTTGAGTGATCAGCATCGACACGGGCGTGATGGGTCTGGACACGGGCGTGACTGATGGCGTTGAGTGATGAACAGTAAAATCATTGAGTGTCGACTAGCGGAAGGCGTTGAGTGCCTGTAACGGGCGTGTCGGGCATGGTCCCGGGCGTGACAGGTCAAATTTTGACCTTTTCTGAATTTTTTCAGAAAACAAAAATAAATTAAGTTAGAATATATTTTTACAAAAAGAAGCATTTTTATTAAAGAAAGCAACTAAAAAAGACAAAAATAAACAAAAATGACTTAAATAAAATACAAAAATATAGGTATATTTACAACTCATCAAATACCCTCATACTTAAGCTTCTGCTATTCCAGAGTAAAAGTTGGAGATGAATCTATAAGGAATAGAAAAGAATCCTAAATTTAACTAACGCTTAAGTTAATTGTATGAAAGATCGAAGTAAATTTCCGGAGTTTCGGAATTAAATCTTAACTTATGAAAATGTTAAAAATAGAGGAACAGTTTCAAAAAATACTTCTAAATGAGAAAAATAAAAAGCGAAAAATATTTTTGTTAGTTTAATAAAAATGGATTTAAATTATAGAAAAAACTTTAGCTAAAAAGAAATTGATAGGAAATAATTTAATTTAAAAATTATGGTCAAAAAGATTTAGATTAATTCTAGAATCATGAAAATAGGTTAAGTGGATTGGCGGTTATGAAGAGGTCTTTGATTTTTGAGGCGAGGTATATTTTTCTCGAACCTCCACATATATTTTTTTTGAATAATTAGGAAAATGAAATCTTATTTTCCTAACATAAATATTTTTTTTCTTCTTAAATAAAATAAACCCATTGAATATGTATATGAGTAATGAATTTTATCCTCTTACTCCTTAACATATAATCTTTTTAACTATTGGGTGCTTATGTTTATGAGACGAAATCTTATCCCCATTGACATAAGATCTTTTAAGGGTGAGTGCGGGGAATCATACCAATTAAGGCATGAAAAAAAGGTGGAGATGTGATTTTTTATTTTAAAAGGAAAACTAGAGTTTAATAAAAAAAATTGAGAGCAACCTTTTAAATTTGAATGCTCCTACGTTTCTAAAAGCACAAGTAGAAATAATATAAAATCCATAAATGTTATTTTCTAACATAAAAACGTGCTTTTATTTAAAAAAATCAGAAGTGAAATGAGAAAAACAGGTTCCCTATAATAAGAAAAAGACATAAAAAATTCTTTAAAATCTTAATCCCAGAAATCTAAGTCTATCGAGCTACAATTAATAAACGAATAGTAAATAAAGAATTAATTAAAATTCACTTATAAATAAACTCAAAACTATTATTTTGGAGAGCAAAGAGGTTAAGAAATGAAGTATTCGAATTATTTAATTCAAGATAAATTTTTTTTATTATTTTTATGAGTTTTTCTAAAAAATTTTTCATATTTTAGATGTTATTTTAATTATTTTGGAATTTTTTAAAGGTTATGCAAGTGTTTTTTTGATTTTTTGTGAGTTATACAAATTTTTTTATTTTTTTATTTTTGAAACTATTTACAAGAAGAGAGAGAGATTTTTTACAGGATAGAAAAGAGAAGGGGAAAGAGAAGAGAATATTTACAAAAAATATTTACAAAGTAAAAAAAAAAGAATTGTCCACGCACAAACACTTATTTGTGGTTGGTTCGATGAGTCGAACGTCGCGGAGCGATGATTCATTTTTTTTAAAATTTTTATTATTATTATTTTTATTATTAAAGCATGAAAATATTTTTTTTTGAAGTTTTTAATTTTTTCAAATTTTTTTTTTGGATTTTTGATTGGTGCAGAAAATAAAAGAGCAGGAAATAGGAAACACCTCATACTTAAGTCCAACATTGTCCTCAATGTTGCACTAAGTATGAGGAACGATAGATATATATATATATATATATATATATATATATATATATATATATATATATATATATATATATATATAAATCTAAGCAGTATGTACAAAAATTGAAAACAGCGGTTTAGAAAAAATGAAAAAGATAAATTCCAGCAAAAAAAACAGGGGAAAAGTTTTTTATTTTCAATGAATATTTTTTGAGCACATTTGAAAATTGTCATCAACAATATGATATTAGAATATGCCTCTATTCAATTCCAGCAAATGAAATAAATCATAACTTTTTAGTTTTGTTGTCACAGTTTGCATTACTGACACCTGCTTGCTGTTCACATTTTTTGTTTCCGTGTGATAGTGGAAGCAATGTTTACATCACTTAACGTTTAGTTTGGTGAATCAACTCAAATTGATATACACCCTTCAGTTTTCTCATATTAAAGCATGATGGTTGCCCGAGAAACATGATGGTTGCCTGAGATAGTTTAGCAGTTGAATCGCGATAAAGTCATTGTAACAAATTGGTCAAAAGGTTTCAAAATGTGTAAAAAAAAACTAGCTTTAAACTTTGCTTTGAGAGTTATGGACAAAATTTGCTATAAAATGGAATATATACGCTCAAACTTTTTTTTACTATATATAATAATACTTCAAAATCAATGATAACTAATACATCCACAACGCTTAGACAAGGATTTTCTTATATTTTGATTGATCCAACCTTTAGGCCTTTGAATGAGCAGTTTATAGCCCCCCTCTATCACACCCAAGTTTAACCTTGTGTTTGCTTTGAGATATCGACACCTTTAATGGTGATTACAAACCCAAGTCTTTTTGCAATATTATGTGTCCAACTGATCGATTCTTCATTCCTATGGAAACTCATGGTGGTAGTAAAATGTAATTTCAAAGCTACTTATGCTGGTGTCAAACTTTTGCAATATTACTTGTGCTGGTGTCTTTGGGCTTCTGCCCCAATACAAAGTTGGGGTGCGAGTCAGGTGTTCCCAATTCTCCGCCCCCAGCTCGCCACCTTCTAGTGGTTTCCTTGTTGAAGGGGTCGGCTCGCTCGCTGGGATGGGCTTCTTTGAGAGGTTTAGCTTGCCAGAGGGAGCAGGGTTCTTGGTGGCAATGGTCTTCTTACGCTTCGAGGGCCCGCTGGACGATGATCCCGCGTCAGGCCCTCTCCTGGGCTCTCCTCACTTCTTCTTGCCGCTGTCGGAAGCGGGTGCTCGTAAGTCATTAGCACACGCGGCGGTGACAGATTGGGCAAGAGCAAGGGCGGGATCCACCTTACCCTTTCCCGCAAACGGCGGCTGCACAGGGATGTCGCACTCACCTGCGAGAAAGTAGGGAGGAATAATGCTTTAAGATGTCGTAAGAACCGAAATAAAGTTGCGAGAAAGACATACGAGCTTACCAGCGCCCGAGGGTATAGGTAGAAGCAAGTCGACGTTGCGCCGCAGATGGGTGACTTCAAAGTTCTTTCCCAGGAAGAACTTGTGTAGCTTGACATCCTCGCCGTCGACGCGCGGTACTCGACAGGTGGTCTCGTCCTTTTTAATCGGCGCGTACGAGACGTTGTCGTGGTCGCCCTTGATGAAGATGAATCTGTTAGTCAAGTAGTGGGCCTTGTTGATGGTCTCCCGGACTTTGATCTGAGAGCCGGTGAGGAAGGCCACCCCATTGCTGTTGGCTCGGTAGATGAATAACTTGCGAAAGACCGTCAAGTTAAACTATATCCTCTCCTTGCACAGATAACACGCGTAGGCCACCAACATCGAGATCTGGTTGGGGGAAATCTACGAGGGGACCAACCCGAAATACTTGAGGAATAGTTTCACCTCCGGCCATAGTGGGACACCTCCGGCAATAGTGGGAGGCGAAGTCGCATCTCGAAGTGCGCGAGAGGAATGGTGAGTTCATTCTCCTTGATGGAATTGATGGACTCACCCTCCATAGGCGCGCAGGCTTCGAACCCCACTGGCACGAACTCCACAATGATCTCGGGAATTTCTTCCTCACGAGATTTGTCCATCGGGAAAGACATAGTCCAGAAAGTGCGCCGCACAGTTCTGACACCCCTCCTCGCCGTTGCCGACCATCTCGCGAGCACGAAGTGCGAGAGCTCGGGGGGTTGGAGAGAAGAAGAGTAAAATCAGTTATGACGGTAGATGAAGACCGGTCGGGGGGAGGGGTATTTATAGAAGTTGGGGGGTCCGTCCAATTGGTGCAAATCCCCCCCCCCCTCGTGCTCGCAAAGCATCCCGCGACACGTCTCGACCTAGCCCACTCGCGGATAGCGGCCTGAACACATCCATTCGCAAAATAAAATGTAACAGAAAAAACGAAAAAGATAAATTCGGCGAAAAATGTGCGGGTGATAGGGGGCAAGTGAGTGTGACTCATAAGCTAACGTCTTAGCTAAGAGCGTGACCGATATGCGATCCCTTAGTGCTCACAATAGTGAAACGCGCCGAAATGACAAAATAACTATATAATTAAAATTTGTGTTTTGCTTTATATATTTTTTCTTAGTTTTTTGAATTTTTTAGATTTTTAAGTTTATGTTTTTTTTTAAGTTTTGATTTATTTTTATTTTTTTTAAAAAAAAAAAGAAAATGAAATGAAAATAAGTTAAAGGAAAAATAAAATAAAAAGAAAAATGAAAGATATATTTTTTTTTGAATTTTTAATTTTGTTGATGAAAATAAGTTTTTTTCAACTTTTTTTTTTATTTTTAGCTTTTTTTTTTTTTTTTATTTTATAAGTTTTATAACTTTTTTAGTTTTTGATTTGTTAGATTTTTAAGTTTTTTAGTTTTTTATATATTTTTTCATTTTTAAAGTGATTATTGTTATTATTAATATGATTTTTTGTTGGCCAAAATTTTTTTATATATATAGAAATAAAAGGTAAAATTAATAGGTTTCAGGAATTCAAAATAGTAAATCGAAATTTTCCCCAGCAACGGCGCCAAAAACTTGATGTGCTAAAACGGCGGCTCTTATTTAATGATGAAAGTGAAGGTGATTTTATTTTATAAAAAAGAAGAGCGTTTTATTTTATTAGAAACCGAGTTTTAACGAGAGGGAGGCAAGTGCACATATCGCGTGTAGTACAGGATATTCCAGAGTGAAATATCGGGGCCGGTTTACCTATTTCTACTCTTTCCCTGAAAGCCTATTATTTTACCGATGATATTTTATATCTTTATACTATAAGGGAACCCTTAATCACTCCATGGTGTAACTTTTATATCCCTTTTTGCCCTCATTAACACATGTTTTTGGGGTTAACTAAGGGGTATTTTGGTCTTGCGGCCTTAATTAATAAATATTTCGGCAAAAGCGCATCCAGCAAGTTTTCTTCCTAATCCCAGCACCTCTTCTTTCCCGCTCCCCCATGCTTTTTCATCATTTCGGCAAAATCCTGCCTTTATCCAGCATGTTTTCTCTCAACTCCTCTTAAATATCCATTGTCTTTTCCCATCAACTCCTCCCGCCAGCCCCTCAACTCCTCCATCCAGCAGGTTTTTTTACTTTTAGCAGGCTTTTTTATTTTCAGCTCCTCGACTGCCACCCACACATCTCCTCCCACGTCTTCCGCCAAAAATCCATTTCTATACCTCTTCGACGCAAGCCCTAAAGAGCGGCAAATCTCTATACCTCCTCTCCTCCCGTGTTCTCTCTGCTCCATCGAAAAAACTCGCCTCAGTCAGCGGCAAATCACACCTCAAACAGCGGCAAAGCTCGCCTCTTTTCCTCTTCTTCGGTTAGCGGCAAAGCTCGCCTGACTCGGGCAAGTCCTTCTCCTTTTTCTTCTTTGATTTTCAGCTCCACGGCAACATGTGTTTTACCATTTTCAGTCCTCCTTTTTCTTCATTTTTTTCTTTGTTTTTCAGTTGCAGCTAGGAACTCGGTCCACTCGGCACGGTTTTGGTGTAATGAAAATCCTAAGTTGTAGTCTTTCTCTCTCTCTCTCTCTTCATTACTTAATCCTGTGCTGTTTTTACCAACTCCTGGATCGATCATGTTTGTTCTGCACTACTTCTCTCTCTACTGTGAATGACCTCTTTTACCAATTTCTATTTTTCATTTTTGATTCTTGTTTTGATCTTTCATTTCATTTTAGATTTCAGTTTTGATTTTTGCTTTCATTTTGATTTTTACTTTCAGTTTGGAGTTATTAATCTCAGTGTTAGGATTTACTTTCATTTGATTTTTAATCTCAGTTTTAGGATTTCATTTAGGTTTTAATTTCAGTTTTAGGAATTTTTTGTTTCAGTTTTTAATATCAAATTTAATTTTAGTTCAGTTTTAGGAGTTTTTATTTCAGTTTTGTTTTGATTTTCAATTCCAGTTTTAGGAGTTTTTAGTTCAGTTTTAGGAGTTTTGATTTTTAATTTTTGTTGTTCATTTTTTATTACTGTTTTCATCTTTCATTTCATTTTATATTTCAGTTTTGATTTTTTTTGCGTTCATTTAGATTTTTACTTTTAGTTTGGAGTTTTTAATCTTAGTTTTAGGATTTACTTTCAGTTTTATTTTTAATCTCAGTTTTAGGATTTCATTTAGGTTTTAATTTCAGTTTTAGGAGTTTTTGTTTCAGTTTTTAATATCAAATTTAATTTTAGTTCAGTTTTAGAAGTTTTTATTTCATTTTTGTTTTGATTATCAATTTCAGTTTTTCTTTTTTTTATTACTGTTTTGATCTTTCATTTCATTTTATATTTCAGTTTTGATTTTTTTTGCTTTCATTTAGATTTTTTACTTTTACTTTGGAGTTTTTGATCTCAGATATAGGATTTACTTTCAATTTGATTTTTAATCTCAGTTTTAGGATTTCATTTATGTTTTAATTTCAGTTTTAGGAGTTTTTATTTTAGTTTTTAATATCAAATTTAATTTTACTTTTCCCTTTAAGTTTAGGATCTCATTTTGAAATTTGAAATCAATTTTGAATTCTGATTTTGATTTTAAATATTTATTTCTGATATAAGCTTTTAATTTGAGATTTTGAGTTTTGGAAACATAATTCTTATTTTCAGTTTGAGGATTTCTATTGCATCTTTTCCTCTTCTTCGGTTAGCGGCAAAGCTTGCCTATTGACTCAGGCAAGTCCTTTTCCTTCTTCTTTGGTTTCACTCATGCAAAGCTCGCCTAGATTCTATTATCTTTTCCTCTTCTTCTCCTAGCTGGCTTGGAAGTTGTAAAATAAAATCTCAGTTTATGATTTCAGACAAACACATTTTTACTTTGATTTTCATTCTCATTCAGACAAACACGGGGCGCAACATATTTTTACTTAGATTTTCATCCTAAATTACAAATCTTCTTTGATTTTTAGCAATGTGTTTTATGACAACTTCACCACCAGCGCAAGATATGTGTTTTACTATTTTTAGTGTCGAACATATCTCCATTTTTAATTTTGTTTTCATTCTAGGCTTTGTCAATGTTTTTGTATGCAACAACAACAAAAATTTAATGCTCACTTTGTGTTTGTCTGAATGCTCCAATAATTTTACTGCCCACAACATGCTTCAGTGTCGGCCCTCTGCACAAATGGCTATTTTATTTCTTTTAGGTTCATTTTGATTCTCATAGTCGGGACTCTGCACCTCTTTGTGGCACTTTAAGGCTTAAGCAATGATAAACTATGACGAAAATGCCACTGCGACGGAGTTGCTGGGAAAAAGGGATACTAAATGATCAAAGTGAACTAAGCAATGATAATAATTGAACACTTTTTTGCTCCAGTTTTTTCCAAAATATGCATGGTTACTTCATCTTCTTATAGGTTTTCTTATATGCACTTATGTACGTACATTTTTGCTCCAGTTTTTTCCAAAACATGCACGGTTAATTTATCTTCTTATATGCTAAAATTTTCTTTCCTTCCATTTTTGTGTGAAATATCAAACATGTGCAGCATGCTAAAGTTTGTGTGTGAAAAATGAATTAAATTGTTGATATATTTGGTAAGGCTAGTCCCGTGCACAAAGCATTCCCGCACAGTGAGAGTCAGGGGAAGTATTGAATGGTCAATAATTGAATGGATAGCTATAATTGTGCATGCAGAAGCTGCACAGTAAATGTAAAGCGACGGCTTCCCTAATTCCAACCTTTTTTGAGAGCAGAGAAGGGCATATTTCCAACCGATGTCGGCTTCCACGAACATTGTCGCCTTCCAGGACAAATGTTGCACTAGACCAATAGCGTCGCCTCGACTAATGTCGCCGCACCGACCAATGTCGCCGCCCCGACCATTATCGCCTCCCCGACCATTGTCGCCACCCCGACCAATGTCTCCGCCCCAACCAATGTCGCCTCAACAACCAATGTCGCCGCCCTCGACCAATGTCGCCACCCCCGCTCTCCACCAATATCGTAGCTCATGACCAATGTCGTCTCCCCCGACCAATGTCGTCTCCCCTGACCAATGTCGCCTTTTCTAACCAATGTCGCCTTTTCTAACCAATGTCGCCACCACCGATCAAAGTCGCCGCCACTACAACATTTTAATTCTACGGCCACGTTTTTTTTTGTCTTTAGCGGCGTTTTTAAAGCGTCGCTATTAATATAGCGGCGGTTTTATAAACGCCGCAAAAGCGCGGCGGTTGCGACCGTCGCTATAGATATTTGCGGCGTTTTTTTATAAAAACGTGGCGGTAGCGCATAAGGCTACCGCCACGCTTTTTAACAAAGTGTTGCGGTATTCATTTAGTCTACCGCCACGTTTTTAAAAAAAACGTGGCAGTAGCTCATTAGACTACCACCACGCTTTTTGTAAAAGCGTGGTGGTATCTCATAAAGCTACTGCCACGCTTGTTCTAAAAGCGCCGGAGTAGCTGTTTTTACCTAACAGACCCTTTCGCCGCGCTTTTTAATATAAACGCCGCAAATTTTGTATATATTTTTTTAAAATTTCAGAAATGTGAACCTACTGTTTCATTTCAGATCAACAGACCCTTTCTTTTATAACTCTTTTGTTGGTGTTAGCAAATATTTTTTATAGAACTATTGCATGTTGGATTGCTCAGCTAAGATATCTTTTAAAGCCACCTACTGCATATACATAAAAAAATGCAAGTGTACATATATAAATAGTGAGAAAGATGATCAAGAATCAACATATAAAAAAAATAAAATCATCACAAATTTCATTTATATAGAAATTTAAGACCAACAAAATTAATGGGCGCACAAAGTGATCGGATGAGTTGGGTTCGTCATCACTGCTACCTCAGATGAACTTTCATTACTACGCATATTTGATGATGAATTTTGCTCCTTTGAAACAAATAACTTTTTTGGATCAACTTTTCTTTTAGGAGCCATAAAATATCTACAAGGTAAACACAAAAAAATTTTTGAGAAGAATTAAAAGAAAGACTTGCATTAAAAAATTAAAACAATTGGTTTAAATGAATAAAAACAAAATACATACCTATAGATATAATATCATATTGATTTGCATTATGTTTCTCTTTGAACAATTGTTGGTTCAACATCGCTTCTAACCATCTCGATATTAAAATCATCATTTTGGTATAAATTTTCCATAGTCGGCATGTCTTGGCTCACACATTGCATCAAATCTTGTTGGTCCTCAATTGTAGCATCATTATTACCCATTTCGTATTCATCTCGTGGCACCATCTTCATGACTATTTCCCAATTTGAGTTTTTAGATTCACGGATATAATATACCATTCTTGCTTGAGAAGGAAATATGTAAGGGTCGTGTTCAATTACATCACCTGTATGCACCAAATGATTAAAATTGACTAATGTGAACCCAAATGAATCTTTCTTCACGCCAATATTTTTTGTAGGATTCACCCAATCACATTTAAAAAGCATTACTTTCGCAGTATCAAAATAGTCTAATTCTAAAATCTCAATTAGTCTACCAAAATAATTGATATCTTCTGATCCACCATGATCAGACATAACTTCCACTCCACTATTTTGTGTCCTCTTGCAAACCTCGCTACCAATTGTTCGAAATGAAAATCCATTTATGTTATATCCTTTGTAGATTTTGACAATAGAATTGGGTCCAAGTGCTAACTTCTGCAATTGCTGATCATCGATAGTTGTTCCTTCACGAAAAACCTGCGACCATCATAAGATAGTAATGGAATAGATTTTTTGCACTTTATATTTAGGTATGTTGGTGTATGCGTGAGTGAATAGTTCTTACTCTTAATTTAAACCACTCTGAGAATTCATTGCGAAGCATGTTCTCAAGCAATTCCACATTAATATGTTGGGAGTGATGACGATTCTTCAATTCTTCGCGAAGTTCACTAGAAAATAAGAGATAAGCATATGAATGTAAGCATTTAATGAAAAATATTTAACTAGGGAATTTTGTAAGAATTACTAAATGTACTAACCTTCGAAATATTTCGAGTTCGGCACAGTTGAGCAGAACATATCGATGAGCTTGCTTAAGGCTGATTGGGTGTAGTGTCTTCAAGACTGCACCTTTTGTTGGATTCCCGATTTGTGGTAGCATTGTAAATGTGGGAGATGGGGTTATACAATTTGCACTGTTACGGCTTGTACGATTAAATCGAGTATCTATCCCCTCCAAAAATCGAGAACAAAATGTTAAGGTTTCTTCTGCAATGTAACCTTCTGCTATTGATCCTTCAGGTTTTGACTTATTTCGAACAAATTTTTTATAATGCCCAAGTTCTCTCTCAATAGGATACATCCATCTAAATTGTACTGGACCACCCAAAATAGCTTCTTGTGATAGGTGTACCATAAGATGAATCATTATAGTAAAAAATGAAGGAGGAAATATAACTTCAAGCTGACATAATGCCAATATTATGCGTTCTTCAATCCTTTTCAAATCTGAAACTTTGAGTTTTTTGGAACACAGTTGTCTAAAGAACATAGAAACTTCCATTAATGAAATTACAACATGTCTCGATAACACTGATCGTAAACCAACTTGCAAAAACTGTTGCATGATGATGTGATTATCGTGGCTCTTCAAGCCTTGTATCTTGCCTTGCTTGAGTTTAATGCAACGAGATATATTTGAGGCATAACCATCGGGAACCCGTAATGATTTTAATATTCCTAAAAAAATATCTTTTTCTACCTTACTCATAGTAAAACATGCCGGTGGAATAATCACAGTGTCAACATCTTCTTCTTGGAGCCATAACTGTTTTAAAATCAACAAATCCTTACAATCTCTTCTAGCACGCACATTATCCTTGGATTTAACCGGATCACCCAAGATAGTATTCAATATGTTATCACACACATTCTTTTCTATATGCATCGTATCAAGACAATGTCTTAATAGATTGGTTTTCCAATAAGCTAAATCAAAAAAGATGCTTCTTTTTTTCCAATGCAGTGTCGGTCCTCCAGACTGGTTCATTCGACCAAATACAACTTGAAGATTTTGTGTTTCCTTCAATACTTGTCTTCCACTTAGCGGTTTCGTGTTACTAATCTGCATTTCATGACGACCAAACTTTCTTGCTTTACGATATGGATGATCAACAGGCAAGAATCGGCGATGTGCTTGATACGCTGTTTTTTTACTATGCTTTAGCCAACATGACTGAGTTTTCAATCCGCATGATGGGCATCCAAGTTTAGAATGCGTGTTCCAACCTGATAAATTACCCAGTCCTGGAAAATCACTGATGGTCCATAATAGTGCTGCACGTAGTATAAACTTTTTTCCATCTGAAACATCAAGTACTTGTACCCCAACTTCCCATAACTCATTCAACTCTTTTATTAATGGTTGAAGATACACATCAATATTATTACCAGACATTTTAGGACCCGGTATCAACCCTGACATAATGATAGATCTTTTTTTCATGCACTCCCAAGGTGGCACATTGTATACTATCAACATAATTGGCCATGTGCTATGTGTGCTGCTAAGATCTCCAAAAGGATTGAAACCATCAGTGGCAAGACCAAGACGGATATTTCTAGGTTCACTAGAGAACTCCTTATGACGATTATTAAAGTCTATCCAGGCCAAACCATCTCTAGGGTGGTGCATTAAGTTGTCATGATTAGGCTCATTAGCATGCCATTGCATCATGTCAGCAGTTTGCTTACAAAGAAATAATCGCTCCAATCGTTCTTTCAATGGAAAGTACCTAAAAACTTTCTTTGGAATCTTCTTTGGACTTTTCTTGTCTTGTTGCTTACGTTTTCTTGAGTTGTGAACCACTTGTTCTTCAACGATTTCAACCCATCGCGACTTCCCGCACACATAACAAACATTATTATTTTTGTATGGTCCCCAAAATAAAGAACAATCATTCTCGCATGCATCAATTTTTATATAATTGTGACCTAATTTGGAAGTAATTTTCTTGGCCTCATGATAATTAGCAGGAATTGATTTATGTCCACTTGGAATTGCACCTTGTAGAATTTTCAATAACATATTAAAATGCACATTACTCCAATTTCCAAGTGTCTTAACATGAAGAAGATTCAACAAAAAAGATAACTTTGTGTAATCTTGACATCCTTCCCATAATGGTTTGTTTTCCTCTAAGAGAGATGCATATAGATTATTTGCTTCTATATGTACGGGATCTTCAGGATGATCAAATATCTCGTCTTCACCAATATCATGATGAGGTAAATCATGTTCATTCATATTTTCATCCTGTTGTAGATTTGGAATAGCTGCATGCAAAAGTTCATCCATTGGATCACTAGAGTTGTACTTAGGGTAGAATGGATTTGCATTAAAAGGGCATTTATAATTATGCAATACCCTATTGTTAGACAATCGTCCATCATGATAAATCCAATCTACATAATTTTCCATTATACCTTTCCAAACAAGATGTTCCTCTACCACATTTCGATCCCACATCTTCATATTCAAACATTTTTTACATGGACATGGACACTTCTCCGAAATTGGTGTGACTGCGTAATATAAATCTAGCAAATATTTCATTCCATCTAAATAAACCTTTGAGTGGCGTGGCTCTAGCATCCATTTTTTATCCATTGTTACTATAAACAGAATATTCAGTTAGCTAGGTACCTATATAAAGACAAAAAATTATGATAAAATAATAGCATATTTTATAGAAAAAATTTAGGATGACAAATTTAATGAAGTTGCAAAAATATGTGATACTCAATAGGGCACAACAAGATATGAAAGAGATAACAATTGTACGCCAACTTAATTAGTCGAGTTAACAACACAACTGCAATCTCATCACAAGAGAGTACAAAATAAAGCAGCACAAAACGTAAGTGATATACCTCACAAAGCAAAGAGATCCGACAACGGTGGCGTGGTTCCACAAAATCACCACGGCTACAGGAGTGTGATTTGGTTAGAGCTGCAGGAATGCTGGCTGGAAGAGAAGAAAGTGAGTATGTTCCAAGAAAATAATTGTTTTCCAAATAACAAGGCAAGAAAATTTCACATACCAAATAAAAATTACTCAAATCCCATAAAAAAGGAATTAAAAAATAAACAAAGTATTACGGATCACAATTTTGACTTTATGAAGCAATGAGACCAAGCACACACATATGGGATTGAAGGAAAAACATACAAAAGGTACACTCCACTGCAATACTTCATTCATTTATTATCTATTTTATGTTCAGTTTATAAATTGGATTTTATCAGATTTTTCTTAAATAGTTTGTCATTCCCGTTTATTAATGACACTTGATCACTTGAGATATACCAATTGTCTATGGAGAAGGCATCGTGAGATTACTTAAATTGGATTTTTCTCTAGCAATTGCTCCGGTGAGGTTGGACAAAAACGTCCCGCGACAAATGTTTCTAACGACAAATATTGTCCACAAGAAAAAACATCGAGTCTGGGAATCCACACCCTTGCACTCAAGTGAATGAAATAAAAGGCTAAAAGATGTTAAACAGTGGGAATCCAAACCCTTGCACTCAAGATGTACGGCGGTATTTACAACCATTGCCTATCAACCAAGTGTTCTAAAAATATCAAGTGCTCAGATAGCATGTTTTCATCATTCCAGCCTATTTTATAAAAAAAATTTACAGCTTACTAGTATGAACCCATGATCTATCATTAATGTAAAACGCATTACAGGAAATTACCGAATGAAATAGGAAGAGAAGACTCGGTGACATTAGCATGTTTATGTTGCTGCATCAAATTGTTAGAAAACATTAAACGGTAGAACACACCAATTATATAAAGAAAGAGAACAGTACTAAATCGAACGCCACAACATTGCATATGAGATCAGTACTAAATGAAAGCCACACCATGATTTTTTTCAGAATACCTAGTAGATCAGTCCTAAATCGAAACCACAACATTGCATATGAAATCAGTCCTAAATCAAAGGTTATCCGGTGAAAAACATAAAACTCTATCCAGTGAAAAGAGGGAGGATCCAGTGAAAAAACGTGGAACAACCAAGGAGATGGGGGAGAAGATGTGTGTGATGCGTGCTGAAATAAAAATGAGAGGGGATACCTTGTAGATCGGCATGCGAAGAAGATGGACCGTTGACGGCGTGCTGTGTGAGGAAGAAGATGGACAGTCGGCGGCGGCGCGTCGTGCTGCGTGAAGAGGCGCAGATCCAGGAAGAAGAGGCACCTGTGGAGAAGAGACGCAGATGAGAGGAGATCGAGCGGTGGTTCTTCCCTGTCGCAAAATCGAAACCCTAGCGAGGATAGGAATCGGGTTGCAGAGAAGAGGCACGAATGCTCCTACGATAGGTTGCGGCTGTCCGTCGGCGGTGAGTCCGGCAATGGCGACGCCGATGTGGTCGTCCACTTTAAGAGGCTGCCGGAGATGGAGAGGATCACGAGAGGACGATGGCCGGAGATGGAGAGGATCGAGAGGACGTTGGCACCGCGGCACGAAGGCGAGGAAGATCGACGGCGCGGTTTCAGTAAAAAATAGGGCAGAATGATTAAAATTAGGGCTTCGATCTCTATTTATTCCTTTTCTAAGCTTTTGCCACGTTTTGTTATAAAAACGCCGCAAAAAACGTTATCTACAGCAACACTTGTCTAAAAACGTCGCCATAGAAAAAAATCTACCACAACACTTGTACAAACGCCGCAATAAAAGCGTCGCCATAGAATTAAAATGTAGTAGTGCGCCCCCGACCAAAGTCGCCGCCCCCGACCAATGTCGCCGCTCCCGACCAATGTCACCCCCACGACAAATGTCGCCCCCACAACAAATGTCACCCCTCGACAAATGTCGCCCCCACGACAAATATCGTCCCCTCGACGAATATCGCATCCACGACGAATGTCGCACCCACGACGAATGTCGCACCCACGACGAATGTTGCCCGCACGGGGTCCCCCGTGCACGACTGCTTGTTTTGTTTAAATAAAAATGGCAGACATAAAAAAATGTATTTAAAGTGCAGAAAATTAAAACAGAAAATTAAGTGCAGAAAGCCGATGAAGAACTTAGCGCGACGATATCAAATAGAGAATTGAACAAAAATGAACTTTTAATAAAAAGAGATCCTAATTTTCAAATTAATTAAGGAGGAAACTTGGCCGTGGAGGTTCCACAAAAATGAGCACACCTAGCTCTAGGTAATATCGCTCACCTGAACGCTAAGACTATTCGACCGATCGTTAGACCGACGAAGGATTCCTCTTAACGCCCGCATTACGCTAAGAACCCCGCTATTGGGTGGGGAACCCAATCCAGTAGAGTTGCGCGCCTCCTCTCTCGAGGGTTAGCGCGGAGCTCTATTTACTCAAGGGTGATCGGTCCATACGCACGGCCTCTCGGCGTTGCATATGGATAACAGAAATAGAGCCCGCACATCGATTATGCGGGTCTACGCGTCGTTAACCTGGGGCAAACCTTAATAATTTTAATTAAACTTAAAAACAGGACCTTTAATTATTTAAAGCTATTTTATCTGTCCCAATGCTCTTCGATATCGAGAGCTAAGGGTGGTTAGCCACTCATCGTAATGGGGACACTTACACTAGAAAGCGATAAAAGAAAGCCATAAAGAAAGCAGTAAAGGAAAGCAGAAAATTGCGAGTCCCGGCTCAAATGAGTGGGTGGGGGTAAATTTATCTCATACACGCACGCACTCTACTAGAAAGTAAAACACACACACACACTCTACATAAATGAAACACACACATGCACACAAAGTTTCCTACTCAAGTGAGTAGGGGAAAAATTAAAGCAATAAAAAGACAAGTCCCACTCAAATGAGTGGGCGGGAAATGACAAGTCCTACTAAAAAACTGAGCAGGCGGTAAATGAAAGCAATGCGTCATTTAACTTTTAACAAGTAGGCGGAAATAAATGCATACGCACACACGCACTCTACAGAAAATGAAATAAAGCAAAAAAAAAACTAACTCATACACGCACGCACACTTGCAAAAATAAGAAAAAGTAAAGTGCTCAAAAAATTAAAACAACTATATTTCTACTGCTAGAATGCGGTAGAAATGCATAAAAAGAGAAAATAAAGATTAAACGGAGCGAAAAGTTTTGCAAATAAACGCAAAAATGAAGTTGGCGAAAAATTAAAACAAGTACTTTTTCATTCTTATAACTCCGTAAAAGTGCGTAAAAAGTGAAAAAAAAGGTAAAAAGAACGAAAAGTTTTACAACTTAAAAAGAAAATCTAAGTTAGCAAAAAATGAAAACCACTTTGAAAATGCTTTTACAGGTTTATAGGAATGCATAAAAAGCTAATAAAATCCTAGTCTAATAAAACTAAGAAGCATGAAAAAGAAACGGCCGGCATAACGGCTAGAAAATGCGATAAAATCCTAAACTAAGCGAGTTATAAAAGCTATGAAATGAAAGCATATAAAGAAAAACACAAAAAAGGAGAACTAAAAATCACTTTGGGTAGGCGCATTCAAATGGATTTTTCGTACAAAGCAAGAGAAGAAGAGAAAAAGACAAATTTTATTAAAATGATAAGTGATTACAACAAAGCTGAAGCAGGAAATCTAATACAAACTAAGAGGGGGAGGGAGATATTTCTCTTACATAGCATTTGGAATCCATTTGGGCAGCACCTACCCTAAGCAATTTGGACCAAAAAGTGGACAAGAAAAGCTTCCTGAAAGCTTTTATTTATAGGCAAAATTTCGGGTGTGACACGCTTTGGTCACGGGCGTGACAGGGGGCGTGTCGGTCAGTTGCGTGTTTGACTTGGCAAAATACTGCAGCTGGCATCGTTCTGGAAGGTCGGGGAGTGACACGTGTCTGTCACGGGCGTGACAGGTGTCAGTCACGGGCGTGATCGGGGGCGTGACTTGGACAGCTGACAGATTTGATCCGTCGATTGACGACACAGTTGACTTCGGGGAGCTCCACGTTGCCGACACGGGCGTGACATGTGTCAGTCACGGGCGTGACAGGGGCGTGTCGATCCAGCTGGCAGCTCTAATGTCGGCAGCGTTGACCATTGACAAAGCGTTGAGTGATCGGCATCGACACGGGCGTGACGGGTCTGGACACGGGCGTGACTGATGGCGTTGAGTGATGAACAGTAAAATCGTTGAGTGTCTACTGGAAGAAGGCGTTGAGTGCCTGTCATGGGTGTGTCGAGCATGGTCACGGGCGTGACAGGTCAAATTTTGACCTTTTCTGAATTTTTTCAGAAAACAAAAATAAATTAAGTTAGAATATATTTTTACAAAAAGAAGCATTTTTATTAAAGAAAGCAACTAAAAAAAGACAAAAATAAACAAAAATGACTTATATAAAATACAAAAATATAGGTATATTTACAACTCATCACTCATGCATGTCACTACCCTCCAAAACTAGAGAGTAGGGGCTGTAATAAAACCCTTGGGATGCTAATGGACCAAGGTTCATGGGATTAGCCCATTGGGAATGGGCTCAACCTTCATTCTTCTTTTTTAGGTCTTATGTTGACCAAGTTGACTTTTGGGTTGACTTGGTCAAATTGGTTAGTTGGCTGACCCCACTTGATGGTCATGGACCCTATGTCATAACCCAATATGTGTTGGGCCATGGCTCAAGGCCTTAGTCCATTAGGAATGGGCTTGGTCTTCACATTTACTTAAATAGACCTAAGGTTGACCAAGTTCACTTTTAGGGTTGACTTGGTCAACTTGATGAGTGGGCTGGCCCCACTTGGTGGTCATGGACCCTATGGCACCACCCAACTTTGGTTGGGCCATGATGATGCCCCACTTGGGCTAATTGGGCCTATGTGTATGGTTTTGATCAAATTAGGGTTAAGGTTGACTTTGTTCAATTTGGGTCAATGGGTGACCCTATGATGGGCATTTATGTCACTTAGATCCCTTTTAGGGTTAGGGATATAATGGTGAGGTTACTTGTACTCAGGGTTTCAATTTGGGCTAGTTTGACCTAAAGTTGATTTAGTGGGCCCCATGTGAGTCCACCCTACTCTTATGGCCCTAGGGTCAAGCCTATCCTAATCCCTTTCTACCACCATATGTCCTAACCTAATCTAAGTTAGGGGGTCTAGTAATAAGTGGGATGTTATACACTGACTTTGTGTAACATCCCTTAGAAAACCAGACTCCTAGGAGTGGTTTTGTCATGTCTAGGTCACGACAAAATCCTAGAAGCCCAGGAAGACCAAGTGGACTTGGGAATAAAGGTGATTGGGATGAATGGTCTATAAATAATGGATTCCTAAAACCTAGTTTAGGATGATCATGAGACTCCAAGACCACACCATGACCTCACCAATCTACTGAAAACACTAAGGGATTCATTAGAGTCAATCCAGGATGGTCAAGTTGGCCTAGGATTATCTTAGGACTAAATAGGGCAAGGTGCCCTAACTAATGGCAAAGTGCCTTAAGAATCCCAACCAACCCTACCAAGGTCTTCTTTGACCAAAAGTGGGGTCAATGGGTCACCAAATACCCACTGGAGTCAACCATAGAGCTTGAGTTGACCTAAGTCAACCCTAACCCTAAATGGGTCAAACTTACCTAGATAGGGTCAATTGACCTTCCCTTTGCCAAGTGGACCCCACCCATGTTCTCCTAACCCTAGAGTGAGGTCAATGGGTCACCAATGACCCATTGGGGTCAACCCTAGTGGCTAATTTGACCCAAGTCTACTCAAACCCCAAAGTGGTCAAAGTTACCTTACTAAGGGTCATGTGACCTCCAAGGTGCCAAGTCAACCCTACCCAACCCTACTTATACCTTATGGTAGTACAATGGGTCACCAAGGACCCATTGATTGCAACTCAAAAGGTCAAATTTACCTAGGTCAACCCTAGTCTAGGTTTGGTCAAACCTAGCTCAAATGGGCTAACCTAAGCTCAAGCCCTCTTTCCTTTTGGGCTAACCTTATTTCCATGAAAAATATGGGTTAGTGGGTTGTCAATAGGCTGTAGTGGTTAGCAAGGTCAACCTTGATGACTAGGAGAGAGAAAATTCCAACTCCTCTTTAATGGAGGAGAGAGAAATGGTGAAAGAGTGCCATTCATTTCCAAGGAGGCCAAGGGCCATTCTTCATTGGCTGATCCAACTCCCCATTCAATCCAGGAAGACCAGGGGGCCATTTTGGTGGCTTTTCATGGCCGAAAAGGTGCTACCACACCATGGCCTAATTGTACCTTCAATGGCCATTGAAGCCTTGGCCTCTCCTTTCCACCCTTTATGGCTGGATTCAACTCCTCTGGGGAAGAGGAGGAGTTTCCACCCGTTTCTTGGCTGGATTGAGCCCACATTCATCCCCCACCACCATGGTTGAAATTCACCTTAAGGGTGCATTAATGGCCACCACTAGCTAGACCCCTCCCCTCCCCCATTTTATCATTTTAAAAGCATCACAGGACTCCAAGCATTCGTTTCCACCCTTGCCCCGACGATCCTGAGCTACTTCACTATGTAGTTGCAAAACTCCGACAACTCCTTCACCACCAATGGCATCCCGGCAATCGATGTGTCTCTAGGCCGCAAGCAAGGTCCTCCCCTTCCTCTTCTCCTATGGGTAGATCATAGGGATCAATTAGAATAAAAATCGGGCTCAATTGAGCCCGATCGAAGCTTTCATTTTCATGGTTTTCTCATGAAATTGAGATTGCCTAGATCACCGGAAAAATTCCCTCTGGTGGCTGTGCCGCCGCCTGGCGATAGCCACCACCTCGACGGAGGTGGTGGTGGCGGTGGCCGGCAAAGGAGGTGGCCGGGTGGCAGGCGTCAGAGGCTTGAAGTTGGCCGAGGAGGAATTAATTCCGGACGTTGGCGCACGAGGATGATAATGGGATGCCATCCAAAAGTGCGCCAAGATTCGTGCTGCCACTGTTTAAACTATAGGTTAATGTTTATTTCATTTGATATACTATCATATTTATTCAGTCATCTTGTAAGTTATTTTAAAAATACTTAAAAGCTAAATCAGAGAAAGTGGTCAACGTATAAATTGTAGCCCGATTGGTCTACTGTATTTTAAAATTAATTTCAACCATTTTAGTTAAGTGGTTTGACTAGGGAAGCCATTTTGGTGGGGTCTATACCTAGGGTTAGATAGACATTAAAATGAGTGCCCCCACCTCATCCCTTGTCCAAATGACTTGAAATTTGGACAGGCAGTCATCCTAATTTATACCTAGGTCCTGCCAAAAAATGAGAACTTTTTGGGATAATTTTTCTATAGTTTTTGTAATTATTTAAATATCATAGGGTAAGTTAATTAGGGAACCTAATGATCTCCAAACCCTCCCAAATTTTGTTAAGTGGTCCTTTGGGTCATCATAAGAATTTGTATAAATTTGCACCTCCTTTTGAGTTAATTTGGGTGGGAATTGAACAAACCCTAGCTTTGCCCTAATAAGGGGTATTTAGGTTAAAGTGCACTATGTGGTTTGAGTGGTCAAATCACCTCAACAGAGGCTGAGATTTGGGCCACTGGTTTGGCATGACATATAACATCCCCATGTGGGTTATGGGAAGGTTTGGGGTAGGATTTCCCTAGGACGCAAGTTCAAACCCTATGTTTGGACTTTGGGGGTTTGAGAAGGGCATGGGGTCAAATGCCCTTGTCTGGACTTGATATTTGGTAGGGAGGATACTAGGGTAGTTAAATACCTCTGGTAAAAATATTAGAGGATTTGGAGATGGTTAAAGCCCTCATAACCCTAACCCTAGTTTAGGTCACAATCTTTAAAATTGAAGGATAGATGATTAGAACTCTGTGAAAAGTTATGAAACTTGGGTAGTGTAGTCATAATGTCATTATAAGCCTTGGATAATTTTATTGGGAATTTCAGATCAATAATTTTAGTATCACCTTTGTAATACCAGTATTAGCCCTAATTACTTATGTTTTTATTATGACTTTAATATCCATTAGATGATTATTAAATTGGGATAGAGTGAGTTTTAGATCATTATGATCATTCAAGAATTTTATTGTAAATTTTAAATGTAAATTTCTAGTACTTACTTCACAAGTATATAAATACAAGAATATGATAAATAATAGATTTAGAGCTCCCTCTTTATTGGAAAATTATGAAACATGATCAGTAGTGTTTTTGTGTCATTATGCTCATATAGGAATTTTATTATAAATTTTTGATGAATAATTATTGCACTTTGTTCATTAACCCATTAACTTGGACTATCATGAAAAATCAAGTTTAGAGTTCAATATTCACTGATAAATTATGAAACTTGAGCTGGAGTATTTATATGTCATAAATACTTGGGTAGTGTAGTCACTGAAAAGTTATGAAACTTGGGTAGTGTAGTCATAATGTCATTATAAGCCTTGGATAATTTTATTGGGAATTTCAGATCAATAATTTTAGTATCACCTTTGCAATACCAGTATTAGCCCTAATTAATTATGTTTTTATTATGACCTTAATATCCATTAGATGATTATTAAGTTAGGATAGAGTGAGTTTTAGATCATTATGATCATTCATGAATTTTATTGTAATGTTTAGATGTAAATTTCTAGTACTTACTTCACAAGTATATAAATACAAGAATATGATAAATAATAGATTTAGAGCTCCCTCTTTATTGGAAAATTATGAAACATGATCAGTAGTGTTTTTGTGTCATTTATGCTCATATAGGAATTTTATTATAAATTTTAGATGAATAATTGTTGCACTTAGTTCATTAACCCATTAACTTGGACTATCATGAAAAATCAAGTTTAGAGTTCATTATTCACTGATAAATTATGAAACTTGAGCTGGAGTATTTATATGTCTTTATGTTCATCCTTGAATTTTCGCAGAATTATTGGAGGTATATTGGAAGTTTTGTCTCTTTAAATTGGTTAATAAAGGTTATGTTCAAAAATTATGTTTAGGAGTTTAATTCTTATTGAAAATTTGGAGACTCTGTATTTACTGTTAAATAGTCATTTAGTATTTATCATAAATTTGTGGATCATTTTGCATGTCTGAAAATGGTACTTCATGTTCAAACCAAGGTATTTGGATTTCTCAGGAAATTAAATAACTTATCAAGTAAATTAGGAAAATTATGAAATTCTGGATTTAGGCTAAACATGTCATGATAGATTCCCAATAATTATTATAGGGATATTGGATAATAATTTGGTGTACCTCCCATTGTATATATCATATAGATTAAGGTGGTCTGCGTTTAGTAAAACTGCAAAAATTGTGTTAACATGGGAATGGTCGTAGGCAGATGGTATTTGTGTTTACTGAGTTTGGTAAGTGAATTGGAGTATACCATTGGAAGATGGGGAGAGTAGGTAGTAGAGTTGTCTATGTTTAGGTAGTGCTCGGGATCGACGAAAGATCGTCTTTCTCGTGGAAGGAGAGAGAAGGTCAAAACACACTAGGGTTAGATCCAGAGTAAAATTAAAAGGGATCGGTCTTCGGGTATTAAGAAATAACAATAAGTGTCTTGCGAAAGGGAATGGTGGGCTTCAACTACCATCATAGTTCCTAATGCCCTTTGAGAGCCCTTCACGGGGTATGTTGAGGGCAGTCCTGGGTTAACCTAAAATGTATGCAAAATAAACTGCAAGAGTAACTAGTATAACTAGGGATTCACTTTCACTAACCTCGAGATCTCGGGATGTTAGGTTGGGTTACTCGGGCTGTAGGCTTGGTGGATTTTGTGATGGGCAGGTTGGCCTGACGAGCTTTGGCTCGGTTGTTGATTGTGATGGACGGGATGGTCCGGAGAGCCTTGGATCGGTGGCTGTTACATAAGGTTGCATGTGCATAAGGTATAAGGTGGTGGGTCTTCGGTATTGGAGGGTCGATGCATTGACGCCAATACGTCGACTCGGCAAGTGTAGTTTAGCACTTCGCTAGAATAAGTCCGGTGCGCCAGCCGGCAAGAGTACGCAGGAGCTCCGCTTAGTGCACAAGCATCGAGGCATACGATAGGTCTGACTGGTAATGCAATTACCAGTTTAGAGGTGGGCGAGGACCAACCCACCGCTTCCGTTTTCCACTACGGAGGTATCCTGGGAGGTTAGGCTCCAGAGAGGGGGAACTAAAGGTCTGTGTGCACAGAGTCGAGTGGGTGTGTTGCACTTGCACGTTCACATCATGGCATACTTGCGTGTCATAGCATAACCATTGCATTTAACCCTTGACCCCTATTGTATAAAGTGGTATGGGACGCTTTATACAATAGGCCTTGTTGTACGACCCCTTGGCTTATAAGTTCGTGTGAGCGTGCTTATAAGTTAAGGTTTTTACTCTGTAGATATATACATGCTGCTAGAAAACTGACACCCTATCGTATAAATTAGTATGAGACTTTTTATACGATGGGAGCCTTGCAGAAGAACACTTAGCTTATGTGCTTTCATATAAGTTAATGTTACACATTATATATTCAGTCTTTTAATACCTTCATTACTGTCACATGTACTTTTAGAATTGCTAGATTAGTTCCGCCGTCACCTGCTACTTGTTATTCTACACCTTCATTACCTCTCCTTTCCTCCTCCCCGCTCGGTGCCTAGGAGCCATGGGGGAAGTGGCAGGGGATGATAGGACTTAGTCTTTTAGACTAACGGTTTTCGAAATACAGCATTTTAGGGGACCGTGGAGCCCAGCATGGAGGAGCAGCCCCGAAGGTCGGCACTCTTGGAGATGGGACAGTCTAGCACCGGAGTTCAGACAGCTAGGACTGTGAGTCCCGATCATTATTAGATGATTAGTTTTGCTTCCACGTTAAGTGATATGTAGTGAGGATATTGATGTACTAGGCATGAGCCCTACCTTCTGTACTTTTATTATTTCTGTGGACTCTCCCTTCGTGGAGATTATTTACTATATATATGATGTCTGTGGACTTGCCTTTTATTATTTTGCTACTGTTTTGTGATCGATTTGGCCGGCAGGATTGGTGTTTTGTAGTGCGACCTTCCCGGGTGTGAAGGTGTCACCACAAAATGGCAGTTTTGGGCATAAGATCCTGGTGGTTTAAAAAGAAAAAGGGGGGGCTTATAAGTGGTATCAGAGGAAACCTCGATCAAAAGAGTAGCAGTCCACAATCCCTAGGTCACCCCCGTACGAGTTTAGTTTGGGGACAAACTAAGCAGTGGAAGCAGTGGTGTGCCCATTTAGGGGATCACATATAAATTGTCCACTTTTTAATTAGGTTTGGGTCATTTACTTATAATGGTACTTATTGTGCAGCCTCCAGCACATCCCATACCGCAGGGCAGTGTCCAGCAAGCTCAGAATGTTGAACCACCACCCCTGGCTCCCACTCCATTTCTACAGTCGGAGATGGGGCATACCCTGACAGCTATTCTGGATGCATTTAGGGCCCAGCAGGTTCCGGCTCCGCAGCCAAACCCGGGGGCCAATTGGTTGAGTATTTTCCGAGGACTTTCTCCCCCATCTTACTTAGGACAGAGTCGGTAGTTTAGACGGAGGAGTGGCTGGACATCATGTATGAGTTACTGACTGGCATACGGTGCCCATGGGATGAGAGGGTGCCTTTGGTGGTCTCTTTCTCCTAGAAATAACTACAGAACTATCACTAAGGGAGAGGTTAGGAAGCTCACTTCATTCCCTTCATTTCCTACCATGGACCTCGTCATTCTCCTAGGCGGTATCTTCCTCCTCGTTGGTGTTGTCCTTTACTAGGAGAGAGAAAGGAAAGATCTTCCTCCAGAAAATTTTACTTCGGCGATCTACTTCTCTGTCAGGTTCGACACAGGTAATCAGCTCGGTTAGGAGGAAATGAAAAGTGGCGGCTAGGGTTTCTCATAACTCTCCTTTTATTAGGGTTAGGTTGCTCCGCCACGTGTCGCCCTAGCATTAGACCGCCTAATATTGTATTAAATAAGTCATATTGAATGGATCGGGGCCAATTAAGTTATTTTTGGCGCAATTCACAAAACCTGGTTCAGCCTGTTAATATGAACCACTAAACTAGGCTGAGAATTTCTCTAAGGAAAAAGCGTTGAGTACAGTTTGACGAATTGACCTACTTCCTTCTCAGATTGACGAATTAGCGTTCGACAAATTAGCGTTCGACGAATCAGTCTATGACATTGAGTCAGTTCGACGAATTAACCTACTGCCTTCTCAGTTCGATGAATTAGCGTTCGAAAAATTAGCGTTCAATGAATCAGTCTATGGCATTGAGTCAGTTCGACGAATTAACCTACTGCCCTCTCAGTTCGAGGAATTAGCGTTCGACGAATTAGCCTATGGTGTTGAGTGGAATTGAGACCACTCATCGCCGTATTGAGTCAAGCCACCACACTCAACGCCTAAATCAGTCAGAACCCTTCTAAGTCAAAAGAGTTGAGTGGCGTTGAGACCACTCAACGCCGCATTGAGTCAAGCCACCACACTCAACGCCTAAATTCCCAGATTGTATTCTAAGTAAAATTCATTGAGTGGTGATGAGTCCACTCAACACCTGGCCTTCAACATATTTTCTAAGTCACAACTAGCATGGTGTTGAGTCCATGCAACACACTCAATGCCTAGATCAGCCCGCAAATTCCAAGTTAAAAATAGCAGGCATTGAGTGGTGGTGAGACCACTCAACGCCGTGTTGAGTCAGCTCAACGCCTAAATTTGCCAGAAAACTCTTAAATTAAACAGGAATGGCATTGAGTGGTATTGCGACCACTCAATGCCGCATTGAGTCCGGTTAACACACTCAATGCCTTATTTCCATAAATCATTCCAAGTAAAATGGTGTTGAGTGCACTCAACGCACTCAATGCCAACAAGTCTATGGCGTTGATTGCAATCAACGCCCCGAGCCAAAAATCTTCCTAAGTAAAACAGCATTGAGTGCACTCAACGCACTCAACGCCAATCAGTCTATGGTGTTGAGTGCACTCAATGCACTCAATGCCCCTAGCCAGAAATATTTTGAAGTAAAATGGCATTAAGTGCACTCAATGCTAATCAGTCTATGTCATTGAGTGCACTCAAGGCACTCAATGCCCCGAGCTAGATATTTTTCTAAGTAAATTCCTGATATAATGGTTGAGTCCATTCGACTCACTCGATGCTTACCGAACCTGAGTAAATTCTCTTGACTCAAAATGCATGCAAGGGGTCTAGCATGAAATGGGATGTTACAAATCCTATAAACAAAATAAAAGATTTCGTCCCCGAAATCAGTCTAAGGCCATGGGCGAAATTAAAACATGAACTCTTATTATTTTTGACCCAAACCATGATTGTACGTGCATAATCATGGTATTATTAGCTTGACACGTGTGGTATGTGATGTTATGTTATGCATGTTTTGCTATGCAATCTAGTAAACGCCTTAGTGCGTGTTATGAGCGGCATACACATGCAATGTTATGCATCCTATTCTACATAATATTGCATGCAACGAAAAGTAAAAATCTAATACGCATTCAGGTGATTGTTATGCATCCCATACTACACAACAATCACATGTTGCTTCCTTTGAGTATCTATATACAAATACATATTTTGCATCCCATTCTACATAATATGCCATGTATAATTCTTAATATGCTTATGAGTGTAGTATTCATGCTTCAGCCAAGACGTACTGATGACACATCATTGTGTGTATGAAATGACACTAGACAACTTACACTAACCAAATTAATAGTATTTTGATCAATTGCGAAACAAACCTATTTCTTTGATACTAACTGTCACAACCTCAATAGATCTTCTCAGGTTCTAATGGTCCTCTCAGACTGATCATCCGTATGAGGATGAACAGTTATGCAACGGTTAAGGTGCGAGCCTAAGTATGCTTGTACTCCCTCCATACTCTTAAGGCGAATCCACTGCTCCCAACTCTAAATCATGTACAGGGTAGTTAACCTCATGCTGCTTTAACACTAGGGTCAAGTATTCAACAGGAGCTTCCTTTGTCTTTGAATAGACCAAGATTTCATTGATGAAAACGATGACAAAGGCACCTAAGTATGGCTCAAACACTCTATTCCTCAAACCTATGAACGTCAAAGAAGTGTTTGCGAGCCCAAACGACATCATGGTGAATTCGTATAAGCAGTACTTTGAACTAAAGTCTGTCTTTTGGATGTCTCCCTCTGGTATTCTCAATTGGTAATATCCCGAGCACAAATCCAATCTTGGAAAAACCAGCGCGCTCCAACCAACTGATCGAATGATGATCGATCTGAGGTTATGGGTTGGTGTTCCTCACCGTCAGTCAGTTAAGTTCTCGATAGTCTATGCGCAAGCTTAATGTTCCGTCCTTCTTCTTAACAAATAGTACAGGGCTCCCATAAGTTGAAACTTGGGCGAACAAACCCTGACTCCACCAATTCTTGTAACTGAACTATAAACTTGGCGAGTTTCTTTTGGGGTCATTCTATAAGGGGTCCTAGATATGGGCTTGGCACCCGATACCAATTTAATCTGAAAATCCACTTCTCTAGGCGGGGTAGTAGCCTTGACAGCTTTTCAGGAAATGCCTCAGGGAAATCCCGCACCACTCGCACATCATCCATTCCATTTATCATCTCATTTAATTTAAAGCATATCGTATATACTTCGTCCCTTTCATTTGGACTTTTAAGGCCTGATTTTGAGTCAGTAACATACGGGGTATGAACTTAACATCTTGGAAGACTGTTGGAACCTTAGGTTCTGATTTGGGTTAGGATCACTATTAGGATTATTAGTTTGACCCAAATTTTATAGTCTAAGGGTCATAGGATTCTCCAGGTATACATCAAAAGAATCCTAGAAGAAAGTGCAGAAAATTCCAGAGAAGTTCAGTTTTGAAGTTCAGAATTCCAGTACAAAAATAGTAGAACGGAGTTCAACTATAGTAGAACGGAGTTCAATTATAGTAGGACGGAGTTCAACTATAGTAGGACGGAGTTCAACTATAGTAGGACGGAGTTCAACTATAGTAGGACGGAGTTCAACTATAGAAGAATGGAGTTCAACTATAGTAGAACGGAGTTCAACTATAGTAGAATGGAGTTCAACTATAGTAGAACGGAGTTCAACTATAGTAGAACGGAGTTCAACTATAGTAGAACGGAGTTCAACTATAGTCGAACGGAGTTCCACTATAGTCGAACACAGATTGGAGAAGCTTTCAGATTAAATTTTGGTGATTTCCTGTGCAGTTATTGGTGACAGCTGGCTAGAGTATTTCAAGGCTTAAGTAAAGGAATTTACAGCTAATATATTTAATGCTAAATATTCTTATGAATATAGCCGTTGGGAGGCTGCATTAAATATGAAACAATTCAGAGATTTATTGTCAGTTTCCTTTCCAAGACAGTTTCCTATCTGAGTTGGTCGACTATCTGTCTGATAGGTCGACGATCTCAGTGGGTCGGTCGACGATCTCCGAGGATCGTTCGACTATCTTTTGTCTGCATATATATAATTTTATATGCGTTCTCTTCGTTGTATTATTTCTTATATTATCCAGCATATTTTATTATAGATTATTTAATTGATCTTATGCATATATCTCAAAGCAATCTTTGCTTCTATCTTTATGCATAAGTCAATTCTTTTTGACAATGTATTTTGTCTTATTATCTGACTTTATATCTGCAGCTGTCCTTTATAGCTGTTGGACTCAAAAGTCCTCTTTGGCTGTAAAGTGTAATCTGATGTGACGTTATCTTGTATTCTTTATTCAGTTTAATATTGCAGCTGATGTAGCTTTATTCTTTATATAGGAATATATATGTCTACAAGATATGTTTTGCCTGTATGATATTTGCAGCTCAGATTCAAGGTTGCTGACTTCCGCAATAAGACATAGTCTAAGCTCAATTAGAGTCGTTGCTGCTGCTCTTATTTAAAGAGTTCTTTTGAAGAAAGAACTTAGCTAGCTACCAGCAATATACAGCAGCTCAGAGAAAAGAGTGAAGGAGTTCAACCTGTACAACGTACAGAGAAAAGATACAGCATACAGCTGCTCTCAGCAATTTCCATCTGACTGAGAAGATTATCTCTTCCGTTCTTCTTCAACCTGAGTGCTCCTATTCAAGGAAGATATACACTCAGAGATTATATTGAAGAAGAAGAAGAAGGAAGCTGAAGAAGAACAACTATTCCAGATCTCTAGTCTTCTTCGAGCTGTATCCTTCAGAACTTCAAGACAGCTTACTGTCAGAAGTTCTGAAGAGTCTTGTGCTTCTCTAATCTTTGTGAAAATAGAGAAGACACTTTTTATCCTCTTTCTCCTCCTGTAAAAGGGTTGTTTACTCCCTTCAAAAGTGAACCCTTGGTGGCAGAACACCTGATCAAAAACCTGTGTTGGTTTTTAGACACCTGATCAAAAGTCTAAGGGTCTCTAGATCTACCTGCAGCAGATCTTGTTGGTGGCAGGGCACCTGATCAAAAACCTGAGTGGATTCCTACCGTGGAGGTAGAAGAGTGGACGTACCCAAGTTGTTGGGGAACCACTATAATCTCTTGTGTCGTTTGGTTACTTATTTATTACTTGTACTGTGGCTGTGAATAGATTTAACTAGGATTGCTAGTTGCTGGAATAGGACTCTAGCCTTAACTGTAATTACAGTTGGCTGCCTTTTGTGCTCAACACTTTGTGTTAGGCTTTAGGGTTATTCAAAAATATCTATAATCTGAATTCCGCAATCGGTATCTATCCCTATTCACTATCAATTGGTATCAGAGGGAGGTTGACTGACTGTATAGGCTAACACCTGAGTCACAAGATCCTGATAGATACCAAGCTTATAGATATTCACTTCATGGCCCAGTCCAAGGATTACTTAAGCACCAGACCTCCAGCATGCAACTTAGCTAAGTTTAGCATCTGGAAGGCAAGAGTTAAATTATATATGAACTCTTTTGATGAAGATATTTTTTTGTCTATTTTGACAGGTCTCCCAACTTCGGCAACAATAACAAAAAGTGCCAGGCTAGCTGATGCCAGAGTAATGAACATCCTAGCTCAGTCATTATCTGATGACTTATTTCAGGAGGTTGTTGAATGCTCAACAGCTAAGGAGATTTGGGATTCCCTTCACCAAATGGCTTCTGAACCCGTGGATGATACATCAGAAAGAAGCCACAACAGAATATTTGAAGGAGAAGAATCAACATCCCTAGATGTTATCTGGGATATCTCAGATGATGAATCATCATTTGAAGATGAAGAGGAGGAAGCAAGGGCCAAAGAATTTTGCTTAATGGCCGTAAACACTTCCTGCAGCAATCTAAAAGCCGAACAAACAGAAGGAAATTCCAAACCTGAAGAAAATCAGGTATTATTATCTAACTCTGTTAATTTAGAAATTCAATATTGCTGCCAAGATTAAATAAAACCTGAGAAGGAAACAAAACTTCTCAGAGGATTATTTTTAGAATATATTCAAAGGAAGAACAAATATCTTGAGCTCAGACCGTCGAACTCCGATCGACTATCTTATATAAAAACATCGAGCTCAATTATTTGTTTTTTCATAAATCTGTTTTATAAACAAAAGGACAAATTATTTAGAATATTTTCAAATCCTTCAACCATTTGGAACAGATTTATTAGGAAGCATTTTCTTTTCTTAAGGCTGTTTATATCTGATTGATATTTTGTTCAATATCTTGTTCGGATTTCTGAATAAAGAATTCTCTGTCAGATAACTCTATTTCTTATAGATTTTTTTTCTAATTTCATCTAGATTGAGTCCTCTACTCTAGTTGCATTAGTCAGCTGAGTTTGAATCTCGTCTGATGAAAAGAAATTCTATAGGAAGGAAGATATCTGATTTTGTTTTTCAGATCCAGAATTCTAATTATATTTGCTGAACAAATATCATTTTTTATACTAACATATCCCTTTTTCAAGGAGAGAGCAATCTCTACCATAGCTTTCTGCAGGTACCATTTATAAGAATGAGCTGGATGACTCAATCAAAATTCAAAGTCATCTCAGTCTCCTTCAATCACAAGTATCGCATCAACATAGGGGGAGATTGCAAATGCCTACAAGCAGCCAGCTTTTATCAAATATCGAAGCCTGCTATGCAAAGCTTTTCTTTTTTATATATATCTTATGCTTTGCAAATATATATTTATTATAATATTATTTTGCTAATAGGATCTTCACCCAAATAGGGGGAGATTGTTAGAACCTTAGGTTCTGATTTGGGTTAGGATCACTATTAGGATTATTAGTTTGACCCAAATTGTATAGTCTAAGGGTCATAGGATTCTCCAGGTATACATCAAAAGAATCCAAGAAGAAAGTGCAGAAAATTCCAGAGAAGTTCAGTTTTGAAGTTCAAAATTCCAGTCCAAAAATAGTAGAACGGAGTTCAACTATAGTAGAACGGAGTTCAACTATAGTAGAACGGAGTTCAACTATAGTAGAACGGAGTTCAACTATAGTAGAACGGAGTTCAACTATAGTTGAACGGAGTTCAACTATAGTAGAACGGAGTTCAACTATAGTCGAACGGAGTTCCACTATAGTCGAACGCAGATTGGAGAAGCTTTCAGATTAAATTTTGGTGATTTCCTGTGTAGTTATTGGTGACAGCTGGCTAGAGTATTTCAAGGCTTAAGTAAAGGAATTTACAGCTAATATATTTAATGCTAAATATTCTTATGAATATAGCCGTTGGGAGGCTGCATTAAATATGAAACAATTCAGAGATTTATTGTCAGTTTCCTTTCCAAGACAGTTTCCTATCTGAGTCGGTCGACTATCTTTCTGATAGGTCGACGATCTCAGTGGGTTGGTCGACGATCTCCGAGGATCGTTCGACTATCTTTTGTCTGCGTATATATAATTTTATATGCGTTCTCTTCGTTGTATTATTTCTTATATTATCCAGCATATTTTATTATAGATTATTTAATTGATCTTATGCATATATCTCAAAGCAATCTTTGCTTCTATCTTTATGCATAAGTCAATTCTTTCTGACAATGTATTTTGTCTTATTATCTGACTTTATATCTGCAGCTGTCCTTTATAGCCGTTGGACTCAAAAGTCCTCTTTGGCTGTAAAGTGTAATCTGATGTAACGTTATCTTGTATTCTTTATTTAGTTTAATATTACAGCTGCTGTAGCTTTATTCTTTATATAGGAATAGATATGTCTGCAAGATATGTTTTTCCTGTATGATATTTGCTGCCCAGATTCAAGGTTGCTGACTTCCGCAAGAAGACAAAGTCTAAGCTCAATTAGAGCCGTTGCTGCTGCTCTTATTTAAAGAGTTCTTTTGAAGAAAGAACTTAGCTAGCTACCAGCAATATACAGCAGCTCAGAGAAAAGAGTGAAGGAGTTCAACTTGTACAATGTACAGAGAAAAGATCTAGCATACAGCTGCTCTCAGCAATTTACATCTGACTGAGAAGATTATCTCTTTCGTTCTTCTTCAACCTGAGTGCTCCTGTTCAAGGAAGATATACACTCAGAGATTATATTGAAGAAGAAGAAGAAGGAAGCTGAAGAAGAACAACTATTCCAGATCTCTAGTCTTCTTCGAGCTGTATCCTTCAGAACTTTAAGACAGCTTGCTGTCAGAAGTTCTGAAGAGTCTTGTGCTTCTCTAATCTTTGTGAAAATAGAGAAGACACTTTTTATCCTCTTTCCCCTCCTGTAAAAGGGTTGTTTACTCCCTTCAAAAGTGAACCCTTGGTGGCAGGACACCTGATCAAAAACCTGTGTTGATTTTTAGACACCTGATCAAAAGTCTAAAGGGTCTTTAGATCTACCTGCAACAGATCTTGTTGGTGGCAGGGCACCTGATCAAAAACCTGAGTGGATTCCTACCGTGGAGGTAGAAGAGTGGACGTACCCAAGTTGTTGGGGAACCACTATAATCTCTTGTGTCGTTTGGTTGCTTATTTATTACTTGTACTATGGTTGTGAATAGATTTAACTAGGATTGCTAGTTGCTGAAATAGGACTCTAACCTTAACTGTAATTACAGTTGGCTGCCTTTTGTGCACAACACTTTGTGTTAGGCTTTAGGGTTATTCTAAATTATCTATAATCTGAATTCCGCAATCGGTATCTATCCCTATTCACTTTCAAAGACGATTTCTGAGTCTCCATGTATCAAGGTGATTTGCTTCACTGCACCGTCAATCCTAGCATGATGCCAATCCAACCATGTCATACCCGAAGTAAGATCAAATTCTGGTATTCTCAATACCATTGCATGGGTTTCAAAGATCTTTCCTCCAGTACATACTTCCAAGTCACACTTAGCGAAAGATGTCATTTTGGAGCCATCCGTAAGGCGTACTCTTCGTGTGATATTGGGGAAGTGTTGCACTCCTTCCAAGTTTATAACAAAGTTTGCCGACACAAACAAGTTTGTTGCACTGGTATTAAATAGAGTGCAACCATTACAGTGTCTAAGTATCCATTACTAAAACTCAAAATTAACTCCTATCATAGGGTAGGCAAATTAAGGATGAAGGCTTAATATGTATTGATCAAGTCACCATATGCCTACAGTCACGTCCTGAGGATTCCACTCCTACGCTATATTTGGAGCAATTGTATGCCCCCGAGCAGATACTGGGTTACTTCCCCATGGTCCTCGTCCTCAACCATGCATGTTTCCTCATCTTCGTGGCGCTGCTGGAGGAAAAATAGGGGAGAAACTCCTCCTAGCTGTGGACAGTAGCGTCAAATATGGCCCGACTGGTTATACTAGTAGCAAGCTTGATCATTCTAATATATTTGTCGAGGTGGGGGTAGTGCTGGCTACGGGGCCGGATGTTCCGTCCTCAATTTCCGACGGAAGCGACCACCTCCTCTTTGATTTCTTTTACCTTTATTGACCTGCCTCCTTCTATAACTGGGACCAGCTCCCATTGCTCCCTCAGCGGGTCTCTTATTGCCGTCATGGACTCTCAAGTGATCCGCATCTATCCCTTTCATTGGGTCCACTATCTCTATCAGGTTCACGCCTGCTATAAACAAAAGCGCTTGCCTTAGGGGGTCTCGCAAGTCCGGGGTATATTAGGACCTAAGAGTGTCTAAAATAGCCGCGAGCATTTGTCCCAGCTCTGACTGCTGAAACTGAGTGGGTGTGGAAGGGAAGGATTTCCCCCAACCGGTTCTATACGTGATGGGGTCTACACATTAGGTAAGAACTGATGGTCAGGTTGGCTAATCGTAGGGTAAAGATTGGGCATACTTAGTGTGAATTACATATGAGCACACCACTAATTCCGCTAAGTCAGTTTATCCCCAAACTGACTAATCAAACGGGGGTGGCACCATTGTACGATGACTTCTTTAGTTCAGGATCATCGCAAGTCTGATACCATTCTTAAGACCCCCCTCCCGGAACACAAAACACGGTCGAGGGAAGTTTTATGCCCAGAACAGTCGCCTTGCAGTAGCACCAACACACGGGTTGGCTTGTACTACAAGATGCTTATCTTGCCATCTAAGATCAATATCATCATTGCCAGCCCAACATAAAGAATATTCAGAAGTCAAAATCCACAATAGCATATAATGATTCCAAAACAAGTACATCATAATAAGAAGCACCAAGGCTTCTATAATATCAGAGTACAAAATGCCAATAAAGCTACAAATGAGTCCCTCAAAACTCACATCTGAAATGGACGGCAGCAATGGTATCAGGCCCTGTCACTCTGGCATGGCTTCCCACCAACAAACCTGCTACTCTGTCTGTGGTGTTCCCTCCTATAATGGAAGACGTAACAACCATTAGTCATTAAGACTAAGTGGCTATCTCATCCTCTCACCCTGATGACTCTTAGGCACCGAGCGGGAGAAGGAGGTGGCATAATATATCTAAATATCAGTAGTACAAGCAGGTGGTATAATACTAAACAATAATGAAGTAAACATCAGAGTATGACATGTATCTACCACAACGATACTAGCAGTTCTACTATCAACATCAGTGTATGAGTATAAATCTACAGCAAGAAAGTAACTCAACTTATATGAATGCCTATAAACACATGTAAGTTAAGGTTCTGCTTAACAGTAAGTAACTCATCATATAGGAGTGTCCATACAAACTTATATGATAAGGATCTTATGCGATGCAATGCAATGTTATGGCTCACCCATGCTCACACATGCCATTTCACTTGGCCCTACCATTTCACAAACCACATCCCTTTGTTCACCTCGGGATGGCTTAGCCATTTCACAAACCATATCCCTTTATTCATGTAATGCCCCGAAACTCAAAAGAGGAACGGACAACGTTTAAAGCCAAGTTTGGGGCCTGGTAAGGGTCACATGGCCTGGTACACGGCCGTGTCCAGGGCCGTGTCATGCTTGAGTTCGATGAATTTTCCAAGTGGTCGAAGAAATTCATTCGATGATCCATAGAGGTTGGGAACACAGCTTGAGACACGGGCGTGTCCAGGTCCATGTCCTGCTCGGGCTGTTAGTCGGTTGTGTCGAGTAAGTTACACAACCAGGGACACGGGCGTGTACCAGGGCGTGTCGAGCACATATCCTGTGACACGGGTGTGTCACATGGCCATGTCTTATTCGGGATGCGACGGTTTCAACGTCGATTGGGCACACGGCCTATGACACGGGTGTGTCCATGGTTGATACGGGTATATCCCAAGTTGTGTCAAAGGCCATTTCCTATTCTGTAGTTCCTGGTTTGCGGCGACTGTGGAACACAGCCTTGGACACGGGCGTGTCACAAGCCGTGTTCGGCCCAGGAAATTGTTTTTAAGTGCGAATCATGGCTGTTTGTTTCCTTTTATTGGGATCCAAAGGCCCAGATCGGTCCTTGCTGATATAAGGCCAGGAATAGGGTTTGAAACCCTCATTCCTCTTCAAGCTTTCTCTTTCTAAACCTTTAGAGAGAGGGGAGAGCAAGGAAGAAGGAGAAGGAGAAATCCGGCCGCTAGTGGAGCTTTGGAGCCCCAAATCGTGAACCGAGTCCAGATCTACGGAGGCGAGGCCATTGCGGTGCTTTCATCTGTCTATTTCTCCATGGAGCCAAAGCGAACCACAAGGGTAACGATTCTATTCTTGGACATGTGAAGTTCTCTTTCCTTTTTGCATAGGAAGCCCACTCTCGTGAGTATGCATTGAGTGTGAGGTATTCCTTTAGGTGGACATGAATAGTCCCCGTACTTTGCATGTAGAGTCCGGAATCGAAGTACGGACATAGGCATGGTGTGTGAAGCCTACCCAGACAAGTTGGTCTGTATTGATGATGTTTCATTATGCATGAATAGCTGGAGAAGACTCCGTGCCGATGGTTGTTTTGGGGTTTTCTATGTGGTAGATTCCAACAGGGAGTCTTGTGGATTAACCCCAAGGTGCGCCCAAATAACTGGGCAGGAGCGAAGTTCTGCCATTTTTGGTGGCCTAGGAGCCATCCTACTACATAGACGGTCTATGTACCATTGTATGATCGATACTTTGGGACTGGGGGAAACTTGGCCCGCGCTGATTGCTAAATTGCTGTGGCGAAGTGGGCAACGGGCGGGTGGAACCCTACCCACTCCATTTACTTCGGTTAAAGCGATCTAAAGTTCATGGGACTTATCGATAATTTGGAGAGCGAGTCTAGGCTTCATATGAAAGGAATAAATGCTCACAAGTTTGCCATCCTAGGGTCGGTGGTGGACCGAGTTCACCGTGTAAGTGCCCTGAGAGCACGGTGTGTGTGGTCGTGTGTGCCTACGCCTGTGGTAAAGTGTGCTTAAATTGTACTTTCATTATCTTGTTTGGTTTTACTAATGTAATGTAGGGAAGGAGCACCGCAACCCCAAGAAAAGGGTGGGGTCATTATAATTTGGCAGCTTTAGCTGACTGTTACTTTTGTTTGCCACTGCTGCGATGGAATGATGATTACAAGTGCTGCGAAGCCTAGTGGAAAATAGCGGGCTGAAGCCCTTATTGCTGAGCCGGCCCTCAAAGGCCAATGCAAATGTTTTCTATTATTCTCATGTGTGACCGGTCTGCGTACCGATGTTTAGAAGACACTATTTGTTTAAAATAAACTCTTGTAAGGCCATAAGGCCAAGTACTTTGTGTATTTGTACGCTCATTCCTATTTTGGGGTTTTTAGTGGACATTCATGATGTGGATTGGGTTCTTCTCTTTGCAACATTTAAAATTCTTCTGGTAGAAAGTGCTATGTGTAGGATGTGCTTATTGGAAGGATGGTTTCATTTAGTAACCTTCTGGTCTGTCTGTGGTATATGCCGTCGGGCCCCGGCAGGACCTACTGCTATATGCTATGTGACAGATAGGGGTGTTATAATTTGGTAACATACTACCGGTTTTTATCATGATTAAATGAATTCGCGGACGAATTATTTTAAGGGGTGGTGAGCACATGTGTGTGCGTCATTATTTTAACATAAAAAGAACCCATTAATGTCCACTTAGGAATGAAAATACACATGTTTGAGGAACCTGCGTGTTCTTATAATTGTTTTTTGCAATTTTTTTGGTCACTTAACGGTGTGGTGTACGACTATAGGTTACCAGGAGTGGCGCAGGGAGGTCAGAACGCTCGCTTTCTGAGGAAAGTAGTGCACTTAATGACGTGCTTGCAACCCTTCCCTCCACTGAAACCATAAGAATGGTGGTTGAAGCAGTCTTTGCTTTGATTGATGCACAAAATGGAAGACATGTGCAGTCCCCTATTCCTGGGGTAACTCCAACACTGGGTGGTGTGAGGGAGCAAATGGCATTTAGAGGACCATTGGGTCAGTAGTTGAACATTCTCTTGGTGCAGGGTACACACTCAGTTGAGGAATATTTGCAGGCATTTCTTATGATAAGACGCTACCCAGGCTCTGAAGTGGAGAGCGAGCAGTCTATGGTTAATAGATTTTAAAACGGCCTGCGCGGCGAGTTACAAGTTTTACTGCTAGGACAAAAATTATTAGGATTATGAGCCTTGGTGGAGTCGGCTAGATCTTTAGAAGTAGATTTGGCAAATGTTAATCAGACGTCGGAGTTCAGGGTACTAAACTCTCCAGGTTCTGCAAAGTCTGCATACCGAAGGAGGAGGAAAAAGAAGTCTAACTGGTCAGGCTCCATATGATTGTTTTAATTGTGGAAAGAAAGGGCACTTTGCCCGATATTGTCGTAATGGCACATAAAAGAAAAAGAAAGCTATGGCAGGAGAAGCTATTGGATAGAGTGTCAAAGATAGTAGTGGTATTCCAGTGGCATAGAAGACTAGATCTGGAGCAGCCATTGGGCGAAACTCAATTATATGTTTTAACTGTGGGAAGCTTGGACATTTTTCCCGAGACTATTGGAGCGGACGTCGGAAGTCCGAAAAGAAACTTGGATCTACCTACAAGGAGAAGGGAAAGGGGTCGGAGACAACCGCATCGCATTATGCCCCAACCCATCCTAAAGTGTACAACCTTAGCAAGCAGGAGACCATAAAGCAGTCTGGCGTGGTGACAGGTATGTTATAACCGGTTAGCTTTAAATACTTGTTGCCCTATGTGTGTTAGCCTATGACTGGTTGTGTTAGGCTTTATTTTAAATTTTGTTTATCTGATGAGAGCACCGTTCGTTATGGGAGCTTCGCATTCCTTTTTGTCCGAAGGATTTGTATCGCGCATCAGAGAACCTCATGGATGGCAAAGGACAATTTGGATGTGTTGTTGCCTAATGGGTGTTCAATGCGCGCGGATAGAGTTTGTTGCATAAAGATACGGATTGAGAGTCAAGAGTTCGACTTGCAAGAGTCGTTACTGCCGCTAGTGGAGTTTGACGTGATATTTGGTATGGACTAGCTCTCGGAAGCAGCAGACATGCATTGATTGCAACCGCAAGAAGGTCAAATTTGGAACTGGTCGAGAGACGACTTTTGTGGGCTTGAAGGGGTCGAGCAAGACTTTGATGTCTTCTCTTCAGTTGGTTAAGTCAGTTCGTGCTGGTGCAGAGCTATTCTTCACACTAGTGGAGGCTTCGAAGCCTAAACCTAGTTTGGACAGTATCTAGGTTGTATCTGAGTATCCTGACGTGTTCCCTAACAATCTCCCTGGAGCCCCACCGCATCGAGAGGTTGACTTCACTATTGAGCTGGTGCCAGGTGCTAAACCTGTGTCACGCTCTCCGCATCGATTAGTGTCTAAGGAGTTGGCGGAACTAAAAGTTCAACTTCAAGAGCTACTGGAACAGGGTTATGTGCATCCAAGTTCGTCGTCTTGGAGTGCACCGTTCCTTTTGGTTAAGAAGAAGTACGGAAGCTTGCGACTCTGTATCGATTATCGAGTGTTGAACAAATTAACGGAGAAGAATAAGTATCTGATCCCAAGGATTGATGATCTATTTGATTAGTTAGTTTGGTCATCAGTGTACTCGAAATTGGATCTTAAGTCCGGATATTATCAGTTGAGGATAAGAGAGAGTGACATCCCCAAGACAGCTTTTAGCACGTGGTATGGGAATTATGAGTTCACTGTCATGCTATTTGGGCTAACTAATGTGCCATCTGTGTTCATGGATCTGATGAACAGAACATTCAGAGAGTAGCTGGACCATTTTGTGATAGTTTTATGGATGATATATTGGTATACTCGTAGTGCGAGGAGGATCACTTCAAGCATCTGCATTTTGTGTTGGAGACGTTGAGAAGGAATCAACTATATGCCAAATTCTCCAAATGCGAATTCTGGTTATCCTCGGTAGCGTTCCTTGGTCATATAGTTAGTGGAGTGGGAATGGCAGTGGATCCGGCTAAGATAGTTGCGATATGGGAGTGGCCTGTGCTATCTATAGTGGAAGAAGTCCGGAGCTTTCTGGGACTTGCCGGCTACTAAAGGAGCTTCGTAGAGAACTTCTCGCGGATAGCGTTACCCCTCACGACTTTGATGAGGAAATATCAAAAGTTGTGTGGTTGTCGGAGTGCGCGCAAGCTTTCGAAGAAATGAAGAGTTGGTTGACCACGGCGCATATTCTATGTTCGCGGGTTGGGATCGAAGGATTTAAGATTTATAGTGATGCTTCGGGCAGTGGTTTGGGTTGTTTCCTACTACAGCATGGAAGAGTGAATGCTTATGGCTTGCACCAGCCAAAGGCTTACGAGAGAAATTATTCGGCCCATGACTTGGAATTATCGGCCGTGATATTCGCTTTGAAATTTTGGAGGCATTACGTGTATGATGTGAAGGTCGATAGCTATACCGATCGTACAAGCCTGAAGTATATTTTGGATAAAAGGATTTAATCATGCGACAACAGAGGTGGTTGAAGTTCCTGGGGGACTACACCCTCAAGGTATATTACATGCCTGGATAATGTAATGCGGTTGTAGATGCGTTGAGTCGCGGAGCTTGCGCGCAGATTGTTTGGTTTTCGATGCATGACGAGCGTTTTCTTCGAGAGTTGGAGGCCTTGGAGACCTCTTGAGCTGACATGAAGTTTAGGGCCATAGCACAGTTGAACTGGATGAGGTACAGTGCAACCTCGCTTATAGGATTCGGCGAGCTCTGGTCTTGGATAACGACATGAAGCAGATCATGGCTGAGGTTTTGGATGGGTTAAATTCCAAATCTATGATTGTGTAATGGACCGTTAAGGAGGGATAGTCATTGTGTGTTCCAAGTGTCAATAATCTACGGGAGGAATTGATGTACGAGGCCCATCATACCAAGTACATGATTCACCTAGGAAGCACGAAAATGTATCGTGATATGAAAAAGTTATTCTGGTGGACAGGACTTAAGAGGGACGTAGCACTTTATGTGGCGAAGTGTCAAATGTGCGCCTTGGGGAAGGCAGAATGCCAAAATCCTTGAGGTTACTTGAAGTCCTTACCTATCCCGGAGTGGAAGTTCAATGATATTTCAATGGATTTTGTGCATGGGTTGCCAAGGTCACAGAAGGAAAACGAAGCTATCTTGGTGATCGTATATAGATTGACGAAGGTATCGCACTTCATTCTGAATAGGAAGGATGATTCGGTGGATAAACAGGCAAAACTCTACGTATATAACATGTTCAACTGCACGGTGTGCGCCGCAGCATCGTGAGTGACAGAGATGGGCATTTCACGTCCAATGACTACAGGTTGGTGCATCAAATTTTGGGAACCAAGCCGAGTTTCAGCACGACCTTTCATCCGTAGACAAATGGTCAGATTGAGAGGGTCAATAGGATGATGGAGGACATACTTCGCATGTGCGTCTTCGATTTCGAAAAATGGTCGGAAGATAACCTGTACTTGGTGAAGTTTGCTTATAACAACAGCCACCAAGCAATTATTCAAATGGCGTCCTTCAAGGCCCTATACGATATAAAATATCGCACGTCGTTGTCATGGTTGAAAAAAGGTGAGTCGAAGCTGTACAAACGACAAGAGGTGTAAGACGCAACTTCATTGGTACAAACTATATGAGAACGATTGCTGATCGCTCAGGACAGGTAGGCTAAATACTATAATGCCAAGCATAGAACGTTGAGTTCGCTGTTGGCGACTGGGTATATTTTAATTTTAAGCCATTCAAGGGCGTCTCACGGGTACGACGCTTGAAGAAGCTAAGCCCGAAGTACCTTGGACCGTTTGAGGTTCTGGAGCAAATTGGTGAAGTAGCTTATCGACTGAATCTATCAGTGGAATTGAGTGGTCTACACGACATATTCCATATTTTGATGTTGCGAAAGGCGGTGCAAGAGCCTTCACAAGTTATTGCGGTCGATCAGGTACCAGTTAATAATGGGTTGACGACGAAGGTCAAGCCCATTCACATTGAGGACTCTGAAGTCAAGCGACTTCGTAACAAGGACTTTAGGATGGTCAAAGTCCGTTGGGGCAACTGCAGTCGGAAGGAGCTATCGTAGCAGTGAGAGAAGACACAGCTGGAGGAGTACCCCGAGTTATTCCACTCAGGTACCGTTTTATTTTGTGTATCTTTTTCTTTCTGTAATTTCGAGATGAAATTCTTTTAAGAGGGAGAGAATTGTAATGCCCTGAAACTCAGAAGAGGAACGGACAGCATTTAAAGCCAAGTTTAGGGCCTAGAAAGGGTCACACGGCGTGGGACACGACCGTGTCTAGAGCCGTGTCATGCTCGGGTTCGATTATTTTTCTGAGTGGTCAAAGAAATGCATTGGACGATCCATGGAGGTCGGGAACACGGCCTGAGACACAAGCGTGTTTAGGGCCATGTCCTGCTCGGGCTGTTAGTCGGGCTGTGTTGAGTAAGTTACACAGCCAGGGACATGGACATGTCCTAGGGAGTGTCGGGCACACGGCCTGTGACACGGGTGTGTTGAATGGCTGTGTCCTATTCAGTATGTGATGGTTTCAACATCGATTTGGCACACGGCCTATGACACGGGCTTGTCCATGGTTGACACGGGTGTATCCCAAGCCGTGTCAGAGGCCGTGTCCTGTTATGTATTTCTTGGTTTGTGGCGACTGTGGAACACGGCCTTAGACACGGGCATGTAACAAGCCGTGTTCGGCCCAAGAAATTGGTTTAAAGTACGAAACGTGGCCGTTCGTTTCCTTCTATTGGGATCCAAAGGCCCAGATCGGTCCTTGCTGATATAAGGCCGGGAATAGGGTTTAAAACCCTCATTGCTCTTCAAGCTTTCTCTTTCTAAAGCTTTAGAGAGAGGGGAGAGCAAGGAAGAAGGAGAAGGAGAAATTCGGCCGCCAGTGAACTTCGGAGCCCCAAATTGCAAGCCGAGTCCAAATCTATGGAGGCGAGTCCATTGCGGTGCTTTTTATTTGTCTATTTCTCCATGGTGCCAAATGCGAACCACAAGGGTAACGATTCTCTTCTTGTACATGTGAAGTCCTCTTTCTTTTTTTCATAGGAAGCCCGCTCTCGTGAGTATGTGGTGATTGTGAGGTATTCCTTATGGTGGACATGAATAGTCCCCGTACTTTGCATATAGAGTCCGGAATCGAAGTATGAACATAGGCATGGTGTGTGAAGCCTTCCCGGACAAGTTGGTCTGGATCGGTGATGTTTCATTATGCATGAATAGCCTGAGAAGACTCCATGCCAATGGTTGTTTTCGGGCTTTCTATGTGGTAGATTGCAACAGCGAGTCTTGGGGATTAACCCAAAGGTGCACCCAAAAATCTGGGCAGAAGCGAAGTTCTGTCATTTTTCTTGGCCTGGGAGCCACCCTGGTACATAGTCGGGCTATGTACCATTATATGATCGATACTTTGGGACTGGGGGAACTTGGCCCGCGCCGATGGCTAAATTGTCATGGCGAAGTGGGCAACGGGCGGGTGGAACCCTATCCACTCCATTTGCTTCGGTTAAAGCGACCTAAAGTACATGGGACTTACCGATAAATTGGAGAGCGAGTCTAGGCTTCGGCTGAAAGGACTAAATGATCACGAGTTTGTCGTCTTAGGGGCGGTGGTGGACCAATGTCAACCGTGTAAGTGCCTTGAGAGCACGGGGTGTGTGGTCGTGTGTGCCTACGCTTGTGGTGAAGTGTGCTTAAATTGTACTTTCACTATCTTGTTTGGTTTTACTAATATAATGCAGGGAAGGAGCACCGCCACCCAAGAAAGGGGTGGAGTCGTTATAATTTGGTCAACTTTAGCTGACCGTTACTTTTGTTTGGCACTGCTACGGTGGAATATTGATTGCAGGTGCTGCGGAGCCTAGTGGCAAATACCAGGCTGAAGCCCTTATTGCTGAGCCGGCCCTCGAAGGCCAATGCGAATGTTTTCTATTATTCTCATGTGTGATAGGCCTGTATGCCAATGTTTGGAAGACACTATTTGTTTAAAGTAAACTCTTGTAAGGCCATAAGGCCAAGTACTTTGTGTATTTGTACGCTCATTCCTATTTTGGGGTTTTTAGTGGACATTCATGTTGTGGCTTGGGTTCTTCTCTTTGCAACATTTAAAATGCTTTCGCTAGAATGTGCTATGTGTAGAATGTGTTTATTGGAAGGATGGTTTCATTTAGTAACCCTCCGGTCTGTTTGTGGTATATGACATCGGGCCTCGGCCGGACCTACTGCTATATGTTATATGACGGATAGGGGTGTTATAGTTCACCTTGGGATGACTTAGCCATTTCACGAACCACATCCCTTTGTTCACCTAGGGATGGCTTAGCCATTTCACAAACCACATCCCTTTGTTCATCTCGGGGTTACACCCCTTTGAGAACCTCGGGATGACTTAGCCATTTCACAAACCACATCCCTTTGTTCACCTCGGTATGGCGCCCCTTTGAGCACCTCGAGACGACTTATCCATTTCACAAACTACATCCCTTTGTTAACCTTGGTATGGCCCCCCTTTGAGTACCTCGGGACGACTTAGCCATTTCACAAACCACATCCCTTTGTTCACCTCAGGATGGTGCCCCTTTAAGCACCTCGAGATGACTTAGCCATTTCACAAACCACATCCCTTTGTTCACCTAAGGATGGTACCCCTTTGAGCACCTCGGGACGACTTAGCCATTTCACAACTTGTGCTCAACAGCACGCAATTGCTCCACACCGAGTCCTTTACCAACACATCATTCCGGTGCGGCAAACACACAAACACCTTCAACCCTTCCACATTTCCATACCACATGAGGGTTCATTATACGCACAGGTGGTAAACCACCCTATAATACATATCACTCCCACACTGCTACCTGTAGGGAGACACATCTCTAAGCAGTGGATATTATACACATTCAATTCATCACCATATCACATGGTCTTATATTAACACTCTCTCATAATACTTCACAAACCTCTATGCTTCCATAGTATATTCACACTCTCTCATAATACTTCACATATGCATCAATCATGATATCATAGCTCTATGTTACACCATTCAATATTTGGGCATCACACCTTCTTTCCTAAACCTAATTCATTATTCTGATCATAATCATACACCTTCTTACAAGATTTCATGAGAATTCCACTTTTACATCCATATCATATCAGATTGTTTGCTCACTAACTTTACCAAACCATTTGCTTCTTGGGTTCCTCCAAACCGCGCACACCAATACATTTCACCAAATCATTCATTTGGTATGTGATCTATTTCCTGAATCCCGTCAACCATTTGTTCACCAATTTTCCCAAATCATTCACTTCTCAAACTCTACAAATTCATTTGTACTTATGTGTTTCACCCACCGATTGATCCCATAAATATCTATACACTAGATTTCAATAGCCATTTGTTCCTTACAATCACTACTAAATTAAGACCAACAATTCTCATGCAAATCTCAACATTTATTTGCTTATGACCTATCTATCAACTAAATGCCAACAATCATTTATTCATCACAATAATTAGAAAATTAAGTCCAACAACCTCAAATATTTTAGTATGACCTCTCTACCAATTTCAAACTAGGTTATGCACTTAAACCGAGAATTATAAATGCAGGAAGCATGCTGGTCAGCAACTTCGACCGGGAATTTTTGGGGTTACAGAGCTCGTAAGAAAATGTATAACCATCCGTTGGAAAGGTCTTTCCAAAAGCTATAACTTTTGTATTCAGACCAAAACCCATCTCTGGCCGCAACATACTTAAAATAGGCATTAAAGATTACTGTGTGCATAAATTAGATTTCTGCACGCATCTTAAAGCAAGATGAACGGAATCGGTTCATCTTCTTCATCTAGCCATATGTTCAAACAATGTCCAGAAATTCCTCCACCCTTAGTCACCCTCACTAGACCATTTTCTCTTCACGAACCAAGTCCACCGTCTACTCAAGGAGAGGGGATAGGTTGAAGACATCACTATCCTTAGGGCACAAGCCCTAGAATGGTCTCTTCCTAGGAAATCTTCATCTCATAGATCAAAACACTTTTGAGTCGACATCTCTCCTTGAAGGAATTGATTTCAAGAACCACTAAACACCTACAGGGTTGTGAATAGGTTCAATTCTTTAAAATTAGGCAGTTAAAACTTTAACTAAGTACTGCTAATTATAATACAACAATCTCAGAATAGATAATCAGCAAACTCAGCAAACATAGTATACACAACACAGTACACACAGATTTATAGTGGTTTCCCAATTTATGGGTGCATCCACTTTCCCTCCTTTGCCTATCTTAGGAGTAAACTAGAATCGGCCCAACTTCTTTTTTTCAGATCCTCAGATCTTACAACTCAGAACCCCAGATGGTTCTTACAACTCAGACTTCTACAAGTCCTACAACTCAGATATTAAAGATCTTACAACACAGATTCTTCCCAAGAACCCTACCTCAGAGTGAGTCCACACTCCTACCACTCAGGCAATCAAGCCCTATCTCAGCCCTTATAATTGCATGCCTACAACTCAGAGAAATTACTCTCCTACACTCAGATCTATGAATAGATCTTACATAAAATTGATAAGGTATTTTGAAATATCTTCACTCAGATAGAGAGAGAGGTGAAGGCTTCCTGACAGATCTTGAATGATCTGTCTTCTTATGATCCTTGCTGCAAAGGATCTGATCCAACCTCACTTAGCTTATTCAAAGTTTCTTGAAAATAGAAAATTAAGGTTGATCTTCTTGAGAAATTGGAGTCAAACCACGATCCAGCTTCTTTTTCCTTACATATTTGAATCTGTAATCTCTTGACAGATCTGATGAGATACTATCTTCTTTAGAAGTTCTTCTTCAAACTCTTCTGATTGTTAATCAGATTCTGAAGGCTTAGATTTCCTTCTTTAGGCTTGCCTATGCCTTGTTTTCTTCTCTTTTTTTTAAATAGAACAACTTCTTATATAGATCTCGTCAGAGGTAACCGATTGATTTGGTTGATAACAGACATCTAGCAGTTCTGACAGCTTTGATATCTTTGATAATTCTGACAGCTATCAAGTCTCTGATCTTGAGATCTGTTACTTAGAGTATTTAACTCAGCTGATAATGTCGAGATACAAGTATAGTATGTGTCGACACTGATGAAGTATGTGTCGGCACAATTTCCAGGGTGTCGAAACAACTCCTTTGATGTTGTCGACATACTTCAGAAACTGTCAACACAGCTCTTTATTCAGCCAAGATACAGCTTTTGTAGAATGTGTCGACACAGTTTTTGTAGAATGTATCAACACAAGTCATGTGTGTCGACACAGCTTCTCCATTTATAATTGATGTCAACCCAAGTCCTGGGTGTCAATACTGTTTCTACTGCTAATGTCAGCACTTCAAGTCTAAGTGTGTTGACACTAGTCCCAAGGGTCGACACAGCTGTTATCGACTCAAATTCTGTGTGTCGACACAAGTCCTGTATGTCTACACAGCCTTGCTTCTAGTCTCGACACAACTCCTTCAAAGGTTTTAACACATTATAAATGTCTCGACGTTTTTGTACTTTGAATATTCTCTATATTCTTTAGACTGCATAAGTAAACTCAATATACCATCAAATACAACATGATTTATATCATTGAGTTAAATGAGGCTTCTCCAAATCAAGTACATAATTTACAATGTACCCAATAATCTCCCCCTATTTGGAGAAGTCATAACCCATAGTCAATGATATACACCATTACTATAAAAGATAATAAATATGATGTACACAGATATTTCAGATACAGGGTTATACTTAAGCAAAAATAGCATGTTAGACACAAATATCCCAAAATGAAACATCATAAAAGAAAACATGCAACTTAGAGACAGAATCATTAAAAAAATGATAAAATATATTCAGCCAATCAAGGAATTCTTCATTTCATTATGATCAGACTTAGGATTATCAGGGTTTTATAGAAGAAACAATTACATAGTTCTCTACCTAATCAATCTAAACCTAAGACTGATCAGGTTCCTTGATGATTATCCCCTTTCCAGGTTGAAGAGTAGCTTCAACTTTTGCTTTAGTATCAATAGCTGGCCTCTTCCCTTTGATGTCCTTTCACTGTAGTTGAGCACCCTTAAGCTTTTGTCTCTAAAAGTAATGAAATGGATTTGGGAAATATTTGCATGGCTCTATGGAATTTTCAGGAATAACCCCAGCCTTTTGGTCCCTCCTGAACATGTGAATTTCATCCAATCGTGTAAGATACTTATCCCATTCTTTCTTGGAGTGCCACTTTCCCCTGTCATACTTATTATCATTAACAGCCTTCCATGCAGTTAAAATTATATTTCTTGAGGTTGGACTCCATTGCTCGAATTCAGGCCTTGTTTCTGCTTGTTCTCTAAACCTTTTCTTAGATAGCTGGTCTTCTTTCTCTTTCAGTTGTGCTGACTTAACCATCTCCACTTCTTCTGAAATCACTGGCAGTGAATTCAGAGGAGGGTTGTACATGTGTTGGACTGCCTGCTAAATTTCTTCAAACTCTGGAGGAGGATAGATGACTTGTGCCACTTCCTGTGGAATCCCCTCCAAGAGAGCAGGTTGGCAGGCACATTCTGTAGTGTTGTCATCATCACACGGGGGTGGATATCCCAAAGTAGCTCTGATGTTATTAGATATCCATTTAGCATGATCAGAGCTAGCTTTGACTATCACTCTCTCCCCCTTTATGACTTCTCGTTCAATATGATCTCTTAGATCATTCTTCTGAAACCTGACCTGATCTACTACATGATAGTTTACAGTGGTATAACAGTCCTTGAACTTCGTTAATTGATTAGAAATGGTAGTCTCAGAAGTCTATATTACAGTTTTGACTGTTGCCAAATTCAGTTGTATCTGTGCTTTGACAACCGACACTTTGGTATTCATATGAGTTGTAATGGTAGTGGTTTTTTCACCCAATTTTGTTTGATTGATGGAATGAATTTCAACCAAATTTTCATTAATTATGTTCTGATTCTCTAGAACATACCCTTACTTGATTAATAGATCATCCACCTCAGTTTTAGTTTCTTGTTGTTGTTTGGCAAAGTAAACTACAACATTATCTCCCTTGTGGAAGCAATCTGTCATTTCCCTCTTTAGTAGATTGACTTCAAATCTTATATACTTTATGTCCCGTGTCAAATGGAATTGTAGCTCCTTCTATCTCTCATCCACATATTTCTCTAAAGCAAGCCTTTGCTCATCAAGATTTACTTGTACTTGCACCAATAGTGAACTGAAGTCCATTACTGGAGCAGTAGATGGTGTTCCAGTCTTTAAGGCTTTCTTCTATCCAGATCTCTTCTTCCTTAGCTCCATAATTTTCCTTTTCTTTAAGATAGGGGCTTCTTCCTCATTATTTGAATTAGACGAGCTATTAATCTCCAATGTTTTTCCTAGAGCATTTGCATCTTGTCTTAGGGCTAGGTCTGGCACCTCCCCCTCAACCCTTGCATCAGGTTAAATAATAGAAATGGCTTCTTTGTTAACTTCTTGTTGCTTTTCAAACTGAGGAGCGTTGCTTTTCAAACTGAAGAGCATTCTCCTCATGTTTTCAAGTTTGCTCCCCCTTGAAATCAATTGTCTCTTCCAGTTGAGTTTCTGCCACAAGAATTTGAGGCTGATCAGGAACTTGCACATCTTATACTTCTTCCTCTGTAGTTTCTGCAACAGTGTTGATTTCCATTACTACTTCCATGACAGTGAGATTGGCAGTCTCACTGTCTAAGGCTGCTTCATTGATATCTCCCCTGGAATTGTTACCTCTTGATTGTCTCTCACTTGGACAGTCTCCTCCTAAATTTGAACTTCAGTACTAGGTGTGGGGCTAGGAGACTTCTTTGGTTGTTCAGTGACTTCTTTATTAGAACTGAACTCTACCCTTTCCTCTGAATCACTGGAGGATTCAGCATCCTTGCCTGCAGATTTCTTTTTCTTAACTTCCTTCAACTGTTGCTTTGGTGCAGGAGCATCTTTGGACAAGACCATGTCCCACCTAGACAGAATCCTGATGTCCATTCTCCTCATATGATTTTTCTTAGAGCTAGCACATTAGTCTAGTATTTTTGGTATACTTGAAACCAGATACAAACTAAGAATTCTTCCCAGATTAGGCTTCTTAATTCCTTCCTTTATCTTCTCAAAGATAACCAATGTCCAGTCTGTCTTCACCTTGAAGATTATCCTTGTCATAAGGATTAACATGTAGGACGAGATCCTATCATGTCCTCCTATCTTGCAGAGAATGACTTTTCCTACCACTTCAAAGAGAAACTTTCCCTGGGAATTCATTCCCTTTCTATTCATTGTTGATCCAATCTTGGTGGATGATGTCAGCCCACACCACTTTAGTGCTTCAGTAGTTATGGATGAATCAGTGCCATCTTCTAGTTTGATCTTGGGAAGATGGAGGAGCTTGCTTAGACTTTTGAGCGAGATTTTCACTTCTGAACCTAGAATAGTAGACTTGATTTTTCCTCCCTTCGAATCCAGGGTAGCATTTGAGTAGAATTCGAGTACTTTTCTCTTCCAGATCCTTGTAGGCTCAGAAACAAGAAATTCTAGACCAGCTTTGTGGATTAGGTCAACTGCATGCTTGATTTCTTGTGCAGCACCGTCAAATGCTTGTCGAACAATCTCATATCCATCGTTAATGTTATCGTCCATCTTTGGTGCCATTGGAGATGAAATAATATCGCTTGAAAGAATTAAAGGTTGAAGAGTGACGACTGTAGATTCCTTTGTCTCGACACATGGGGTTCAATCTCTTGAAAGTTATGAGTCATGTGGTCGACTAGTTCTTGTTGCCTCCTATTTATAGTATTCTATAAGGAAGGCCAAAATGCGCTCGTACATTAGAATATTGCGTGTCGACACAAGGTTACTTGTGTCGACACCGACTAATAAAGTCTCGACAAAGAATCTAGAGTATTGACAATGTTATGTGTTGACACCAACTTCTGTGTGTCGATACTAAAATCTAAGGTCTCGGCAGCTTTGTGTCGACACAATCTGTTTACTTTGTCAAATGTTGAGTGAAAGCATCGAATTTTCTTGTATACCACTTAGCTGACTTTATTCTATATTTAACATTCCTAATTCAATTTTAAAGCAATTGAATTTACTTTCTTCAAGAGGTTTAGTGAAAATATCAGCTACTTGTTTTTCAGTAGAGACAAACTCTAGGCTAATGTCTTCTTTCTCAACATGTTCTCTTATAAAATAATACCTAGTCTTTATGTGCTTAGTTCTACTATGTGAAACATGATTTCTAGAAATAGAAATAGCACTAGTAGAATCACAAAATAAAGGAGTTTTACTTATCTTAATGTCATAGTCTTCAAGATGATGTTGAATCCACAGTAATTAAGCACAACAGGTTCCTACAGTAATGTATTCTGACTCTACAGTTGAGCAAGCAATACTGGTCTGCTTGTTGCTACTCCATAATACCAATCTACCACCTAGGAATTGACATGTACCAGTGGTACTTTTCCTGTCTTCCTTGCAGCCTGCAAAATCTTCATCTGAAAATCCAGTTAGCAGAAAATCTCTATTCCTAGGGTACCATGGACCAAGATCTGGTGTGCCCTTGAGATACCTAAAAATTCTCTTTACAGTAGAATAATGAGATTATTTAGGGCATGCCTGGTATCAAGCATAGACATATGTATCATACATGATGTCAGGCCTACTTGCAGTTAAATACAGAAGGGAATCAATTATCCCTCTATACAAAGACTCATCAACAGGTTTATCTGCCTCATCTTCGCCTATAGGCATACTTGACCTCATTGGAGTTCTCATGGTGGAGGCAGTCTCCATACCATATTTCTTAATCACCTCCCTAGTGTAGACTGGGATTGTTGGAGCATGCGGTCTACGCTTCCTGGTTTGCTAATTACAAATCTTGTTTGTATTTTTTTTGGGTATTTTTGATGTGCAGATATCACAAGTCTAGCTCTAATGTCTTTTGGGTGATGAATCGGGTTAGAACTGAGCTCAGGAGATATCGCTAGGCGATACCGAGTATCACCGACAGGCGACAGCGACACTCGACACATCTTCATTCGTCGCTCGACAAAGTTTGTGGGCCACATGGCATCCGTTACTCGCTATCGCCAAGTGGTGATGCCTAGTATCATCGAGAAACAGTGCACGTTAGACGATCGACGGATCTGCTATGCAAAAATGAGGAGTTCGTGGTCCATGTGGTAGCAGTTACCAATATCTTCAGGTGGCGATACCCAGTGTCGTCAGGCGATATCGCCAAAGTATAAAAGCCATTCAATTTCTTGTGGTGATCACAAATTCTATTACCCGGAGTGTATCTTCCTATTTAGACGATTCAGAGTGCTCCAGATCTCATATTTAGTCCATACTCTCAAGAAGGCCAAAGCACAAAAAATTGATAGCACATTCGCAGCATTTGAAGCTACTCTGACAAGGATTCGTCAGCATCTTCAGTGTATTGTTTGAAGGGAGGTTCAAGCCTAAAGTGTTCAATTTGGTTTGTTCTTGTTTCTATTGTTTTCTTATTGTAATCGAGAGGGGAAATCGCCGTCTTGTGCGTGGCATCTAAGTCCTTGTGTGACTTAGGGGAAAATCGCTGTCTTGTAAGTGGCATCAAAGTCCTTTTGTGGCTTAGGGAAAAATCGTTGCCTTGTGTGCAGTTTCTAGATCGTGGTTAGATCTAGGGGAAGGCTAGTAGCAGATCTAGGGAGAGATACGCTTTAGCATGTTGGTTCTTAGTAGAAGGACCGGTGAAAACATAAGTAAGTTATATGTTTCATGAGCCTTTGTCTCTAGCTCTATATAAATAATTTGTATTCAAATTTATCACACTTGAAATATATCATTGTTGTTTTTGTTGGTATACATTTTCATTTCTTAATTATATTGTTTTAATCATCAAGAAAAATTTGTCTGCTTTAAAAAAAAATTAGCGAACCTTTATTCACTGCCCCTCTAAGGGCGTCGCATGATCCAACACTTGGTATCATAGGTGGTAACTCAAAAATCAGTTTCATCACTGGGAGTAATGGCGCAAACCACTCACGCATTTTCTGAGGGGCATGGTATAAGTAGACCTCCCTTATTCACAGGCACTGACTACAATTATTGGAAAGCGCGAATGTCATGCTTTCTAATAGCACTAGACATCATTGTTTGGGGCATGGTAGAAACATGCTACACTACTCCTATAACTGTAGTAGGAAGTGTAACAATGGAAAAACCCAAGGATAAATGGGATGAAGTTGATAAGCTTTGCTTATAAAAATAACGCTAAGGCAATGAACGCCTTATTTTTTTTGCGTTAGATATGACTGAGTTTAATCGTGTTTGTGCATGTTATACTGCATATGATATATGGAATCTTCTTGAAGTTTCTCATGAAGGTACATCGCGGGTAAAGGACTCAAAGCTTTTCTAATTAGAATAAGAGTTTGAGAAGTTCAAGATGGAGATTAATGAGGATGTAGACTCCATGTACACAAGGTTCAGCAAGATAGTAAACAACTCAAGGATTCTAGGAAAGAGTTTCTCAAATGGAGATTTGGTGAGAAAAATACTTAGATCACTTCCCCCCAAAGTTTAATCCAAAGGTTGTGGCCATCTCGGTGTCACACGATCTAAAGTCTCTCCAAATTGAGAATCTGATAGGCAACTTAAAAACCCATGAAGTTGAGTTGAGGATTCAACAACAAGATTATAGCTTGGAGCCAAGAAAGAAAGCTTTGGCATTGAAGTTCAAGAAGGAAGAGGAAAGTGAGTCCGATGAGAGTGACCATGGAGACGAAGAGATCCTGTTTGTGAAGAAATTCAGGAAGTTCATGAGAAATCCTAAAAGAACAAATTCTTTCAGGAAATTTTTCAAAAAGCAAGAATCTGGATATAGGAAAGGAAAAGCTCAAGCTGATGGAGAGGATGACGAAGATAGATCACCACCTGAGTGCTATCATTGCAGGAGAATTGGACACATAAAGAGCAAGTGCCCAAAGTATCTGAAAGAGCTGAAGGAGAAGCGGCACAGAAAGAAAGATAAGAAGAAAGTTCTAAAGGCAGAAATATAGGATGAAGCCACTTCTGAGGAGTCAAGTAATTCAGGGTCAGAAACTGAAGAGGAGGCCAACATGTGCTTGATGGGAAGAGCGTTTCATCACATGATGACAAGAGCAGTGTCCAGAGCGACACTAAGGTAACTCCTGAAACTTATGATGAATTATATTCTAAATTTTTAAGAACTTGCAAATATTTAGATAAAAAACTAGATGAAATTCATTTAATTAAATCTGAAAATAAACTTTTAGTTAAAGAAAATTTAAAATTTAAAAATGAAGTAAAAGTGCTTGGAAAGGAGAAAGCAACTTGTCAAGAGGATTGTCCCTCTTTGACAAGGATATTAGAGCTTGAGAAAGATCTCTCTAAGACTCAGGCTCGAGTTTAATCTCTTACAAGAGAGAAACATGCCTTAGAGAGATCTCTAAAGTTCTTTCAATCTCAAGTAGAAGGCAGCAAAAATTCCTTCGCAAACCGATGCGGCACCATTGTTGCCAAAAATACAGCTTTAAGAGGACAAGTCTGTGATTTAGAAATGGCCACTAACAAGTTTGGAGAGGGACAAAAATCACTAAATATGATTTTGGCAAACCAGTACTATGGTTCTGCAAAATTCAAACTTGGATACTCACCTGAACACTATCGCCCGGCGACATCCACTGTCGCCGGTGATAAGAAAAGGTCCAAAAAATCATTTTTTTCAAGTTAAAAATAATAAATCTAGTGTCCTTGTAGCTCCCAGCAAAAGGTCAAAGTTTATTTTAAAAACCCGCCGACTTCTTTCATCAAGTGTGCTAAATGTAATAAGTTTGGTGACACAACACACACTTGTAAGAAGACGGGACACTGTTCTGTTAAACAAATCTGGGTACCAAATGCTTCCACCTATTCTAAGGGAGGAACCACTTGGGTAACCAGATAATTACTCTCATCCTCTTTCTAGGTGTTTTGGCAGGCAAAGGACAAAGAAGACATGTGGTACTTGAACTCATGGTATTCCAAGCACATGATGGGCAATAAGTCAAAGTTCCTTATCCTAAAGATGAAAAAAGGAGGAGTAGTTACGTTTAGTGATAATGAAAAAGGAAAGATAATCGACATTGGAGTAGTAGGTAACAAATCATTTGCAATCTCAAATCTTTTGTATGTTAAAGTTTTGAAGCATATCTCTATAAGTCAATTATGTGATGTTGGCTTAAATACCTTAGGCTCCGTTTGGGGGGACTTATTTTCACCGGTCAAGCGGTTAAGACCACATGAACCGGGTCATAATTAAGGTCTGATTCATGCGGTCGTGTCCGCTTGACCGGTGAAAATAAGTCCCCCCAAACAGAGCCTTATTTGACACATCTTCAAACTTATGCAAAATTACTAATTCCAAAACAAATGATACTGTTCTTACTGCTCCTAGATTTCAAAATGTTTACATGATTAGGTTTAATGATTTGTCACATTCTTCACTAAAATGTTTTATATCTAAAAATGATGAGTTAGATTTGTGGCATAGGCGTCTTAAACATTCTAGTTCCAAGCTAATTATAAAATTGTCTAAAAATAAACTACTTAAAGGTTTACCTATTTTGCATGGAAATTTGTCGTATTTACATTCACCATATCAAAAGGAAAAATTTTCAAATTCTTCATTTTTGAGCAAAAATTTTGTTTCCACCACTAGGCCTTTACAGTTGATTCATATGTATTTGTTTGGTCCTGTTAATACACTAAGTCTAGGTGGTAGAAAATACACTTTTGTGTTGATTGATGATTATTCTCATTTATGTTGGACAATTTTCTTAACGTCTAAATCTGATGCGCTTTTAGAATTTTCCAAATTATGTATACGTGTTCAAATTAAATTAGAGTTAAAAATAAAATGCATTCGTTTAGATCATGGAGGTGAATTTGATAATGAAAATTTTGTATCTTTTTGCAATGAGTTAGGAATTAAACATGAATTTTCCGCTCCTCGCACACCTCAATAGAATGGTGTGGTAGAGAGGGAAAATAGAACTATGCAAGAACAAGCTCGCACTATGCTATCTGAATACAAATTACCCAGATCATTTTGGGTCGAAGCTGTTAGTACTACTTGTTATGTTATTAATCATGTTATGATTCGACCTCTCTTGAAATTAACACCATATGAGTTATATTTCCAAAAGAAACCAAATGTGTCTTATTTTAAAGTTTTGGTTGTAAATGCTTTGTTTTGAACACTAAGGATAATCTAGGCAAATTTGATGAAAAGTGTGATGAAGGCATTTTTATTGGCTATTCTTCAACGAGTAAAGCGTATAGAGTTTACAACAAAAGGACTAAAATGGTTGAAGAATCTGTTCATGTTCAATTTGATGAGTTTTTCCCTTATGTAGAAGCTAATAATATAGGTCAAGATGAAGAGAACTCCCCTCTACAAAGGTTAGATGATGACGAAATCCTTAGAGACAAAGAAGAAGAAAAAGGAGACGAACAAGAAGGAGAAGAGCAAGAATATGTGCCTCCAAGCGAACTAAGATTCTCAAAATTTCATCCCCAAGATTTGGTTATTAGAGAACCATCAAGAGGGGTAAGTACTCATTCATTAGTACATTATTTATTCTCTAATATGTGCTTTATTTCTGATATAGAACCTAAAAGTGTTAAAGCCGTTTTAATTGTTAATTCTTTGTTTTTAGCTATGAATGACGATCTTAATCAATTTGAACGCAATACGGTTTGGAAATTAGTAGAAAGACCGTCAAATCATCCTATTGTAGGTGTTTAGTGGATCTTTAAGAATAAACTAGATAGTGAATCTAGGGTCACTAGGAACAAAGCTAGACTCTTAGTAAATGGTTATTCACAAATAAAAGGAATAGATTTTGATAAAACCTTTTCACCCGTAGCACGTTTAGAAGCAGTTAGAATATTTCATGTATTTGCTAGCTTTAAAAGGTTTAAACTATTTCAAATGGATGTTAAAACTACTTTTCTTAACGAGTATATTAAGGAAGTGGTTTATGTAGAACAACCTCCAGGCTTTGTTGATGTTAAATTTCCTGATCAGGTTTTCAAATTAGAGAAAGCCCTTTATGGTTTGAAGCAAGCACCCCGAGCATGGTAAGATAGATTGACTGTTTATTTATTAAAGAATGATTACAAAATGGGTAGTGCTGATTGTACACTATTTGTTAAACATATTCATGATGATCTTATAGTTTTACAAATATATGTTGATGATATTATTTTTGGATCCACAAATGAAAAATTATGTGATAATGTTATCGAAATTATGAAAAATGAATTTGAAATGAGCATGGTAGGCGAACTCACTTATTTTCTTAGTTTTCAAATTACTCAAAAACATGATGGAATTTTTATTTGTCAATCTAAATATATTCATGATGTTTAAAAAGATTTGGATTTGAAAATCTAAAACAAGCAAATACCCCCCATGAGTGTCTCATTAAAGTTAGGAAAGGATGAAAGTGGAATATCCATAGATCAAACACTATATAGAGGGATGATAGGATCACTGTTATATTTGACTGCTTCTATACTTGACATTATGTTTGATGTATATTTATGTGCAAGATTTCAAGCTAATCCCAAAGAGTCTCATTTAAAAGTGGTTAAACGTATTTTTAGATATCTTATTGGCACATCTAAGTTAGGTTTGTGGTATCCTCACAACGATACCTTTATTTTACATGTCTTTTCTGATTCTGATTATGCTGGTTGTTCATTAGATCGTAAAAGCACCAGTGGCACCTGTCACTTACTTGGCCCTTCACTAATTTCGTGGTCGAGTAGGAAACAGAATTATGTTGTCTTATCCACCACTGAGGCTGACACTACAAGAAAACTGCTTTAGTGACGAAATTTTTGCGACGAAATATTTTTCGTCACTAAAAATATATATATATTTTCACAAATTAAAGGTCGGTCACGAAATGACGAGTTCCATTTTTTTAGTGACTAAAATAAATATTTGATCACTAAATTTTTTGTTGTGATCAAAATAATATTATGTCACTAAAAGTTAATTTTTAGTAACAAAATAAGTTTCATCACTAAATAATTTTTTTAGTGACGAAAATATAATGGTCACAAATTTAAAAAAAATATTAATATTTGTTAATATTTTCTACATTAAAAAACATCAAGCCAAAATTTATATTCTCAAACTCAAAAAATTTATTTTCCCCTATTTAAGTGAATAATTTTCAATTTCCCACCCTAATGTCAATTTCCCCCTCTCCACAAATAATTTCGCTCCATGAATAATTTCCCACCACAATCAATTTCCCCCGCTACTTTCCCCCGCTCCTCTCCGTGAATAATATTCCTGGCCTCCGTAAATAATTTCTCACCCGAAGTTATTTTCCCCCTCTTCGTTCTCCTCTGCTTGATTAGGGCTCGACTCATAATCGTCTGCACACCACACTTGATGAGCCCTCTGGTATATCTCTCTCAACGAGCCCCTTCAAATCCTTGGCCTCTGCTCGATCCAACGCCTCCGCTCGATCCAACGCCTCCGCTCGATTTGACATCACCGAACTTCTCGACGAAGTCCACTTGATCAATGGGGTACTTCCGATCCTCGTCTTAGATTTCTGCTTGGTTTCGGAAGATGTCCATATTTGATGTTTTGTCATTGTATTGTTGAAATAGCACCTTTTAGAAGTTTTTTTTAAAAAAAACAATCCTTTTCAATGTGTTGTATGTTAATTTATATAGTTAGTTTATGCTGCAAACTTGGAAACAACTATTCTTTGGTAACTATATATATATTGCATGGTTTGCTTCTTTTAAGTAGCTTTGATGTAGAAATGCCTTGTACTCTGAGAGGAGGAGGAGGAGGATGAGATAGTGTGCTAGCTTGTCATGAAATAATAACTTGGGCAGTGATACTGTACAAGCTAGCCATTCTCACCTTCATTCCTTTCTCTCTATCTCTCTTTCTCTCACTAAATCTCAGCCGCATGATCGATATATGCTCATCATCTTGGCTGATTGATTTGGATTTTATTCATTGTTGATGGTTGATGGGCAGAGGACAAAAATACTCATGTTGATAGGTTGGAGGACGTCACACCTTGATGATTTTGTAGAATTCTTAATTAATACAACTCCTCATAATTTAATCCACAAAGCTATATAGAGAGAGAGAGAGAAATTGTGTGTGCATGTGAGATCTTAATTATAGTCTTTTAATTAAAGCTAGCTGGTCGGAGTCCAGAGGCTGGCCGGAGATGAAGTGCTTTTCGCTCATTGGGGGGCACGACTGACGGTGGGCTATTTGTGTTTTCCTTATGAACGAAGAAAAAATAATTAGAAAGTAACTCGAAAAATACACATAGATTTATGTGGTTTGCAAACCTAGCTTACATCCACGGCAGCACTAGGGTTTCTCCAAGTTTTCTTTTGGTTTTTCATTTTTCTTTTGGTTTCTCCAAAAGTTTTTTACCATCATAGTAATTGAGATTAGTTTAGGGCTTCTTCCTTATCACTAGCATAAGTTAATTAATGCTCTTTCGACTAATTATTTTTCTTTTTTCAAAAAAAAAACTACATGATACTTTGGTTAATGTATCTTATGCATCCAATTTAAAGTTTGTTGATCTTCATTTATTATTGTATAAATAATTTAATGTTGAGTAAACTGAAATATATTCATTGCAGTTTGCTAGAGAACACAAGATTTTGCCTTTATAAATTGAATTCTTTCTTTGAATTAGCTTTTACCTATTTTCCTAGAGGTAACAATATTTGATGTCATTTAATTTTAATATTTTTTGACTTATAGTGAAATGGACAAGAGTTGGATGAATCTCAATGATCGACGTGATCCAAGTTATATCAATGGAGTGAATGACTTTTTGAATTTCCCTTTTATCCATTCTGCTAGGGGAAATAGTATTTGTTGTCCTTGTTATAAATGTTGAAATATTTTCTTTCACACTCGAGATATTGTGTTTGGACACCTTATTATAAATGGAATTGTTAGGACTTATAAGTGGTGGTCATGTCACGGAGAAGACAATTACATTAACTCAGGTGCTAATAATGACAATTCAATTTTTGGTGAAGATGGACAAGAGATTACTGCAGAAGAATGTAATCGACTTAAAACAATTGAATTAAAGTGTGATAATAAAAGTGCAATCGACTTAACATATAATCCAGTTCATCATTCTAGGTCCAGACACATTGACATACGTCATCATTTAATAAGAGACCACATAAAGCAGAATACGATTAAAGTCAGTTTTATAAGCATTGATTCACAGCTTGCCGATATTTTCATAAAACCACTTCCAGATTCTCATTTTTCATTATTAAGATTAAAACTAGGAATCCTAGACATTTCAAACTAGTAAATCAACAAAGAAAGCAAAACAAAAATAACACTTTAAGTTGCTAGAACGTGAATATTAAACTAAAATAAAAATATATAAACCATAAGTGTTCTGAGCAAGTCATAATATTATAGCAGCGCTACATCAAATACAAAGTCCCATAATAGTAAAGCACAAAATTTTTAGACAAATTAAGAAACTTCACTATCGCCGGTGATTGTGACTGTGCCAAGCAATAGCATAAACTTTCCCAATCACTCTGAAAACCTTCAGAAATTCTTGTTATCATCTGCACTTGTCTCCCCTTGATAATACCTTAAACTCTGCTCACTGCTCCTTGTCCGGCGAGCTCGACGAGTAGATGTACGGGGATGTACCATGACTAGATTCTCCCATTCTGCCTTTTTTGATGGAGTGAGCTTCAATTTAGGGCTTTTGGTCAGAAATTTAAAAAATTTCTAAACTCCCAAAAAGTTCTTCTTCACTTCCCTCTTATACTCTTCGAATGACTCCCGCAAGTCGTCCAACCCTTCTCGCAACGATCCACTTCTTGGAATTGGCAGGTTACAGATACTGGACACAGGTTCACTACTCCTTGATGACCCTCCTGGTGATGATCGGCCGATGGAAGGTGTTCCACTCGTAGAAAATATAGAGGGAATACAATCGTTGAAGTACAAATCTGGGTATATCCAAGTGTATTTCTTATATAAAATATGTTGGATGATGGCTCCAAGTGGTATTGTGTTTAATTTCTTCCAAGTAGGACTCTTTAGCCTAAATGTATACCGTATTATCGATAGGATAAAGTCTGCCATGTCAAACGGCTCTCACTCCAAAATCATATATATAACATAACTTAGTTGAGCCGTTATCTTCCGTGTATCACCGCTTGAGTAAGACAGTGTGCCTCAATATATCTTGCACTAATCGTGCATCCTCTGTGAGTGTGGCTATAGATTGAATAAGCATTTTGGTGGAATTTCCATGCAAAACCAAATTCAAGAGTGTCCAATCTGTATCCTTCTGATAGTTCTCCACTACATCTAAGGTATTTTCATGCTCTATTAATCTAAGTTCCTCTCTAAGGTCATAGTGGGTTTTCTCTACTGTCTGTCCTTGTATTCTTGATAGTACTCCACCATTCAGTTTCATGAACAGCGGATCTTTGAGATAACTATAGAACTCCCTAATTAATACGGAGGAAACTGCATTCAGGACAATGATAGACATTATTCCAGCCATTGCCAACAGGTCATGGATGTGTGCATGATAGGTAGGGTCGAATTCGATCACCCGTCCAATCCCTATGTTAGCATTTTCTATCCCAGGAAATGTTTGATGGGAGGCATATGAATCACTGTCGGTGCTTCTGTGGGCTTTAGAACTGGAAGCTATTACTGCAGATAAAAGTTTTTTTAAAAACAAAAAAAACAACAAACGAAATCACGTTTTTTATCGCCATCTAGCGACACCCACTATCGCTAGGCGATAGAGGAAATTGCTCTTGCTCCATTTCGGACTCCAGATCTGGGGTTTACCTAACATTAGCTACCAGATCTGAAGTTTTTACAATTTTTTTTTACAAAAAAATCTATCATGATTACTTAAAAACAAAAAAAAATTACCTACACTTTTTATCATCTTCCTCTCTAACCCTACTTCCCTAAGCCATTCATCATGAACATCAGATCTAACTTTAGGATTTTTTTACAAAATTACTAAAATATATGCAAATATTTTCCTATACACTTAGATTTCTAGAAAATTCCTTTAAAATTTGCAAGTTTTTAACCAAACCCTCATCTTGCTCAATCCTCCTTCAAAACTTGGAAAATTTCTCATCAAGGGTTCTATGATAAACTCTACAAATAGTTAGATCCAAAAAATCTAAAGAATCAAAACAAACATCCAAGAGCCTCACCTTGATCCTAGGTTTTCGTCATTGTCTGCTTCGACTTCCACGACCACTCTTCAGGAAAAGCTGCTGGAATTGATGCCTTTGACCTAATTGGACAGTTTTTATATTTTCGCACTATCGCCGACCGGCGATACCCGGTATCGCTAGGCGACAGTGAAAATTCACTATTCCACCAATTTTCCTTCCTTACTCAGGATTAGGCATGGTTTAATGTGTATTGTTTACATTTGGGTTCCCAATAGCTTGGTTCCATAGTTCAACCTTCGTATATCCTTTCTACATACTTAAGTTCTAGTGCTTTTAAATTTGTGAAATTGTTTTTGCATGCCTCTAAGTATGAGAAATCTTTTAGTTATGATAATGTTCTTTCACTCACGGTTGTGCAACTCTTCATATGTGTTCACCTTATTGCATATATGAATTGTGAATGTTCTACCATAATCGCTAGAATTGCATGTTCCTGCTAATGCTTTATCATGGTTTCTAAATTGCACCACTAATATTTGATTATCATGTATGCTCTCACAAGTGAATTCGGACTCCTTTGTTTATCCCCAAAAAAACTAAAGGTTAAACAAAAAAATATGGTCACAAAGAGTGCACAATTTTGGTGAGGTGTTTCAACAAACAAAAAAAACATAATCAAAGGGCTGATAAGGAACCTCCACCAAGCGCTACTTACCCTCCTGATAAGTCTTCATAAGTATTATGAGATTGAGCACCTTGGAAAGGACTATAAAGTTTCTTATGAAAGTCTTTAACTGGATAATTTTTTTGTGCTTTGCATTCTTGGGTACAAGTACAGCTCATCATGTCCAACTCTATGTTATGTTATTTTTTTACATTCCCTGTGTTCATGTATTTGTAAGGGTTTGCATACGTGTTTTTCGACACCATATCACATGTACACAACATTATCTTCTCTTAAAGTTCTTCTTATGAGAATTGGACTGAAACTTTTTCAAAAAATATTCTTCACTAGTGTATGTATCTGTGATATACCTAGATGAACATTGCCAATATTAGTGTTTACTCATCTCTTTCTTTACTATACATTGCTCCCATGTACTATCTTTGATTTCTTCTTCGTGTTTTCCTTCTTTAGCTTCCGCATCACTCTGATCTATCTTTTGACAATACCAAAGGGGGAGAATTTTCAAAGGAAATCATTTATATACTCATGATCCTTACATTAACCAATACTAAAAGGAAAGGAATTTTTCTGCAGCGTTCACTATGCTTCGATTTAGGGGGATTACACATGTAGGGGGAGTGTGTTATCCAAGAGCAATTTGTGCACGTACACATGCTTCATCTTGATCCTCATAGTTTCCAACATTTCTTATAACATTCATGATTTCTTTCTTAGTGGATTTGTTATTATCAAAAGAGGGAGATTTTTGGAGCATGCATTCTACGCTTCTTGATTTGCTAATAATAAATCTTGTTTGTATTTGATCTTTGGGTATTTTTGATGTGAAGATATCACAGGTTTAGCCTTAATGTCTTTTGGGTGATGAATCGGGTCAGAACTGAGCTCAGGAGATATCGCCAGGCGATACCGAGTATCGCCAACAGGCGACAGCGACACTCGACGCATCTTCATTCGATGCTCGACAAAGTTCGTGGACCACGTGGCATATGTTACATCGTTATCGCCAAGTGGAGATACCTAGTATCGTCGGGCGACAGTGCACGTTCGACGATCTATGGATCTGCGATGCGAAAATGAGGAGTTCAGGGGCACGTGGCTGCAGTTACAGATATCGCTAGGTGGCGATACCTAGTATTGCCAGGCGATATCGCCAAAGTATAAAATCCATTCAATTTCTTGTGGGGATCACAAATTCTATTACCTGGAGTGTATCTCACTGTTTAGATGATTCAGAGAGCTCCAGATCTCAGATTTACTCCATACTCTCAAGAAGGCAAAAGTGCAAAAGATTGATGGCACATTCGCAGCATTCAAGCAACTCTGATAAGATTTTGTCGGCATCTTCAGTGTATTGTTTGAAGAAAGTTTCAATCCTAAAGTGTTATATTTGTTTTGTTCTTATTTCTATTTTTTTCTTATTGTAATCGAGAGGGTAAATCGCTGCCTTGTGCGTGGCGTCTAAGTCCTTGTGTGACTTAGGGGAAAATCATTGCCTTGTGAAGTGCATTCAAGTCCTTATGTGGCTTAGGGAGAAATCGTTGCCTTGTGTGCAGTGTCTAGATCGTGGTTAGATCTAAGGGAAGGCTAGTAGCAGATCTAGGGAGAGATACGCTTTAGCCTGCCGGTTCTTGGTAGAAGGACCTGTGAAACCATAAGTAAGTTATTTGTTTCATGAGCCTTTGTCTCTAGCTCTATAGAGATACTTTGTATTAAAATTTATTACACTTGAAATATATCGTTGTTGTTTTTGTTGGTATACATTTTCATTTCTTAATTATATTATTTTAATCATCAAGAAAAATTTGTCTGCTTTAAAAAAAATTAGCGAACCCTTATTCACCTCCCCTCTAAGGGCGTCGCACGATCCAACAGGGATATGGACAAGCCATCATCTGTCTGCCTTACTTGGAGTCCCAAAAAAAACTTTAGCTCACCCATGTTGCTCATCTCAAACTTCCCTTGCATGAGTTTGGCAAACTTCTTGCAAATATTGTTCTCAGTAGATCCAAAGATAATGTCATCAACATATATCTGGACTAGGATGATCTTGCCCTTGGATTCCCTTAGGAATAGGGTCTTGTCTATTTTCCCCCTTGAGAATTTGTTCTTAAGGAGAAAAGTAGACAATGTCACATACTAAGCTCTAGGGGATTATTTTAACCTATGCAGAGCTTTCTTAAGCATATAGACATGATCAGGAAAGTAAGGATCTACAAAACCTAATGGCTGATCCACATATACTTCCTCTTTTAAATCTCCATTGAGGAATGCTGACTTGACATCCATCTAGAATACCTTGAATCCTTGATAAGCTTTATAGGCAAGGAATAGTCTTATTGCCACTAGTTTTACTACTGGGGCATAGGTCTGGTCAAAATCTATCCCTTCTTCCTTCCTGTAGAATTTGCCAACAATCTGACCTTATTTTTGATAATAATATCATTCTAATCTAACTTGTTCTTGTATATCTACTTAGTCCCTATGACATTATATCCCTTTGGTCTGGGAACCAGATTCCAGACTTTACATCTTTTGAACTATTTCAACTCTTCTTGCATGACACCAATCCAGTATGAGTCTTTGATAGCCTCTTATGACTTCTTTGGTTCCAATTATGACAGGAAGCTTGAACATAGAGCTGAGTTCAAGCTCTTGCTTCTGGTCATTACAGCATGTCTTGCATCACCAATGATTTGATGAGCTGGATGGTCTCTTAGATGTCTCATAGCTGTAGGCAATCTTTCTTCAGCTTGCTATTCTTCATTTCCTGCAGCTTGTTGTTCTTCAATGTCTTCAGTTGGATGTTCTTCATGTTGGAGTTACCATGGTGATCTAGAAGTGGTCAAACATGTAATCTCACTGCCAACGCGATATGAGCCTGCAGGGTCGCACATAAGAGCATGTGGAGAAGTTGGAAGATTGACTGTGTTGGAAAGGGTTACCAATCACCATACAGAATGGGGTCAAGCAAACGTTACCAAGGAGGTTCATTGAGAATGGTTCGTCGAGAATCATTCGTCGAGAATCATTCGTCGAGAATTATTCGTCGAGAATGATTCGTCGAGAATCGTCGAGTATGACTCGTCGACTAAGGCAAATTCGCCGAGAATCGAACTGTTGGATTCCCGACGAATGGTGATACTAGACGATTCCAGTTGATGATTCTCGACGATTCTGCAGCTGAGTCTCGACGATTCTGCAGATGATTCTCGTCGATTCTGTAAGATGATTCTCGCCGAACCTTGAGATGATTCTCGCCGAACGATTCAGAAACCCTATTTTGGGTGGTCTGCGGAAAGCGACATTCCTAGGTATGTTTATACCTTTGGTATAAATTAGGACTTAGGGGTTTTGGGAAGCTGGGTATTCTCCTGTGGCCGAATCAAAGCCGACGGAAGTGTTCTGCCATTCTGTCAGTCCGCCGCATCCCGAACCCCGCCTGACGGAAGTGTTCCGCCGCCTCGTTTGCTCCGCCGACCTCCTCCTCTCCAACGATTATCGTCGGTGCTGCTCTTCCTGGAGCGGACCTAGCAGTCCGTGAAAGTGCAAAGTGCAGTCGATCTCCTTTCCCGATCCTTCGTGCGACGAAGCTCGGTGTTCTCCCGCTCGTGTGGATTTCTACAGAGACGTAGACGCTATTCTACGTTGAACTCACCATCGACAAGGACTCATATTTTGGAGCATCATTGTTGAGTTGTGACTCAACACCGCTAAGGTAATTTTACCTAGTTGTTTGTTAACTTCTTGATTCAATATTCATGGCCCGATCCCAAATCTCTTTTGGGTTGTTCTTGATTTTATTACTTTCGCTGTGTGCACAAGTGTTGTGCCACCCTCCTAGAAAACCAAATAGTGGTATTAGAGTGAGGTTCGGCCATGATTGTTGTATTGGAAGTTAAGTTATTCCAGTACATGTAAACCTAGGGATTTAGAAGTGTTCTAAATGTCTAAATTTAATTTTGGGACCCCGCCAGGAACGTCTAGGATTTTGTGGTAATTTCTAATTGTTAGAAATTGTTGTCTCCTTAGCAGTAACCATCCCTCGAGTAGTTTGTGAACCCGTGTATTGTTTTGGATTTTGAATCCAACAAGGAGAGATGAGCTTGTCTACTACTTTAAGTTGAGTTGCCTTTGCCTTTGTCTAATGCATGTAAATCTGAAGATTTGGAAGAGTCCGGATGTTCAGATTTAGCCCTTCCTTCTATCAAATGTTGATAGTGCCATGTTGTGCACAAAGGGATGCATGTGGATTTTAGAAAAGTTTTTTTATATGGATGTTCACATTAATCAAATGTTGATCATGGTTAATTGTTAAACTATTATCAAAAATCCCTTCATCAAAGATTAAGTGTTCGGATGCCTTCCGATGGATGACATTCTTCCTGCCTCGATCGATGAAGTGTGGGCTTGCCAAAGCAAGATGCATTAATCTATCTTGGTAAGGGTGCGAGCGGATAATTGTGATATCCCACTATCGACATCGGGTCAAACTTAACTAGGTGACCTCAAAGGTTGAGTGCTTAGAGGCATAGGGTTGGCATGCACCATATGATGGATGCGAATAAGGAGTTATTCACCAACCATACAAGAATTGCATGAGGATGCAATTGGCGAGCGTTGCCTACCTAAATAACCACATCGTGAAAGAAAAGCCAAAGCTGACTCATTGTGTTGGTGAAATACGGATCTTGTCCACTAAGAGAGTAGCTCGCATGAACTCTCCGAATTGATAGTGAGGGCTATCATTTCGAATAAAATAGTGGGAGTTTTAATTGAAGCCCAAATTAAAGAAAAAATAAATTGTATTTTGAAATTTTGGTACTGATTTTATTCTGCATGAATTCTTGTAGAATTCCATGACAAGTGGTTCACACTCCACTTTGTATCTGAGAGTCATCCTTAAGAAGGATAAGCTCAATGGGACTAACTACATGGACTGGTACAGGAACCTGAGAATTGTTCTCAGGCAAGAGCAAAAGCTCTATGTCTTGGAAGAAGAAGCCCCCGAGGTGCCGACCGGGAATTCTTCCCATGTTGATAAGGATACTTATAAGAAGTATACTGATGACGCCTTAGACATCGAATGCCTTATGTTTCCACCATGAACTTTGAGCTTCAGAGGCAACATGAGAACATGGGGTGCAAGGAGATTGACGAGCATCTCAAGAAAATGTTTCAAGGGCAGGCTCGTCAAGAGAGGTTCGACGTCACAAAAGCGTTATTTTAGTGCAAGATGGGAGTTCGAGACTCAGTAGGGACTCACGTACTCAAGATGATTGGGTATAAAGAGAACCTTGAAAGGCTGGGTTTTCCTCTGGGTCAAGAGTTGACCACAGATCTAATCCTGCAATCGTTGCCGGACAGTTATGAGCAGTTTTTCTTGAACTACAACATGAATGAAATAGACAAGACACTGCCCGAGCTCCTAGGCATGTTAAGAACTGCCGAGTTCAACATGAAGAAGGCCAAGCCTGCCAGCCCTATACTGATGGTGCATAAGGGCAAGGGCAAGGCCAAGGGCTCTAAGAAGACGAATGTGGGACATAAGTCACATCTTGAGCCCAAGTCTTCTGCACTGAAGAAAAGGAAGAGCACAGTGAAGGAAGGGAAATGCCACCACTGAAGCAAGGCTGGTCATTGGAGGAGGAACTGTCCTTCTTACATTGAGGGTCTGCAGAAAATGAAGGGAGGTATGACTTCCGCTTCGAATATTTACTTTATAGAAATAAACCTCTCTGCTCCTTCATCTTGGGTATTTGATACCGGATGTGGTTCTCACATTTGTACAAATGTACAGGAACTGGAAAGGAGAAGATTGCTGAGTAAAGGGGAGGTGGACCTGCGTGTCGGCAATGGAGCAAGAGTTGGTGCTGTAGCCATAGGAGTTTACCGTATTTCTTTGCCCAGTGGGCTTGTAATAGAATTAGATAATTGTTATTTCATTTCGGCCATAACTAGAAATATTATATCTATTTCATGCTTGGACATGATTGGATTTTCTTTTATATTTAAGAACAACTATTTTTCTATATTTAAGAATGATGTTTGTTATGCTGTAGCCCAATTGTTTAATGGTCTTTATGTTTTGAACTTGGACCATCTGATCTATAATGTAGAAAATAATAAAAGACTAAGAACAAATGACTCAAACCCTACATATCTATGGCATTGTCATTTGGGCCATATAAATGAGAAGCGCATATCCAAGCTCCATAAAGATGTACTTTTGGACTCATTTGATTATGAATCATTTGATCGATGCGAATCTTGTTTGTTAGGCAAGATGACTAAAGCCCCTTTCACTGGTTATACTGAGAGGGCTGAGGATCTCTTGGGTGTTATACATAGTGATGTATGCGGACCCATGAGCTCCATGGCTAGAGGTGGGTATTTCTACTTCTTACATTTACTGATGCTTTCAATAGATACGGATATGTGTATCTTATGAAGTGAAAATCCAATACCTTTGAAAAGTTCAAAGAGTTCAAGAATGAAGTAGAAAACCAGTTGGGTAAAAGGGTTAAAGCACTCCGATCTGATCGAGGTGGCGAATACCTGAGTCATGAGTTCTGTGATGATCTGAAAGAGTATGGTATTGTATCACAGCTCACTCTACCTAGAACACCACAACATAATGGTGTGTCTGAGAGGAAAAATCATACTCTGTTAGACATGGTACGTTCGATAATGAGTCATGTAGACTTGCCTGTTTCCTTTTGGGGTTTTGCTTTAAAGACTACTGCAATGACACTGAATCGCGCTCCAACGAAAACAGTTCTGAAGACACCATATGAGATATGGACTGGGAAGCGTCCTAGTATATCGTTCATTAAAATTTGGGGCTGTGAGGCATACGTGCAACGTAAAATGCCTGACAAGCTAGAACCCAAATCGGATAAATGTTATCTGGTGGGATATCCTAAGGAAACAAAAGGGTATTACTTTTACCTACCGTCCGAAGGCAAAGTGTTTATCGCAAGGACTGGCGTCTTCTTGGAGAGAGAATTATTATCAAGAAAGACTGAAAAGGTAGAACTTGAAGAAGTTCAAGAACCACAAGTAGTGAATGAACCGGAATTGGATTCTGAGATAGGACTACAAGATGTTGTAGCTAGAGAACCTACTCAAGAAACACAAGTCCTACGTAGATCTGGTAGACCAAGATTTGAGCCTGAGAGATATAGATTTCTCATGTCTCAAATAGGTAATGTGTTGCTTATGGATCATTATGATGAACCAGCAACCTACCAAGAGGCTATGAATGGACCGGACTCCGACAAATGGCTTGAGGCTATGAAATCCGAAATGGACTCCATGTATGCAAACCAAGTTTGGAACTTGGTGGAACCACCTGAAGGGGTACGACCCATAGGGTGCAAATGGGTATTTGAAAGAAAATGGGATAGATACTACTCTAGAAGGGGGGTGAATAGAGTAATCAAAAATTGCACTAGCAAAGTTGTCTGTCTACTCAACTCCCTTGGAGTTAATTGTGGAATGAAGGTTATAGATATTTGAGATTAAACCCTAAAGCCTAACACAAGTGATGTGCACAAAAGACAGCCAACTGTAATTACAGTTAAGGCTTGGAATCCTAAACAGCAACTAGCAAACCTAGTTAAAATCTAATCACAGCCAATCAGCACAAAGAATTAAATTAAACAATCCAGACGACACAAGGAATTTATAGTGGTTCCCCAAACAACTTGGGTACGTCCACTCTTCTACCAACAAGGTAGGAATCCACTCAGGTTTTTGATCAGGTGCCCTGCCACCAACAAGATCTGTTGCAGGTAGATCTAGAGACCCTTTAGACTTTTGATCAGGTGTCTAAAAAACCAACACAGGTTTTTGATCAGGTGCCCTGCCACCAAGGGATACTTTTGAAGGGAGTAATAACCCTTTATAGGAGGGGGAAAGGAGGTTAAGATGTCTTCTCTATTTTACAATAGATTAGAGAAGCACAAGAACTTGCCCTGAGCTTGAAAGCTCTTAAAGAATCAAGGCTCCCCCTGGCTAAAAGAATGTCCAGGTGAAGTCTTGCTTCAGTGCAGAAACACTTCAGAAAATCTGAAGGAAAAAGCTACAAGAAGATAAATAATATGAAATTAAATTTCTTCTTTAGGCAGCTATCTTCTTCTTCTTCTTCTTCAAAAAGCTCTGAGTGAAGATCTTCCTGGAGGCAGGAGAACTCAGGTTGAAGAAGAGTGAAGAGCTAAAACTTCTTCTCAGTTAGATGTGAATGAGCTGAGAGCAGTTGGAAACTGTAAGTTCTAAGCTTGAATGCAGCTGTTAGCTTTTGAACTCCTTTTTCCTAAATGAACTTGATTTTGGCTATGTGAACTAGTTATATTCTTTCTTCAAGGAATTCTTTATATAACAGCAGCAGCAACAGCTCTTACTTGAGTTTGAATCTTGTCTTCTACTGAACTCTGCAAGCTGGGCTGCAAAAAGCATAAAGCAAAACAAAATACTGCAGACAGATATCCTATAAGAGGATAAAGATTTCTAAGAAGCTGCAAATTACTCTAATGAAATAAAACTAGAGAAAGTCACATCAGAAAAGACTCTTTACAGCCAAGGAAGACTTTTTGAGTCTAACGGCTATAAAGGACAGCCTGGCAGATAAAGCAGAAATCATATCTCAGCTAATAAGACAAACAACTTTGTCAGAAAAAGATTAGCTCATGCATAAGGAATGGAACAGATATTGCATGGAAATAATATCACAATTTATTCAGATAATCTTTTATAAAATATGCCAAAATAAATATGAAATTAATCACATCATAGAAGACGACAAAACTACTCAAGACATACAGCAAAATGTCGAATGACCCTCGGAGATCGTCGACCGAAGCACGGAGATCGTCGACCTATCAGACAGATAGTCGAACGATCTAGATAGTCGAACTATCAAAGAAGATAGTCGAACTACCTCAGCAGATAATCGACCTATCAGAACAGATAGTCGAGCTATCAGATAGTCGATCTATCAAGACAGATAGTCGAACTACCAAAGCAAACAGATAGTCGACCTATCAACAGATAGTCGACCTATCAACAGATAGTCGAGCTATCAGATAGTTGAACTATCCAAGCAGATAGTCGAACTATCAAAGACAACAGATAGTCGACCTATCAACAGATAGTCGAGCTATCAGATAGTTGAACTATCCAAGCAGATAGTCGAACTATCGAAGACAACAGATAGTCGAGCTATCAACAGATAGTCGAGCTATCAACAGATAGTCGAGCTATCAGATAGTTGAACTATCCAAGCAGATAGTCGAACTACCAAAGAAAACAGATAGTCGACCTATCAACAGATAGTCGAGCTATCAAACAAAACAGATAGTCGACCTATCAACAGATAGTCGACCTATCAGATAGTTGAACTATCTAAGCAGATAGTCAAACTATCAAAGCAAACAGATAGTCGACCTATCAAACAGATAGTCGAACTATCAACGCAGACAGAACGTCGACCAACTGATAGACGATCGTTGATCAGCCGATAGACAATAGTCGAGCGGCGTTCGACCATAGTCGAACGAAAAACAACCTAACCAAATTTACATCTGGAAAAGTGACCTCTAAAACTAGAGCAACAAACCTTTGACCATAGATAAATCTTGGGTCAAGAGACAGAAAGAGAAGACTGAACTCAAATCAAAACCTAGGGTACCAACAATCTCCCCCTATTTGAGTTAAGTCTCTCAACAATTAAAATATACAAAACTAATTACTGAAAGTAAATAAAATGCATAAAGAGAAATAACTAAGCAGATAACATCAATCAAACAGATAAGCAATTAACTGTCAATCAATGAAATTTTAAGATGCTTCAGAGTTAGGTTTAGGATCAGAAGAACTAGAAACAAAAGTAATCTTTCTAGAGGGATCTAGAGCTTCTTTTCTCGATAGCTTCAGGTCTTGTTCTCCAATAATTTTCAATTCTGTTGTTCTTGGGACAACTGCCTCAGGATGCTTTTCCATATATTTTGAAGGATCAAATATCTCAGGTCTAACCTGGAATTTATCGAGCTCCTTCATTCTGAATTTTGACATTGTGGTCAATCCTGCAGTGTCTTTTCCTTCTGCTTTTGCTTTCTTAATTTGAGCTGCTCCAACAAGTTCAAGAAAACGAGCCATCCTAAAATTAGGATCAAGCTCTGGGCTTTCATAAACAATCTCAGAAGATGTATCAACTGGTTCTTTATCCTGAGTAACTAGATAAGAAGGAGGAGCAAACTTAGCAAATGTCTTGCTAGAATTTTCAGATAAAATAATTTGCTTACCTTTTGAAACATCCTTCACAGAGTGATCTGGCTTAGGAGAGGTAGAGCTTTTAAGTTCTTTGGACTGAGGAGGAGAGAAAGTTGGTCTTTGATACACTACCTCCTTTACTTGTTCCTTAATAGCCTCAAGCCTTTGATAGCCAGTTTGAGTTTTGCCTTGGTACCCTTGGGAACTTCTCCTTTGAGCTAACTGAGATGGATTTAATCTTTCAGACTGAGCAGCAGGTTTTGCAGATAAGTTTCCTGAGGCTCCTGCACTGGGAGGTGGAGGAGGAGGACCTCTAGGATTCCATCTTGGGACAGGAGAGTCATACCTCTTTGACTTTTTCCTTTGCTTCTGTTGATTCTTAGAGAAAAGCCATCCCGTGCTGGAAATCTTTTGACTTAGGATCAATTCCTTTCAGTATATAATAAGGGGTATCATTATCTGGATTAGGAGGAGGAGGAGTTACAGCTTTCCTTTTCTTTTTAGCAATTCTTTTTCTTTTTGACTCAGCAGACTCATCAGAATCAATTTCATCTTCAGAATTAGAAGAAATAGGAAGATCATATGGGTCAATTGCATCTTGCATAGCTCTTTCCTTTTCCTTTAGGGCAGCTTTTTTTAGTTCTTCTTCTATGGCATCCTGTGCCAGGAGAGCATCTAAATCCAAACCCGGGGAATCATCTCATACAGTAGATTTTTCAACTTGAGCATCTGCAGCCTTTTCTTGATGATCAAAAACTGTCATGGTGACCAGTTCTGCTTGCACTACTAGCTGAGCAACCTCAGAAATTTGAACACCTGATTCTGGTTGAACTTCTGGAGCAGGTTGGATAACAGGCTCTTGAACATCTAGAACTTCTTCCATTTTATCTGTAGTATTATGAATAAAATTTTGCTAAATGACATCTAATCATCCCTTCCAGATATTCCCAAACTATCATATCAGTTATCAAGTCAAAAAAGAGAGTAAAGGGAATACCTTCAGAATCGACCTTTGTGTGTCCTAACTCCCATAATTCATCTAGAAAGGAAGTGATAACTCCTTCTAGGTACAGGGAGACCAGGGGAGTAGAACATTCTTCTAAGCAAGCTTTAACAATAAATTCAGATTTCAACAATGCATCAGAAATTTCTGTTTCAGACAATCTTTGAGAAGGGGCTGATTCTTCTAATTCTTTCTCTGCCACTGCAGGATGATCTGCTGGAGGGGAGGCCAAAGGCTGCTCAGATACATCTTCATCAAGCATCTCCCCCTGCCTGATTTCAGTAGATACTGAAACCAGGCCCCTAGAGGAAGAGGGCTTAGCAGACTTTGAGAGTGCTTGAATAGCACCAATCAAAGAAGATATAGAGGAAACAAGAGGAGCAATTGCCTCTTCAATCATAATTTTGATTGAGGGGGTAATTAACTCCACAATGCTAGAGATAAATGTTGGAGTTATTTCAAAGGATGATGATGATGATGGGGGAATCTCAAAGGATGGAAGATCAGCAGGGATAGTGTATTCATGATGAGCTGGAGAATGAACTGGAGATGGAGATGGAGAGTGAACTGGAGATGGATGAGTGGATGCAGGGTGATCAATGTGATCAGAAGAGGGAATTGGAGACTGAGGAGGAGTAGAAATCTCAGAGACCAATAAATCAAAACTGGGATGAGAGATCCCGACAAGATGAGACGGGAGAGGAGATGCAGGAGGATATGCAAGGTGAGAAGCAGAAGGTCGTACTTCAATGGAAGTTGATTGAACTTCAACTGAAGTAGACGACAAAGCAGATGAAGAAGATGGAAGGGATGGATTTGCAGAGCCAGCTGCTTGTAGGGGGGAGTGACTGAGGCAGTCCTGGTGCTCTCAGATGTAACTGGAGCAACCCCTGCGGGAGCGGGCTTCAGAAACATCCTTTTCCATTTGGCAAACAGGGATGGATCCATCTTCTTGCTGGCGTTTATGGAGGTAGCAGCTGAAACTAACAGATGGGGATATTTCTCCTTCAGAAAAATCCCAACTACCCTTCCCAGGGTAACTTCTTTCTTGCTGTTCTTTTTCCTGATCAAATCAAACATAACGCCTGCCCAATTAATCTGTTTCTTATTTACAATTACACACATCAGTGCAAACTGCGGCCTTGTAATATTGTCGTGGGCGGAGTGCTTTCCCAGTAGCACTTTTCCGACTATTTCAGCAAGAAACTTAATTTTAAACATAAAATTTACTTTGAGCAGCTTAGAGGGAATGCCTTCGGTATGTCCCAGCTCTGTCAGCAATCTCCCAAACTCTGGGGTATCTTGCTCATACTCTTCTTCCCCATTAATCAATCCAAATATTTCAGTTAAAATAGCGGGAGTCAATGTTACCTCTTCTCCGCCAATAGTTCTGGTCATCGAATCATCAGTTGAAGACGAAGTGAATGCCCACTCTTTGATCTCTTGAGTGTTTATCTTTATTCTGGAGGACATGAGCTTCTCTAACCCTTGATCTTTGCACAGATTAAGAATTTCCACAATTCCGGGTTCGCAGCAGCTGAAGGAGTCGAAATCTACACTGAATCCTGCATCAAACTTCACTACTGCTAGGAGCACTAGAGCAATCGCCATCGAAAGGGCTGGAGAAGACGAGGGAGAGACGGCGAGGACGAAGCGGCAGAAAACGCAAGACAAAGAGCAAGCGGGAAGACGGAATGCGAAAAGACGCTCTCCGTCGATGATAAAAGCAACTATCTCTTAACCTAGGTCGACCATCGGCTTTATATTAAAAACAACGATCGTCGATCTATTTAAAAGATACTGGAGACGATGGTCGAACGGTCGTTCGACGATCGGTCCTGAAGCAGAGTAGTCGATCAATCGTTCGACTATTTCTGTCTTCACAAACAGCAAGCTGTCGTCAACCATAGATCGACGATAGGCTCGACCTGTTCGACTATCTTCGAACGCCGGTCGACGATCTTCAAGCAGATAAGCTATCTTCAACCATAGGTCGACGATAGGCTTGATCCGATCGACTATCTTCGAACGTCGTTCGACTATCTTCGAACAGGTTTCAATAAGGCAAACGTCACACTTAGTCTCTTCCATTAATCATGCCTAGTTGAACCAAAAAGAACAGATACTTCTGTTCATTTAAGGGCTTGGTGAATATATCACCTCTCTGAAGGTTTGTGGATATGAACTCAAGGCTGATCTTGTTCTTGTCCACACAATCTCTCAAGAAATGGTGTCGGATCTCAATGTGCTTCGTTCTAGAGTGGTGCACTGGATTTTGTGCAATGGAGATAGCACTTGTACTATCACACATGATTTTAGTGTTCTTGTGTGAGTACCCATAATCCAAAAGTTGGTTTTGTATCCACAGGATCTGTGAACAACAACTAGCAGCTACTATATATTCAGCTTCTGCAGTTGAAGTCGAGACAGAGGCCTGCTTCTTACAGAACCAAGAGACCAATCTCTCTCCCAGAAACTGACAAGTTCCTGAGGTACTTTTCCTGTCAACTCGACAACCAGCACAATCAGAATCAGAATATCCAATTAATTCAAATTCTGACTCAGCTGGGTACCAAAGTCCTAGATTTGGACATCCCTTCAGGTATCTCAAGATTCTCTTGAGAAGATCAGATGAGATTCCTTGGGGTTGACCTGGAATCTAGCACAAAGGCATGTAGCAAACATTATGTCTGGCCTACTTGCAGTTAAATACAATAGGGAACCAACAATGGCCCTATAATTCTTTTGATCAACAGGCTTTCCCTGATCATCAGAATCAATAACTACATTAGTAGCCATATGTGTATGCATTGCTGAAGCATCAGCCATCCCAAACTTCTTTACCAATTCCTTGGCATATTTGGATTGGGAGATGAAGATGCCATCAGCATCTTGCTTTACTTGGAGACCAAGAAAGTAAGACAGCTCACCCATACTACTCATCTCAAACTTAGAATGCATCAAGTTGGAGAACTTTTTGCATAGTTTGGGATCAGTGGAACCAAAAATAATGTCATCCACATACACTTGAACTAACAGGATTGTGTCCTTGTGGTGCTTGACGAAAAGGGTTCTATCAACTACTCCCCTAACAAAGTTGTGCTCTAACAGGAAACTAGCTAGAGTCTCATACCAGGCTCTTGGTGCTTGTTTTAGTCCATAAAGAGCTTTTTGCAACTTGAATACATGTGAGGGCTGAGTTGAAGAAACAAACCCAGGTGGTTGTTCAACAAATACCTTTTCCTTTAGCTCACCATTAAGAAAGGCACTTTTGACATCCATCTGAAAAACCTTGTTGGGTACATTGGAAAATGTGTACCTGATTTGAAGAAGCCTAACTTAGCTTAATGATATACATCAAGGTGTATTTGATGTTGCTTTAAGTTGACATGTGCAGGTGAAGAAGTATTAAAGAATACAGGAAATTATTCTAAGTCCATATGTTGACACCTGAAGAAATTGTGTCGACACTTCAGAATAATTGTGTCGACACTTGAAGGAAGCAGTGTCGACTCACAGAAAGATAGTCGACCACATTTGTGTCGACACTGGGAAGCAGTGTCGACTCACAGAAAGATAGTCGACCACATTTGTGTCGACACTGGGAAGCAGTGTCGACTCACAGAAAGATAGTCGACCACATTTGTGTCGACACTGGGAAGCAGTGTCGACTCACAGAAAGATTGTCGACCTCAACTATGTCGACACCTGAAGGCAGAGTCGACACATACTGAGTTCTGAATCTATAATAACTGTGTCGACACACAGGACTTGTGTCGACACACTGCCAAGTCAAGACCAAGTTATTTTCTGAAGAAAGATGAAGTGTTGAGTCAACACAAATTCTCTGTGTCGACTCATTCTCAAGATGTTCTGAAGAAGCAGTGTCGACTTAAAGGCAAACTAGTCGACATCATCAAAGGCTGTGTCGACACCAAAGTCACTTGTGTCGACACATATAAACAGTTGGTCTCGACACTTTCTGACAGTCTGTCTCAACACTTTGCTGTCCAAGACTAAGGCACAAGATCTGTTTGAAGACTTGACAGCTTTGGGTTACAACCGGTTAACTGATGTTGTCAGACTTGTCAGAAGTCAGTTAGAAACCAGATCAGCCGGTTACCATGAAGAAGATCTATAAATAGACAGATTCAGAGAGAAAAAAAATAAAGGGGAGATTAAAATTTTTGGCAATCAATTTGAGAAATCAAATCAAGAAGGAGTAATACACAAAAGAAGATCTTCATCAGAAGATCTAAGAAGACGATCTCAGGATCTGTCTAAGTAGAGTTCTTTCAAGAATTCAGAAGTATCATCAAAGGTGTTGGATAGAAAGGGATCCAGCCTCTTGAAGAAGAAGAAGGAAGCCATCATTGGTTTCTCAAGAAGCTGTTTGGAAATCAACTCAGCTAAGTTCAGATTCAAGAAGCTTTGAAGAAAGCTTAGATTCAGTTGATTTCATCAGCTGATCAAGATTTGTCTTTTGTTCTTTTCTCTCTTAACAAAGGCAAGACATTAAAAACTTCTTTTCTAATTTCTGTAGGATCTGTCAATACAGATCTGAGTTGTAAGCCTGTGTTATAAAGGCTGAGTGTAGGAGAGTTGATCTCTGAGTGGTAGGGCTGTTTGCCTGAGTGTAGGAGAAGGTTCTTCTCTGAGTTGTAGGCTTTGTGATAAGGCTGAGGTAGGGTTGTTGAGCCTGAGTTGTAGGAACCTTTTCAGGTTCTGAGCTGTAGGATCTGTGGATCTGAGTAAAGAGGAAGTTTGGCCGAATCTAGCATACTGCTAGATAGGTGAAGGGGGAAAGTGGATGTACCCAGACCTTGGGGAACCACTATAAAACAGTGTGCAATCTGTGATGATTAAATTTCTGTGACTGCTGTGCTGTGTGTTTTAATTCTGTAATTGAATTCTGCCAAAAAGTGTTAACAAGCTTTAGAACCTATTCACCCCCCCCCCCTCTAGGTGTTTAGGTTGTCATAAAAGTAAAACTATCAAGTGGTATCAGAGGGAGGTTACTCAAAAAGGACTTAACAGTCTGAGGTAGATCTGAAAGGAAGAATCAAGATTCAAGAAGATGGGTTCTTGGAGAAAATCACAAGGAGTTAGGGTCAATGAAGTTACCCATCTGTAGGAAGGAAATCTTTGGAGTTTGGAAAGAAAGAGTCAGATTGCTCATGGAAGCATCTGACCCAAGGATATACATTACAGTTCAGGAAGGACCCTTCATTCCAATGAAGGTATCAGTTCTTGATGCTAATATTCAAACTCCAAAGATTTATTCTGAAATGACCAAGGATGAAATCATTTTGGCAACCTTGGACAAGAGAGCTCAGAATATTATTGTGAGTGCCATAGATGATTCTACATTTCAAAATCTGATTCACTGCAAGACTTCCAAAGAGATGTGGGACACCTTGATTGTCTACATGGAGGGATCTAAAGAAGTAAGACAGGATAGGAAGTCTATGCTCAACCAGGAATATGAAAGTTTTAGACAAGGAAAAACTGATAGCATAACTGAATGCTATAAAAAATTCTATAGAATTGTGAATGAGTTAAAGTCCTATGGAAGAGTATTCAGTACCTATGAACTGAATGACAAATTCTTAAGATCCTTGACAAAGGATTGGAACACAAAGATCTGTGCCATAAGAGAAGTGGCTAAACTGGCAGAGATTTCTCCTCCAACCTTATTTGGAAAGTTGCTATCCTATGAAATGCAACTTATGGTGAGGAAGGAGGAGGAAAAGAATTCAAAAGGAGAGCATAGAGAGAAGATAGTGGCCTTCATGGCAGAAGCCACTAGAAAGAATAGGAGGATATCACCATCTCCTCCTAAGGAAGTTGCAGAAGTTAGTTCTGAAAATTCAGATAATCAGGGTTCAGAAAGCTGTGAGTCAGATGCAGATTTTGCTGCATTTACAAGGCAATTCCAGAGATTCTTAAAGAAGAAGCAGTGGAAGTCTAGGCCCTCCTCATCACAGCAAGTTGATGGCTATTATCAGAAGAAAAAGTCATCAAGGAAAGAGAAGAGCAGAACAATGCCCAGCAAGGCCACTACTTCAAAGATTGTCTGCTATTGTTGCAATAGGCCTGGACATGTAGTGGCTGACTGTCCTGATAAGAGAAAGGAGTCATCAGACAAGAAGAAGACTTATCAAAAGGGCAAGAAGGAAAAATCCTTTGTTGCAAAGAAGGAAAAGAGCCTAACAGATCAATCAACTTCAGAATCAGAATCTGAAGCTGAAGCATATATTGGACTGTATGCTGCTACTGAAGAAGAGGAGTTCATGCAATTGCTAGACTCCATCTATGAACAAGAAGATCATCAGTGCATGGGACTGATGACAGGATTAGAAGAAGACATGTACCAGAATCAGTCTGGTCCTAGTAAGGTACTATATCCTTCAATAAAATCTATTTATAGTACAAGTGCAGAATCAGCTACATCTGCATCAAGTGATGTAGATGCATATGAATTTGAAGGAGATGTCTATCAATTGATAGATAAGTATGGGGACTTGTTACAGGCCCTTAAGAAAAGCAAGAACCTGGTTAAATCTCAGGCTCAGGAAATTGCTGATCTAAAGGTAACTGCAACTGAGTTTGAAAAAGTAATTGATCAGAAGTTAAATGAAATTGCCAAACTAAAGAATATAACCATTATTCAGATGGGCATAATCAATTATACCAATGATCAAGTGAAGAGTCTAGAGGCCAGACTAAGAATAGAAAAGGAGTTAGTGGCAAGTTACTCTAAGCCAAAGTCTGTCTTACCCTTGATAGATGAATTTGTTACTCAAAAGGGTAAGACAGGATTAGGATTCAAAGGTAACCCCAGGGCAGCCCAATTCAAGAGGAAAGGCAAAGCTCATGTCAAGCCACTGAACTTTTTAGTCCCTATTAAGTTTAGAAAGGTGCAAGTGCCTTCTAACCAATATGATCATGAAGATATTTATGGTCATTTTAAGACTAATGTTCTGACAAACAAGGGTGTAAATGCCAACAGGTCTATCTATGTTCATAAACCCAATGGTTATAAGAAATCAGTGGGTGAAGCTGCTGCAGCACCAGCAATGGACAAAAATTCCTCTGTCAAGGGTGTATCTAGAACTAGATATAATAAGTTTGAATGTTGGTGCTGTGGCAAGAGAGGCCATTTTGCATTAGACTGCTGGCATAACACAAGTGTTAGAAAGAACAATAGTCTACCTGTTAGAAGAGATAATGGTATCTTTTTTAATGCTAACCTGAACCAAGGACCCAAGACTTACTTGGGTTCTAAGAGTAAGTAAATTTGTATTACAGGAAAGTCCAAGTGGCCATGCCCCTATATGGTACTTGGACAGTGGTTGTTCCAGGCACATAACTGGAACAAAGGGGCTGCTGAAGGAGTATACATCTGTCAAAGATGGACCTAAAGTGATCTTTGGTGGATCTGAAAAAGGAATCATCAAAGGGTTTGGTAACATTTCTACTAACCTAATTACTATCACCCAAGTGGCTTATGTAAAAGGTTTGAAACACAATCTGATAAGCATAAGCTAGCTGAGTGATTTAGGATATGACATTTCATTTGTTAAGGATGGATGTCATATCAAAAGGTCAAGTGATCAAGAGATCATATTGACTGGATATAGGAAGAGAAATGTATATTGTCTTAATTTTGTATGTAAGAGCAAGGCTTCTTCCATATGTCTTGTAACTGATGATAATGCTTCTCATTGTGTCAAGTGGCATAAGAGATTGGCTCATCTTAACTACAAGACAATTGACCAACTCTTTGGCAAAGAGTTAGTAAGGAATGGTCCTCAAGTTAAGTGTATAAAGGAAGGGATATGCTCAGCTTGTCAAAAGGGCAAGCAGACAAAATCCTCCTTTCATAACCTTGAAAACAAGGATTCTGTGAGGTGCTTATACCTCTTGCATATGGATCTTTTTGGTCCTATACCAGTTCATAGTCTAGGTAGGAAGGTCTACACTTTTGTGGTTGTAGATGACTATTCTAGATTTACATGGGTATTCTTTCTGAGACAGAAATCAGAAACCCCAAGTGTCTTACTTAATTTTGTGAAGCAGATTCAGAATGAATTGAATAGTACAGTGGTCAAAATCAGAAGTGACCATGGTACTGAGTTTCAATCTGAAAGCATGACAAAGTTATGTGAAGACTTTGGGATTTTCCAAGAGTTCTCCTCACCTAGAACACCACAGCAAAATGGCATTGCTGAAAGAAAGAATAGAACATTAATTGAAGCTGGTAGAACTCTATTGAGTGACACCTCTCTTCCAGAATATTTCTGGGCTGAGGCAATTAACACTGCATGTCATGTGATCAATAGGGCTTCTATCACCAAGAACCACAAAAAGACTCCCTATGAGATTATGAAAGGTAGAAAACCAAATCTATCCTACTTCAGGATCTTTGGTTGTAAATGCTATATACTTAACAATGGCAAGACATACCTAACTAAGTTTGCTGCCAAATCCCAAGATGGGATATTTGTTGGGTACATCATAAATAGTAAGGCCTATAGAGTCTTCAACTTGACTACTCAAGTTGTTGAAGAATCTGTACATGTTGTGTTTGATGAAACAAGATTAATCAACTGTGAGTTGTCTTGTAGATCAAATGATTCAATAGGTATAAGCAAAAGAATGGACAAGCTCTCCATTGCTGAAGCATCAAAGGAAGATGGAGCATTTGAAAATGAAGGCTACTGTCCAGGGGAGTACAAAACTCAATAGATGCTGATGAAAACCAAGAGGTTCAGCATGAAGAAGGAGCTGGAGATGTTCAACCAGAAAGGAACCTTCCTCCTGCTACAAGACATTTAAGAGATCATCCAGCTGATCAGATTATAGGTGATCCAAGACAGGGAGTGCAGACTAGAAGCAGAAATCAAAGCACAAACCTGCATTCAAGTTTCCTGTCTCAAGTGGAGCCTAAGAAGTTTGAAGAAGCCATCCAAGACCAGCACTGGACTGATGCTATGCAAGAGGAGCTGAATCAATTCAGAAGGTGCAATGTCTGGGAGCTTGTTCCTAAACCAAGAGGCCACAATATAATTGGCACAAAGTGGATTTATAGGAACAAATTAGATGAGAGTGGAATAATAGTGAAGAATAAAGCAAGATTGGTTGCAAAAGGATACAGGCAGGAAGAAGGGATTGACTTTGATCAAACCTTTGCCCCAGTAGCAAGGCTGGAGGCAATCAGAATGTTTCTTGCCTATGCAGCCTATCAAGACTTCAGAGTGTACCAGATGGATGTGAAATCAGCATTCCTGAATGGTGATTTAAAAGAGGAAGTCTATGTAGAGCAGCCATCAGGATTTGTAGATCCTCTTAAACCAGATTATGTCTATAAGCTTAGGAAAGCTTTGTATGGGTTAAAGCAAGCCCCAAGGGCTTGGTATGAAACCCTGTCTACTTTCCTTATTGAGAATAAATTCTCAAGAGGAAAAATAGACAAAACTCTATTCCTTAGAGAATCCAAAGGTAAGATCATCTTAGTTCAGATCTATGTTGATGACATAATCTTTGGATCTACTGAAAACAACCTTTGTAAAAAGTTTGCCAAACTTATGCAAGGGAAGTTTGAGATGAGCAGTATGGGGGAACTTAAGTTCTTCTTAGGACTCCAAGTAAGAAAGACTGATGATGGCCTGTCCATATCCCAGTCTAAGTTCACCAAAGAATTAATTAAGAAGTATGGTATGGAGTCATCCTCCACTATGAGAACTCCTATGGGAACAAGTATGCCTATATGCAAAGATGATGTAGGTAAACCTGTTGATGAATCTTTGTATAGAGGGATAGTTGGCTCTCTACTATATCTCACTGCTAGTAGACCAGATATTATGTATGCTACATGTGTCTGTGCTAGGTACCAAGCCTGCCCTAAAGAATCTCATTATACTGCAGTCAAAAGGATTCTGAGATATCTTAAGGGCACACCTAATCTAGGCCTTTGGTACCCTAGGAATAGAGATTTTCTACTAACAGGTTATTCAGATGTAGACTTTACAGGCTGTAGAGAGGATAGAAAGAGTACAACAGGTACATGTCAATTCTTGGGAGGAAGATTGATATCATGGAGTAGTAAGAAGCAGACTCGTGTGTCAATATCCACAGCTGAGTCAGAATATGTTGCTGCTGGCAGCTGCTGTGCACAGCTATTGTGGATACAACATCAGCTTAAAGATTATGGTATTCAAGTAAGTAGAACACCTCTTTTATGTGATTCTAAGAGTGCAATTTCTATTGCTAATAATCCTGTTTCTCATAGTAGAACTAAGCATATAGAAATTAAATACCATTTTCTTAGAGAACATATAGAAAGAGAAGATATCTCATTGGAATTTGATAAAACAGATTATCAAATAGCAGATGTATTTACTAAGCCACTGGATGAAACAAAATTCAATAAATTTAAAATTGAATTAGGCATGCTGACCATTGATTAGGTTATCAACAAACTTACAAGTGGCATTAGATTATCAAGTGGTATTGACAAAAACAGAAATTGGCTAAGTAAAATTGTGTCGACACATTCAGTGAAAATGTGTCGACTCAGTAAAGTCATGTCGACTAGTCAGAGAATATGTGACGACACAGAGAATTTGTGTCGACACTTAAGAATCAAATAGTCGACTCATCCAGGAATGTAGTGTCGACTTCACCAGAATAGTGGTGTCGACACTTACAGATTTTGTGTCGACACTTATCCTAAGAGTCGACACAGAATTTCTGATGCTCTACTATGTCTCTCAGGTGTCGACGTATCCACAATTGGTGTCGACAAATAGTAGACAGACTTGCTGTCAAGACAATAGAAGTTTGTGTCGACACACTCCATCTGTGTCGACACTTATAGACTGTTTTGCCCGCCTTTTGATCTTCTTTCAATAGAAGGTATAAATAGGTCAAGAACTTATTCTGTCGACACGCTTACAAGGTTTTCGAGACTGAAACCCTGTGTTGACATTCTCTCTCTCTCTTCTCTCCAGCTTTCTCGTCTGATCAATGGCACCAAAGGTTGAAGATAACATCAACGAAGGATATGAGTTGGTACGCAATGCCTTTGCTGATGCCCCGACAGATATTCAAAGGGTTATAACTCTAATCTCTGAATCTGGAATAGAGTTTCTAGTTTCTGAACCTTCAAAGATATGGAAGAAGGAGGTGCTTGAATTCTTTACCTCTGCATCAGTGGATTCAGCTGGTCTCAAGATAAAATCCACAGTTCATGGGACAAAGGTGAAAATCACAACAAAAAGTTTGAGAAAGATTCTACAATTGCCTATAGTTGAGAATGAAGAAGAGGTCCCAGCTTCTAAGTCAAGGGAGGCTCTCCAATGGTGTGGATTGGATCCAACCCTGAAGATTGGAGCTGCTTTCAACAGAAAAGGAATGAATCAACAAGGAAAATTTTTGTCTGAAGTAGTTGGGAAAGTAATTTTGTGCAAACCAGGTGGACATGATAGGATTTCAGCCTATATGTTCAGCCTAATGACCAGAATTGTATTTACAATACCAACTAACTGGTCAGCTGTAGTATTTGATAAGATCAAGGAAGGAATAAAGAAGCCAAATCTGGCTAGAATTGTGAGTTTATACCTGACTAAAGTGATCCTTGAGGTTATGCAACAACTGCCTAGGATAAAAATTAATCACATGAGGAAAATGGATATAAGATTATTTTCAAGGTGGGATAGGGTGCTGTCTAAAGATATGCCTGATGAGAACAGGCAGGACACCCCTGTGAGATCCCCTGCACATCTAGGCACTGCCTAGCATCAAGAAGAGCAAGTGAGAAAGCAGGTTGAAGATCAGCCTGAGTTTGTTCAAGATGAAACCATTCCTGCCCAAATGCAGGGGGAGCAAGCTCACTCTCCTGCCCAGAATGTATCTACTTCAGAACAGGTAAAGGGAAAGTAAGTGAGTTTTCCTACCAAGGACATTCCTAATATTTTTACTCCTGCACAGGTACAGGGGGAGCAAGTACATTCTCCTACCCAGGAAATTCCACATACTGAACAAGTGTAGGAGGTACAAATGTCTGAACAAGTGCAAGAGGAAGAACAAATTGATTTATCAAAAGATTTGAATATTGCAGATCTGGATGATTCAACATCTGTTCAAGCTCAGAAAGAATACACTCTAGATGAGTTATTTCCTAATATTGAAATTGCTACTGATAGAATAGAGGAAGAGCAAGAAAATGAGAAGGAACTAGATATGGAGATAGAGCAAGAAGCTGAGAAAGAATAAGGAGTTGAGAAGGAGCAAGTAGTTGAGGGGGAGCCTGTGCATGTTGAGGCTGAACAACATGGCACTGAGACAGATATTCCTCCTAATTCTCCAGACAGAGTTCAAATTGAAAGTTCATCTGATTCTGAGAATGAAGAAGCCAGACTGGCTAAGAAGAAAAAGCTCATGGTCTTTAAGAGAAGGAGAAAAAGCTATAAGCAGACACTACAAACTACACATCTCCAATCTCCTTCTGAATTTAATTATAACAAGTTTATGATAGACTTGCAAGTTAAGTTGGATGAACACAGATTATCTGTTGAAAAGTATGTTGATGAGAGCAATAAATCCCTTCAATTTGACTTGGCTCAAGATATTAAATCTATTAGATTTGAAGTAAATATGAATAGGAAGGAAATGATAGATTGCTTCCATAAGGGAGATAATGTTGTAGTGTTTTTGGCTAAACAACAGCAGTCTATCCTCACTAAAGTGGATGATATTACTTTAAAGCAAGGTTATGTTTTGGATAATCAGCTAAGGATGAATGATAATTTGACTGAATCTCACCATGAAATTCATGAAACGTTCACAAAAGCTACTGCAGGGATGACTGAAGCAAGAGCAAAGGAGATGGAAGAGTTTGATAAGAAACTTCAAGAAGCCATTGAATCAGTTAAGACTGCCATCACTACATCTCAGAAGGACATATCTGACAAACTACAAAAATTGAAACCATATTTTAAAGAAGGTGTAAATTATCTAGATGGCCAGATCAGATTTCAAAAGAATGATCTAACAGATCATATTACCAGAGAAGTCATAAAGGGGGAGAGGTTGTTAGTTCATGCTGGCTCAGAGCACACCAAATGGGTGACAAATAGTATTCGAGCCACATTGGGATATCCACCTTTGTGTGATGATGCTATGGTGGCTGAGTCCGGAATTCAAACAGGTCTACTTGAAGGCAATCAACCTGAGATTGCCCAAGTCATTTACCCTCCTCCTGATTTTGATATGATTGATCAGCAAGTTCAGGATATGTATAGTACTCCAAAGGAGGTTACCAAGGTTGTTATTGAAAAAGTTGATAAGCCTGATGCCAACTTGCAAGAACAGCAAGATGCTTTACTATCAAAGAAAAGATTTAGAGAGCAGGCTGAACTTAAGCCAGATTTTGAGCAGTGGAGCCCTACTTCAAGAAATATTATACTAACTGCATGGAAGGCTGTAAAGGACAAAGTACATGAAAGAGGAAAGTGGTATAATGAAATGGAATGGAAAAAGTATGAAGCTAGGCAGGAAGCCATAGTTCAGTTCAGGAGAAAAGCCAAGCTGGGAAGGCTGCCACCAGATGCTCAGGAGCCGAGCAAGTACTTTCCAAAGCCCTTTCATTACTTTGAAAGGCAAAGGCTCAAGGAAGAAGCACAGAAGAAAGCTGAGCTAAAAGGCAAGAAGCCAGCTGAAGTTGCTGAAGCTCCTGTGAAGGCTCAAATCCAATCTGGCAAAGGAATTGTCATAAAAGAGCCTGATCAGTCTTTGTTCTAAGTTCTTTCAAAAGTGTTTTGTAATGTTTTGTTTAATCATTCAATGTAAACATCTGTAATCAAACATTACCAAGTTATAAACAAAATTTTGTTTGGAATCATATATTCATGTTCACTCTGTGATGAATTTTTAATATTTTGTTTATATTAAGTATTTCTGTAATGTCATACATCATCATATTATATTTGTTATAAATGGTGTATATCATTAACTAAAAGGGTTATGACTTTTCCAAATAGGGGGAGATTTTTGGGTACATTGGAAAATGTGTACCTGATTTGAAGAAGCCTAACTTAGCTTAATGATATACATCAAGGTGTATTTGATGTTGCTTTAAGTTGGCATGTGCAAGTGAAGAAGTATTAAAGAATACAGGAAATTATTCTAAGTCCATATGTCGACACCTGAAGAAATTGTGTTGACACTTCAGAATAATTGTGTCGACACTTGAAGGAAGCAGTGTCGACTCACAGAAAGATAGTCGACCACATTTGTGTCGACACTGGGAAGCAGTGTCGACTCACAGAAAGATAGTCGACCACATTTGTGTCGACACTGGGAAGCAGTGTCGACTCACAGAAAGATAGTCGACCACATTTGTGTCGATACTGGGAAGCAGTGTCGACTCACAGAAAGATTGTCGACCTCAACTATGTCGACACCTGAAGGCAGAGTCGACACATACTGAGTTCTGAATCTACAACAACTATGTCGACACACATGACTTGTGTCGACACACTGCCAAGTCAAGACCAAGTTATTTTCTAAAGAAAGATGAAGTTTTGAGTCGACACAAATTCTCTGTGTCGACTCATTCTCAAGATGAAGTTCTGAAGAAGCAGTGTCGACTTAAAGGCAAACTAGTCGACATCATCAAAGGCTGTGTCGACACCAAAGTCACTTGTATCGACACATATAGACAGTTGGTCTCGACACTTTCTGACAGTCTGTCTCAACACTTTGCTGTCCAAGACTAAGGCACAGGATCTGTTTGAAGACTTGACAGCTTTGGGTTGCAACCGGTTAACTGATGTTGTCAGACTTGTCAGAAGTCAGTTAGAAACCGGATCAGCCGGTTACCATGAAGAAGATCTATAAATAGACAGATTCAGAGAGAAAAAAAATAAATGGGAGATTAAAAATTTTGGCAATCAATTTGAGAAATCAAATCAAGAAGGAGTAATACACAAAAGAAGATCTTCATCAGAAGATCTAAGAAGACGATCTCAGGATCTGTCTAAGTAGAGTTCTTTCAAGAATTCAGAAGTATCATCAAAGGTGTTAGATAGAGAGGGATCAAGCCTCTTGAAGAAGAAGAAGGAAGCCATCATTAGTTTCTCAAGAAGCTGTTTGGAAATCAACTCAGCTAAGTTCAGATTCAAGAAGCTTTGAAGAAAGCTCAGATTCAGTTGATTTCATCAGCTGATCAAGATTTGTCTTGTTCTTTTCTCTTTTAATAAAGGCAAGACATTAAAAACTTCTTTTCTAATTTCTATAGGATCTGTCAATACAGATCTGAGTTGTAAGCCTGTGTTATAAAGGCTGAGTATAGGAGAGTTGATCTCTGAGTGGTAGGGCTGTTTGCCTGAGTGTAGGAGAAGGTTCTTCTCTGAGTTGTAGGCTTTGTGATAAGGCTGAGGTAGGGTTGTTGAGCCTGAGTTGTAGGAACCTTTTCAGGTTCTGAGCTGTAGGATCTGTGGATCTGAGTAAAGAGGAAGTTTGGCCGAATCTAGCATACTGCTAGATAGGTGAAGGGGGAAAGTGGATGTACCCAGACCTTGGGGAACCACTATAAAACAGTGTGCAATCTGTGATGATTAAATTTATGTGACTGCTATGCTGTGTGTTTTAATTCTGTAATTGAATTCTGCCAAAAAGTGTTAACAAGCTTTAGAACCTATTCACCACCCCCCCCCCCTCTAGGTGTTTAGGTTGTCTTGAAAGTAAAACTATCAAACCTTAAACTTCATATAGGCTGCATAGGCTAAGAAGATCCTTATTGCCTCTAGCCTTGCAACAGGAGCAAAGTTTTGGTCATAATCTATACCTTCCTCCTGTTTGTGGCCCTGAGCTACAAGCCTAGCTTTGTTCCTTACAATGATTCCATTTGCATCCAACTTGTTTCTATATACCCACTTGGTTCATATGATTAGTTGGCCTTTAGGTCTTGGAACCAAAGTCCATACTTTACATCTTTCAAACTGATTGAGTTCCTCTTGCATAGCAATGATCCAGTGGGGATCTAGCTCAGCATCTTTAATGGTGAGGGGCTCAATCTGTGAAAGGAAACAAGCATGCATCACATCCTGTCTTAACTGATGTCTTGTTTGAACACCAGCTGATATGTCTCCTATCACTTGAGATGTAGGATGATCTCTAAGTGTGATAACATCAGTAGGTGGGATGTGATCTTCAGCAATAGTTGGGATTAATTCCTCAGGAGGAATTTGATCTACTATTGGTGGTACAACAACAATTTCTGCAGGGTCTTCATCACTGTCTGATTCAGTGATATGAAGAGTTGAAAGATGGAGGATCTCTTGAGTGACATCTTTGGTAGATTCTGGTACCTGTAATGAACTTGAGGAAGGGGAAGTTTCCTTCTCCTTGTAAAACATTTGGGATTCATCAAAGGACACATGAACAGACTCTTCAATTTTAGAAGATGATTTATTGAAAGCCCTATAAGCTTTGCTTATTTGGGAATATCCAAAAAAAATTCCCATTGAAGCTTTTGCTTCAAATTTTCTAAGGTATTCTTTATTATTATTATTAATATAAACTACACAACCAAATACTCTAAAATAATTTATTTTAGGTTTCTTTCCTTTAAGCAACTCATAAGGAGTTTTACACTTAAGCTTGTGTATCAGACTTCTATTCAAGACATAGTTGGTTGTACTAATAGCTTCTGCCCAATAGGAAAGAGGCATATTAGCATCTGCCAACAATATGCCAGCAGCTTCAATTAGTGTCCTGTTCTTCCTTTCAACTACCCCATTTTGTTAGGGAGTTCTAGGAGCTGAGAAGCTATGTTTGATACCTTCTCTCTCACAGAATTCTTGCATGAGAAGAGAGTCAAACTCAGTACCATGATCACTTCTGATCAAGGCCACATAATTAGAGTACTCAGTCTGCACACATAATAGAAAATCTGTAAGGGCTTTGAAGTTATCAGCCTTAGTTCTCAAAAAGAACACCCAAGTGAACCTAGAGAAGTCATCTACAATGACTAGGGTGTAATACTTCCCTCCTAAACTCTGTACATTTATTGGGCCAAATAGGTCCAAATGTAATAAATACAGGATTCTAGGAGAATCACTTTTATTTACTGATTTAAATGAATTCTTGGTTTGCTTGCCTAGTTGACAAGCCTTGCATAGGCTCTCCTTCTTGTAAGGGCAAGAAGTTAAACCTCTAACAAGGTTGTGTTTAGATAACCTAGATATATTCTTGAGGTTAATATGGCTAAGCCTTTTATGCCATAAAGTATTGTTATTGGTTACTTCATTAAATAAGCAGATTTTAGAGTGAGTTGAGTTAAAATCTACTAAATAAATGTTACCTTGTCTAATACCTACTAATACAACATTATTATTTAAAGTAATATTACAAAGAGAGTTAGAGAATGATATCTGGTATCCAGCATCACATAACTGACTTACTGAAATTAGATTATGCTTCAGTCCAGTTACATAAGCAACTCTCTTGAATGTTACAGCTCCAATTGTCATCCTGCCATAGCCTTCAGTTTGACCACAGCTTGAATCTCCAAAGATTACCTTTGGGCCAAGCTTTGCCTTGAACCTTGACAGATGTTCTTTATTTTTTGTCATATGCTTGGAGCAACCACTATCCAAATACCACTTATTTTGAGTGATAGGATAGGTCTTCACCTGCAAATAAATCAATTAAACATTGTGGACCCAGGTAACCTTGGGTCCCTTGTTTTTCACATAAGAAAAACTGGAAATAAATGAATAAGCAGGCTGAGGGTGATAACCTAACGGGTAAGATCTCCTAGGTGGGATTCTCCATGTAGATGATGGGTCAACGAACCTAGGGTTTCTATTCATATTTGGGTTTCTAAAGTTCTGGTTGAAGTTTTGAAATTCTTGTTGAAAACGTCGATCGACGTTCGACGATTGGTACCCAGATCGTCGATCTCCGTTCGACCACTGGGCCTGCGATCGTCGAGCAGCGTTCGACGCTCTTTGTAGTTCCTTAAATTTTTGTTTTCTTTTCTCTCTTTTAGCTTTATTTAAAGCTCTATTAACTTGATTAACTTGCTCAGTGTTTTTATTCCACTAGATGAAATAAAATTCACTGGAGTTGAAAGTTGGTTTTTAAGAATGATTGGGGGCTCACTAGAAGATGCTCCTAAGACTAATTTGTTATTGCCTGACCTAGTGTTAGACATGCTAGTTATTTCAAGCAACTTAAGGCTTCTACCATTCAGAGATTCTTCTAACCTTTTGGACTTAGCTAATTCATTTTTAAGGAATTTTATTTCTTCACTAGCATTAGTGAGTTCTGCTGTTAAGCTAATGTTTTCATTAGAAATCAATTCAGATTCAGCTAGTTTAATTCTAAGCTCTTTTATTTGCTTTTCAGAACTAATTAAATCTAAACATAAAGATTTAAAATCTGATTTAAATTCAGCAGATGTAAAATCATAAGATGACAATACCTCATCTTCAGTTGGCATTTCTTCATCAGAGACTGAATTCTCTGCAGCTGAGTGATTGCTGCAGGCATCAATTGCCATCAGGCAAACTTCCTTTGCCTTCTTTTCTTCCTCATCCTCACTGGAGCTTGAGGAGGAAGATTCCTCATCAGAATCGCTCCAGGTTTCAGCAACAAAGCTTCTCTCCTTCTTTTTGTTCTTATAGGAGGATGGTTTTGAATGCTTCCTGTGCTGATCCTTGTCTTTCCTTTTATCTTTGTTCTTTTCCTTTGGACAATCTGGAAGAATATGTCCAGGCTTCCTACAACCATAGCAGATTATTTCTTTAGAAGGAGTACGATCATACCTTGGTTTATCTTCATACTTTGAAGATTTCTTTCTGAATTCCTTCCTTCCCATCTTGAGAAACCTTTTGGCAAATAATGCCATCAGTTCTACATTGGACTGGCTTCCTTCAGAAGCATCAGCAGCTTTGAGAGCAAGGGTTTGCTCTTTTCTTGTAGGAGTTGGAGTCTTTGCTTCAGCCTCAGCTTCCCTGGACTTCAGCACTTGCTCAAAAGACTTGAGCTTGCCGAGAAGGGCTTCTGTTGAGTTTTCTGTTGTGCTTCTGGCCTCCTTGATAGGCCAGATCCTCAGATCCCATGTGCTAGAGAAGCACATAAGAATCTTATCATTGACCTCTGTCAATGAAATATCCTTATCAAGAGTCCTCAGCTCATTGATGATTGAGCTGAGCCTTGTGTACATAGCTTCAACTGATTCAGCATCAGTTTTCTTGAAATTCTCATACTGGGAGATAAGGTTGGACCTTCTGTCCTTCCTTTCATCAGCTGAACCAGCTACAATCTGGTTCAGTGTATCCCACATTGCTTTTGCTGAGGAGCAGTCAGTAACCTTCTAGAATACTTCATCAGACATTGTCTGAGCCAGAATGTTCATTGCCTTAGCATCTGCTATCTTTGTTTTTTTGTATTCATCATTGTAGTCTGGAGGAGGCACTGCACTCATATCAGTTGATGATGAGGCAGTAGCTGCAGCAAGTGCTCTTGGTGGTCCTGTCAAAATAGAAGCAAAAATACTTTCATCAATAGAGTTCATATATAGTTTAATCCTTGCCTTCCAGATGTTGAACTTAGCCAAGTTGCATGCTTAGAGGTCTGGTGCTAGAGTAATCCTTGGACTGGGCCATGATAGTGAAAGTGAATATCTATAAACTTTGGTATCTATCAGGATCTTGTGACTTAGGTGTTAGCCTATTCAGTCAGACAACCTCCCTCTGATACCAATTGAAAGAAAAGGGGATAGATACTACTCTAGAGGGGGGGTGAATAGAGTAATCAAAAATTGCACTAGCAAAGTTGACTGTCTACTTAACTCCCTTGGAGTTAATTGTGGAATGAAGGTTATAGATATTTGAGATTAAACCCTAAAGCCTAACACAAGTGATGTGCACAAAAGACAGCCAACTGTAATTACAGTTAAGGCTTTGAATCCTAAACAGCAACTAGCAAACCTAGTTAAAATCTAATCACAGCCAATCAGCACAGAGAATTAAATTAAACAATCCAGACGACACAAGGAATTTATAGTGGTTCCCCAAACAACTTGGGTACGTCCACTCTTCTACCAACAAGGTAGGAATTCACTCAGGTTTTTGATCAGGTGCCCTGCCACCAACAAGATCTGCTGTAGGTAGATCTAGAGACCCTTTAGACTTTTGATCAAGTGTCTAAAAACCAACACAGGTTTTTGATCAGGTGCCCTTCCACCAAGGGATACTTTTGAAGGGAGTAATAACCCTTTACAGGAGGGGGAAAGGAGGTTAAGATGTCTTCTCTATTTTACAATAGATTAGAGAAGCACAAGAACTTGCACTGAGCTAGAAAGCTCTTAAAGAATCAAGGCTCCCCCTGGCTAAAAGAATGTACAGGTGAAGTCTTGCTTCAGTGCAGAAACACTTCAGAAAATCTGAAGGAAAAAAGCTACAAGAAGATAAATAATATGAAATAAAATTTTCTTCTTTAGGCAGCTATCTTCTTCTTCTTCTTCTTCAAAAAACTCTGAGTGAAGATCTTCCTGGAGGCAGGAGAACTCAGGTTGAAGAAGAGTGAAGAGCTAAAAATTCTTCTCAGTTAGATGTGAATGAGCTGAGAGCAATTGGAAACTGTAAGTTCTAAGCTTGAATGCAGCTGTTAGCTTTTGAACTCCTTTTTCCTGAATGAACTTGATTTTGGCTATGTGAACTAGTTAAATTCTTTCTTCAAGGAATTCTTTATATAGCAGCAGCAGCAACAGCTCTTACTTGAGTTTGAATCTTGTCTTCTACTGAACTCTGCAAGCTGGGCTGCAAAAAGCATAAAGCAAAACAAAATACTGCAGACAGATATCCTATAAGAGGATAAAGCTTTCTAAGAAGCTGCAAATTACTCTGATGAAATAAAACTAGAGAAAGTCACATCAAAAAAGTCTCTTTACAGCCAAGGAAGACTTTTTGAGTCTAACGGCTATAAAGGACAGTCTGGCAGATAAAGCAGAAATCATATCTCAGCTAATAAGACAAATAACTTTGTTAGAAAAAGATTAGCTCATGCATAAGGAATGGAACAGATATTGCATGGAAATAATATCACAATTTATTCAGATAATCTTTTATAAAATATGCCAAAATAAATATGAAATTAATCACATCATAGAAGACGACAAAACTACTCAAGACATACAGCAAAACATCGAACGACCCTCGGAGATCGTCGACCGAAGCACAGAGATCGTCGACCTATCAGATAGATAGTCGAATGATCCAGATAGTCGAACTATCAAAGAAGATAGTCGAACTACCTCAGCAGATAGTCGACCTATCAGAACAGATAGTCGAGCTATCAGATAGTCGATCTATCAGGACAGATAGTCGAACTACCAAAGCAAACAGATAGTCGACCTATCAACAGATAGTCGAGCTATCAGATAGTTGAACTATCCAAGCAGATAGTCGAACTATCAAAGACAACAGATAGTCGACCTATCAACAGATAGTCGAGCTATCAGATAGTTGAACTATCCAAGCAGATAGTCGAACTATCAAAGACAACAGATAGTCGACCTATCAACAGATAGTCGAGCTATCAGATAGTTGAACTATCCAAGCAGATAGTTGAACTACCAAAGAAAACAGATAGTCGACCTATCAACAGATAGTCGAGCTATCAAACAAAACAGATAGTCGAGCTAACAGATAGTTGAACTATCTAAGCAGATAGTCGAACTATCAAAGCAAACAGATAGTCGACCTATCAAATAGATAGTCGAACTATCAACGCAGACAGAACGTCGACCAACTGATAGACGATCGTCGATCAGCCGATAGATGATAGTCGAGCGGCGTTCGACCATAGTCGAACGAAAAACAACTTAACCAAATTTACATCTGGAAAAGTGACCTCTAAAACTAGAGCAACAAACCTTTGACCATAGATAAATCTTAGGTCAAGAGACAGAAAGAGAAGACTGAACTCAAATCATAACCTAGGGTACCAACAGTCTTCAAGAAGAAGACCGACATGGATGGGAATATACAGAAATTCAAAGGGCGACTGGTGGCTAAGAGTTTTAAGCAAATTCATAGTATTGACTATGATGATACCTTTTCCCCTGTTGTCATGGTAAAGTCCATAAGGATATTGCTTGTTATTGCTGCGTATTATGACTACGAGATCTGGCAGATGGATGTCAAAACGGCTTTCCTTAATGGAAACCTCCTTGAGAAAGTGTACATGACACAACCCGAGGGTTTTATATCCCCAAATGAATCCACTAAAATATGCAAGCTGAATAGGTCCATCTATGGACTGAAGCAGGCCTCTCGAAGTTGGAATCTTCGTTTTGATGAGAAAATCAAAGAGTTTGGTTTCATCAAGAATGAAGATGAGCCTTGTGTTTACAAGTGAATTAGTGGGAGCATTGTTGTCTTCCTGATATTATATGTAGATGACATACTATTGATTGGGAATGACATTCTTACCCTGAAAGTTATTAAGAACAACCTAGGGAACTTCTTTTCTATGAAGGACTTGGGTGAAGCGACTTATATACTCGGTATTAAGATCAATAGAGATAGATCGAAGAAGTTACTAGGTTTGACCTAGAGTACATACATTGAGAAGGTGTTGAAGCGGTTCAACATGCTTGGGTCCAAGAAAGGACTTTTACCCATGTCTCATGGTGTGAATCTCTCTAAGGACCAGTGTCCAAAATCTTGTGAAGATAAGGATCGCATGAAGTTGATTCCACATGCTTTGGCAATTGGATCAATCATGTATGCAATGTTATGTACTCGACCTGATGTCTCCTTTGCTTTGAGCATGACTAGAAGGTATCAGTCAGACCCCGGTGAGTGTCACTGGATTGCAGTCAAGAATATCCTGAAGTACTTGAGAAGGACAAAGGATGTATTCTTGATGTATGGTGGAGAGGAAGAGCTCGTTGTAAGTGGTTACACGGATGCTAGCTTCCAAACTGATAGGGATGACTCAAAGTCTCAGTCAGGGTTTGTGTTTTGCCTTAATGGAGGAGCTGTGAGCTAGAAGAGTTCCAAGCAAGAGACAATTGCTGATTCTACAACAGAAGCCGAGTATATCGCTGCAGCTAACACAGCGAAGGAGGCTGTATGGATTAGGAAATTCATCGGCGAGCATGATGTAGTTCCTAGCATTGTTGGTCTCGTAGTTCTCTACTGTGATAACAATGGTGCAATTGCACAATCTAAGGAACCTAGATCCCATCAGCGCTCCAAGCACATACTTCGGCGGTTCCATCTTATTCGTGAGATTGTCGAACGAGGAGATGTGAACATTTGTAGAGTGCCGACTAAGGAAAATATTGCGGATCCACTGACAAAGCCTCTCGCGCAGAGAAAGCATGATGGTCATACTGGATCAATGGGTATACGATACCTGAATGATCAACTATAGTGAGAGTCTTGTGGGTTGCGTGTAAACATATATTCTGTTGGCTGTTTGTTGTTTATTCATATGATGAATTATGTATCAAAATTTATCTTTTACAATTAATGGCAAGTTCTTTTATTATGATTTCTCTATGTGATTGTTAAATGTTAACATAATAAATACTTTTAGAATGTTCGCTTCCATAGGACATCAAGTACGTGACTTGAATGTGAGAGCCTGTGATTTATTTGAAGCTTCATTCTTAAAAGGTCCCTGGTCATAGTATCATCATAGAAACTAAGGGTGATGATGATACATTAAGACTAGCACGTGTGTTGACTGATGACCAGTTCTCACAGGTCATGATATTGTGATATCAAGTCATCACGTAGGTACTTGTTAATGAACAAGTTGTACTGGACAGACCCAACATGAGACTACTTTGTGGATTGTTATCTAAACGTGTCATGAGTAAGTCTCAATTGACAATGGTGTTGGGATCCTTTGACCTAAAGTCACAGTATTCATCAAGTGAGGAAGAGCGTGCTTTGATGTCATTTAAAGTCTTCCTTGAGAATGGTTGATGATAAGGGTGGTTGTTGGGCATGTTACGAATCATTTGGGTGTTTGTGTGTGAGCAGATATGGGATTTGTCCTCTTGTATGACAGGAGTTGCATCCATGGGCCCCTTGATGGAACTGGACTGAGAAATGCATGGCCATGCTTGGTTGAGTCAATATGTGATATTGGACTCACCATTCTCTGGAAGTCCGTTCTAGATCAAGAAACTTGGATTGAGCTATTATGAGGGTAACACGGTCCATGCCTCTAGTTCTTTCTGGATGTAAAGGACAAAGGGACAAAGACAATGCTGGAACATTGTTCATATAGGCTTTTGAGTTATGAACTCTTATTGCTTGGGTAGCAATGATGCATTGCTAGATGCCGCTCATTATTTGTGAGGTTTTTGTTTTGATACTTTCAAGATCAAGTGGGAGACTGTTGGAGTTACCATGGTGATCTAGAAGTGGTCAAACATGTAATCTCACTGCCAACGCGATATGAGCTTGCAAGGTCGCACATAAGAGAATGTGGAGAAGTTGGAAGATTGACTGTGTTGGTAAGGGTTACCAATCACCATACAGAATGGGGTCAAGCAAACGTTGCCAAGGAGGTTCATTGAGAATGGTTCGTCGAGAATCTTTCGTCGAGAATCATTCGTCGAGAATCATTCGTCGAGAATGATTCATCGAGAATCGTCGAGTATGACTCGCCGACTAAGGCAAATTCGTCGAGAATCGAACTGTTGGATTCCCGACGAATGGTGATACTCGACGATTCCAGCTGATGATTCTCGACGATTCTACAGCTGAGTCTTGACGATTCTGCAGATGATTCTCGTCGATTCTATAAGCTGATTCTCGCCGAACCTGGAGCTGATTCTCGTCGAACGATTCAGAAACCCTATTTTGGGTGGTCTGCGGAAAGCGACATTCCTAGGTATGTTTATACCTTTGGTATAAATTAGGACTTAGGGTTTTGGGAAGTTGGGTATTCTCCTGTGGCCGAATCGAAGTCGACGGAAGTGTTCCGCTATTCTGTCGGTCCGCCGCATCCCGAACCCCGCCTGACGGAAGTTTTCCGCCGCCTCGTTCGCTCCTCCGACCTCCTCCTCTCCAACGATAGTCGCCGGTGCTTCTCTTCCTGGAGCGGACCTAGCAGTCCATGGAAGTGCAAGGTGGAGTCGATCTCCTTTCCCGATCCTTCATGCGACAAAGCTCGGTGTTCTCCCGCTCGTGTGGATTTCTGCAGAGATGTAGACGCTATTCTACGTGGAACTCACCACCGACAAGGACTCATATTTTGGATTGTTGAGTTGTGACTCAACACCGCTAAGGTAATTTTACCTAGTTGTTTGTTAACTTCTTGATTCAATATTCATGACCCGGTCCCAAATCTCTTTTGGGTTGTTCTTGATTTTATTACTTCTGCTGCGTGCATAAGTGTTGTGCCACCCTCCTAGAAAACCCAACACTTCATCCACAGTTTGTGAGTCTTGAGATCCCCTTGACAACATCTATCATAGTTTTCATCATGTCCTGCTAAAATATCTTCCCTTATGGACAGCTTGTCCATCTTATCCTTTAACCCTGTAGAACTAGATGAAGTGTTTGGCAGCTCAATGTTAATTAACTTAGACTCATCAAAAACAACATGGGCAGATTCTTCTATAACTTGAGTAGTCAAGTTATAGATCTTGTATGCTCTACTATTTTTATTGTACCCAACAAATATCCCTTCTTATGACTTGGCAGCAAACTTTGTCACATAAGACTTATCATTGTTAAGTACATAGCACTTGCTACCAAAAATCCTAAAATAGGATAAGTTTGGTTTTCTGCCGTTCAGAATCTCATAGGGAGTTTTCTTGTGCCTTTTAGTGATGGAAGCCCTATTGAGTATATGACAAGAAGTATTTACTGCCTTAGTCCAGAAATATTCTGGGAGAGATGTGTCATTTAACAAGTTCCTATGAGCCTTAATTAGAGTTTTGTTCTTCCTTTCAGCAATTGCATTTTGCTGGGGAGTTCTAGGTGAGGAGAATTCTTGATGAATCTCAAGCCCTTCACAGAACCTTATCATGCATTCAGACTGAAACTCAGTCCTTTGGTCACTTCTGATTTTGACAATAATTATATTAAACTCATTCTAAATTTGCTTAACAAGTATCTGGAGGACATCAGAGATTTCAGATTTCTTCCTTAGAAAGAATATCCAAGCAAATTTGGAAAATTCATCAACAACCACAAGGGTATAGACTTTCCTACCTAAACTAAGAACTGGCATAGGACCAAATAGATCTATATGCAGGAGGTATAAACACCTTACATAGTCTTTGGTTTCAAGACTTTGGAAGGAAGTCCTGGTCTGCTTGCCCTTTTGACAAGATGAGCAGATTCCCTCCTTAATGCACTTAACCTTAGGACCATTCCTCACTAACTCTTCACTAAAGAGTTTTCCTATGTTCTTGTAGTTCAGGTGAGCTAGCCTCTTGTGCCATTGGACACAATGAGAAGATTTTTCATCAACAAATAGGCAATAGGAGATTTATTACTTTCACACACAAAGTCTAGACAGTGTACATTTCCTCTCCTAGTGCCTGTCAAGATAACCCCTTGGTCACTTGAACTCCTAATTTGGCACATATTCTTGAGAAAATAAATGTCAGAGCCAAGATCACATAGTTGGCTTGTACTAATCAGGTTATGTTTCAAACCTTTCACATAGGCTACTTGTGTGATAGTGATTATGTCATTAGTTATCTTACCAAAACCTTTGGTTATACCTTTTTCTGAGCCACAAAAGATAACTTTAGGTCCATTCCCAATTGGAGTGTACTCCTTTAGCATACTCCTTATTGCAGTCATGTTCCTGGAACATCCACTGTCCAAGTACCATGTAGGAGTTTGGCCAGTTGGACTCACCTGCATCAAATAAATTATCTAACCTTTGGACCCCTACTTTTATTAGGTCCTAGGTGCAGGTCAGAATGAAACTAAACATGCCTACCTGCAGTTTTTCTGACAGGTAAGCTAACATTATTTTTCTAGATACTCTCATTGTGTCAGTAATCTATGGCATAGTGATCCACTTTGCCATAACACCAGCACTCATGCACATTGTACCTTCTTTTATGGACTAGCCTACCAGTATTTCTGTCAGCAGCTCTTAACTAGTACAGCAGCCTTTTTCTTTAGTCTTCAAGCCATAGCTTGCTTAGGGATTTGTCTTGCAGCTGAGGTACTTAGGATATTAAGAACCCTATCAGCAGCAGCCTTCTTTTCAAGGTGCAAGTTCCTGATTACTTCAGATATACCCAAGTCAAGTCTGCTGACAGACTTTCCTTTAGTTTGATAGTGGACTGGCAGGCTTTGTGAATGATCAGATGTTGTTGGAACCCCAATTGTGTTAGGGATTTGGGCTAAGGTTCACTATTAGGGTTGCATAAATTGACCCACTTTGTATAGTCTATGGTCATAGGTCTTCATTAGATTATAGGGTAGGTCAATAAGTCTTATTGATCAGACCAATCCCTTAGAAGACTTAGAAGACTGAAGAAACTAAAAAAAGCAAAAATTCTCTCTATTGAAGAAGGCATTCGACGAACTATGAAGTGAGATCGACAATCTTCATTCTCAGTTTGACGATCTCAGAATCTCTTCTTTGAACTGAGATCGACGAAAGATAAACTGAGCTCCACGAACTCTGATCTTCTATCAGGATTGAGTTTGACGTTCTTCTATCTCAGTTCGATGAACTTGAAGCCCAGAATGGAAAGTAACAATTCAGTTTAGAGTTCTCAAGGCTCAGCTCGACGAAATCTGTCCCGAGCCTGACTTAGTGGTTTTCCTGATTTCTTTCCCTACTTTCTATATTATTTAGCAGTAATATTCCTGAGTAATTAATACTCATATTCTCCGAAAAATAGTCGTTATTGGCAGCATTAATTATAGTCTTTATCAGGGTAATTACTTGCTTATTTTATTAGGGACAATTGGGGAAACTCATTAAGATGGATATTCCAGCAGTTTTATTCTCCATATCTTTCAGCATTTAATGCAGGAATTCAAATTTCAAAGGAGAATAATTGACTATAGAATATAAAAGTGATTTTTTTTCTTTTCAGTTAACAACAAGAAGAGAAGAAATACAGTACACAAGAGATAGAGAACATTTCTTCATCATCAGTTTGCATCTCCAAAGGGTTTCAAGAGACAACCATCACCATTAGTCTAAAGCTTTCTGGAGATCATTCCCAAGAATACCTACACACCATGCAAAGCTTCCATCTTCCTGATCAAATTTTTATCTCAGGGGGAGCTTTGACATCATCAATAAAAATCCACTAGTCTTGTCAGTTGTTTGAGAAAGAGAAGAACTCCATATTATTTTTGTTCTATTTTCACCCACTATATAAAGTGTTTTTTAACTCCCTTCAAAATTTATTCACCTTGGTTGCAAGTCTCCTTATCAAAAGACTTGATTTGGTTTTTGAGAACCTGATCAAAAGCCTAAAGAGTTGTGAGATCTCCCTTGAAATAGATCTTGTGGTCACAGGTCACCTGAGCAAAAAACTGATTTGTGGCAGGGCACCTGATCAAAAACCTAAGTGGATTCCCACCAGGGTGGTAGAAGAGTGGATGTACCCAAGTTTAAGGGAACCACTATAAATTTCTTGTATCGTCTGTGATGCTAGCTTTTACTTATTGTGTTGTGTGTTGTCTGTTGTAGTTTTCTTTTCTGCACTTCACTTTTTAAACATAGCAATATCACTATCTTTATTGGAACCCCACCTATGTTTGGGATTTGGGTTATGGTTCACTATTAGGGTTGCATAGATTGACCCTCCTTGTATAGTCTAGGGTCATAGGTCTTCATTAGATTATATAGTAGGTGAACAGTCATATTGATTAGACCAAGCTCTCAGAAGACTTAGAGGATTACAGAAACTAGAACAAGACAGAAATTTCATGTTAAAGAAGCCATTCGACTAACTCTGAAGTGAGATCGATGATCTTCGATCTCTGTTCGACGATCTCAGAATCTCTTCTCTGAACTGAGATCGACGAAAGGTGAATTGAGTTCGACGATCTATGATCTTCTATCAGGGATGAGTTCGACGATCTTCTATCTCTGTTCGACGATCTTGGAGCCTAGTATAGAAAGCTGTATTTCAGTTCAAAGCTCTCAAGGCTCAGCTCGACAAAAGAGAGGTTGAGTTCGACGATCTTGGATCTCAGATCGATGATATCTGTCAATTAATTTTCTATTCTCTGCTATTTTTCTCAGAATTGATTAGGCTTATTTTATTACTTATATTTCTCCGAGTAATTAATGCTTAGATTCTCAGAATATATCTGTTCATATGACATCATTAATTACTAGTTTTCACAGAGTTAATATACAACTAATTCTTGGGACAGTTAAGGAATTACTTTATTGCTCTTCTAGCCATTGTCCAAGTTCCAAGATTTCACCAGTTAATCAAGGCAATCGAATTTAAATTCAAAGACCTATTTGCTGCAGAATATCTAGTGAAGTTTTTGAAAATACAGCACACAAGAAATTATTTAAGAAAATAGAGTTCTGCACCATCTTGATCTAGTGTTCTTCCTCCAGTAAGCTTTCAAGAGACAATCAACTTCATTTGTCTATAGTTTTGCTGGTGAACTTTTTCAAGAAGATCTATACACCCTACAAAGATCTCAATCTTCCTGAACAGAACTTCATCTCAGGGGGAGCTTTGACACCATCAAGGATCCACAAGTCTTCTCAGTTGTTTTGAGAAAAGAGAAGATAACATATAATTTTTATTTCTTTCACCCCACTGTACACAGGGTTCTAACTCCCTTCAAAAGTTAAACACTTGGTTGCAAGTCTCCTAATCAAAAGACTTGATTTAGTTTTTTGGCACCTGATTAAAAGCCTGAAGGGTTTCCTGATCTACCTGAATTAGATCTTGTGGTGAGAGGTCACCTGAGCAAAAACCTATTTTGGTTACAGGGCACCTGATCAAAAACCTTAGTGGATTCCTACCAGGTGGTAGAAGAGTGGATGTAACCAAGTTTAGGGAAACCACTATAAAATTCTTATGTTGTTTGCGATGCTCTCTTATTTTTATTGTGTGCTGCTTGCTGAATAGTTTAGTTTTATTTCTGCACTAACTGATTACACATATAAGTATTACTATTTTAATTCGGCAAAAAAAATCTAATAAGATTTTTAAGTACTCTATTCACCCCCCCCCCCCCTCTAGAGTTAAATAGATCTAACCCCTCAGGTGGTATATTTCATACTATCCTTCAATTTGTATCAGAGGGTTGTTTTCTTTAGTTTCACAAATTAACATCTGAACCAACATCCATGTTAGATTGTTTTTTTTCTCTTCCTTAGTTTTTCTATTTTTGCAGCATGACACAAAATAATGATTTTGCTAGCACCAGACCTCCAGTCTGCAAGTTGAACAAATTTGCACTCTGGAAGGCAAGAATCAAGCTTTACATGAATTCTATTGATGAGGATATTTTCAATTCAATTTTGACAGGACCCCCTCAACCTACATCAGTGACTGCAATAACATCTGACACACATACAGTTCCACCACCTGAGTGGACTGATGCTCAGAAGAAAGCCAAAATAGATGATGCAAAAGCTATGAATATACTGGCCCAAACTATGTCGGATTATATTTCCAGGAGGTGGCTGAGTGCACATCTGCCAAAGAAATCTGGGACTCTCTAAACAAGATGGTGGCAAGCTCAGCAGATGAGAGAAAGGATAGAAAAACCCTCTTAATATCTCAATATGAGAACTTCATGAAGGAGGAATCTGAAATAGTGGCTGAGATGTATAACAAGCTTAATGTTATCATCAATGAACAAAAGACCCTAGATAAAGATATCTCCTTAACTGAGATTAATGATAAGATCCTAATGTGCTTCCCTGGCACTTGGGATTCCAGGATCTTTCCAATCAAGGAAGCCAGAAGTTTGAATGAGATATCCACTGAATCTCTCCTTGGAAAGGTAAAATCCTATGAGCGGAATCCCTCAACTTCTTCAAGGAAGGAGCACAATATTGCCTTCAAAGTAATAGGAGAATCAGAAACCCTTCCTGCCAATGAAAAGCTGATGAGCTTACTGGCCAAGAGATTTTACAAGTTGGCCAAGAAGGACTTCATAAGAAAATCATCAAGAAGTGATGATAAACCTAAGTATAACAGAACTCCTACCAAGGAGATTATCTGCTTTGGATACAAAAAACCTGGTCACATCCTCCCTGAATGTCCAGAGGCACAGAAAAGAGACAGAAGAATGAAAAAATAGAACAAGAAGCATTCAAGCAAACACTCCAACAGATATTCCTCCAACAAGCATAAAAGAAAGGAGAAAGGTTTCATTACTGAAACCTGGAGTGAAACAAAAGAGAAGACTTCATCTTCCAGCTCCAGTGAAGATGAGGAAGAAGCTAAGGCAAGGGAAGTGTGCCTTTTGGCAATCAATGCTTCTTACAGCAAGTCAGAAAATGAAGAATTTGACGAGGAATCAGAATCAGAAGAAGACCAGGTAATTTCTTCCTTTGATTTTAACTCTACTGATTTTAAGATTGAATTCAAATCTTTGTGCAATGATTTAATCAACTCAAAAAAAGAAATTAAAACTCTTAGAGACATGATAGTTGAATTTGACAACCTATTTGTTGAAAACATCAAATTAAAAGATGACTTAGACCTAGCTAAAGAACAAATAATAACTCTCAGAACTTAGTTATATGAGGCTAAGCAACTTGAGGAATCTCTTAATGGGAGAATCCTTAAGCTGATGGACATCACAAGCATAGTGAATGCCAGACTAAATGGCAAGTTGGGCTTAGGTGTTTCATCAATATTGTCCCCCAACCTCAAGAAAAATATTCTTTCAACTCCTATAAAATTTATATCTTAAAAAGGCAAAGAGGTAATACACAAAAAGCAACCAACAGGAGGCTTACTCAAATCTAAAAATCAAAAGAATAGAAACAAGAAAAATCTAAATTGAAATAATGTTCAACAGATTTCGTCGAACTCAGGTAGATGAAATGTGGCTAGTTCGTCGAACTCAGATCGACGATCTATGAACGCCAACATTAGCCATAATAATTCGTCTTACTGCGATCGATGAATCCTGTATGGTTCTTCGAGCAGAGATCGACAAACTTGGGGCATAGAAAATGAATGTATTCATTCTCTGAGCAGAGATCGACGATCTCATCCCATCTCGTCGAACTCTGATCGATGAACTTAAAACACTTCGTCGAACCCAGTTAGAATTAACAAAAATCATTACTTTAACAGAAATTTTAATCAAACTAGAAAACTTGTTAATCCATTTGCTAACTGGGAAATTCCACCTAGGAGATACCATACCTTAGGATATAAATCTCAACCTGAATTTTCCGTTATATCAAGCTTTTCATATCAGGAAAATAAAGGGCTCAAGGTAATCTGGGTCAAGAACAACTAATTTTTGCCTTTGTATGTAAAGAGCTGTCAACCTTTTAATCAACAATGGTATCTGGACAGTGGATGCTCCAAGCATATGACTGGCAGTAAGGACAACCTAAATAATTACAAGTCCAAGCTGGGACCAAAGGTGATCTTTGGTGACTCAAATTATGGCCAGACTGAAGGCTTTGGAGAAGTTAAGATTGGAGCAGTTACTTTTAAAAAGGTTGCATATGTAAGTGGACTGAAACATAACCTCATCTCCATAAGTGAACTATATGATGAAGGTTATCAGGTGTCTTTTAACTCAAGCTCTTTTATTATTTCTACTATAGAAAACCAAACTGTTTTAATTGGAAATAGACAAGGCAACATATATGTAGTTAATTTTCAATCTAAAAACAATAGATATTTGTTTATTTAATCATGTTAGCAATCAGAATGAATTATGGTATAAAATATTAGGTCATGTTAATCTGAAAAACATTGCTTGGTTATCTAAAGACAACCTTGTTAGAGGATTGCCTTCTAGTCTCTACAATAAGAAAGGCCTCTGCAAGGCTTGTCAATTAGGCAAGCAAACTAAATCTAGCTTTAAATCAGTTAATAAGAGTGATTCACCTAGGATCTTGTACTTGCTACACATGGACCTTTTTGGCCCTATTGATATACAAAGCCTAGGAGGGAAATCTTATACTCTAGTAGTTGTAGATGACTTCTCAAGGTTCACTTGGGCGTTCTTTCTGAGATCTAAGTCAGATACATTCAAGGTTCTTAAAGATTTTCTCAAGACCATACAGATTGAGTACTCTACTCAAGTTGCATTGATTAGAAGTGATCATGGTACTGAGTTTGAGTCTCTTCTTATGTAAGAGTTCTGTGAGAAGGAAGGTATCAGGCATTGCCTCTCAGCTCCTAGAACTCCTCAACAAAAAGGGGTAGCTGAAAGGAAGAATAGAACCCTAATTGAAGCTGCAGGCATATTACTTGTTGATGCTCATATGCCCCTATCCTTTTGAGCAGAGCCTGTGAGCACAGCAAATTATGTACTGTTGGGTACATTGGAAAATGTGTACCTGATTTGAAGAAGCCCAACCTAGCTCAATGGTATACATCAAGGTGTATTTGATGTTGTTTTAAGTTGACATGTGCAGGTGAAGAATTGATAAAGTATGCAGAAAAATTCTAAGTCCAAGTGTCGACACAGAGGAAGCAGTGTCAACACACGGGAGAAAAGAGTCGACACAACACTGGGAAGCAGTGTCGACACATAGCAGTTAGTCTACAACTACACTGGGAAAAAGTGTCGACACAGAAGAAGTAAGTCGACACAACACTGGGAATTTGTGTCGACACAGAAAAAGAGTCGACACAACACTGGGAATTTGTGTCGACACAGAAGAAAAGCGTCGACCTCAACATTGGGAGAATATGTCGACACAGAAGAGTATAGTCGATCTCAAGATTGTCGACATTATCTGAATGTGTCGACACAGAAGAAAATAGTCGACCTCAAGTTTGTCGACACCAGCAGAATGTGTCGACACATTGTCATTAAGTCGACACATTATAGCAGAGTTAAAAAATGAATGTGTCGACACCTGAAGGCTATGTCGACACTTACTAAAGTTATGATTCTACAACAACTGTGTCGACACACAGGACTTGTGTCGACACACTGAAGAGTCAAGATCAAGTTATTTGCAGAAGAAGCTGTGTCGACTCAAAGGCAACTTAGTCGACATCACTGAAGACTGTGTCGACACCAAAGTCAATTATGTCGACACAGATAGACAGATGGTCTCGACACTTTCTGACAGACTGTTTCAACAACTTGTGATTCAAGACTAAGGCACAGGACTTGTTTGAAGACTTGACAGCTGTGGGTTACCACCGGTTAACTGAAGCTGTCAGACTTGTCAGAAAATGGTTAGAAACCGGATCAGCCGGTTACCAAGAAGAATGTCTATAAATAGATAGATTCAGAAAAATATAGAGAACTAACCTTTTGAAACACATTGGATCAAAAAGTGGAGAAGGATTACAATTCTACTCATTTCAAGAAAGTGCTAGGCACTTAAGAAGATCTTCTCCGGGAGATCTAAGAAGACTATCTAAGGATAGATCTAAGAAGAGTTCTAATCAGAATTCAGAAGAATCATTCAAAGTTCTGGATAGAGAGAGATCAAGTCAGAATTTGAAGAAGAAGAAAGAAACCACCAGTGGATTCTCAAGAAGCTGTTTGGAATCAACTCAGCTAAGTACATTTTCAAGAAGCTTTGAAGAAGGCTAAGAAACAGTTGATTGCATCAGCTGATCAAGAATTGTCTTGGCCTTTTCTCTCTCAACTTTGGCAAGACAGTTAAACAATCTTTTCTATATTTCTGTAGGATCTGTTTACACAGATCTGAGTTGTAAGCCTATGTTATAAAGGCTGAGTGTAGGAGTGTTGAACTCTGAGTGGTAGGGCTGTTTGCCTGAGTGTAGGAGAAGGACATTCTCTGAGTTGTAGGCCTTGGGGCAAGGCTGAGGTAGGGCAGTTGTGCCTGAGTTGTAGGAACCAGTTGGGTTCTGAGTTGTAGGATCTATTGATCTGAGATAAGTGGAAGTTTGGCCGAATCTAGCATACTGCTAGATAGGTGAAGGGGGAAAGTGGATGTACCCAAACCTTGGGGAACCACTATAAAACATTGTGCAATCTGTGATGTTTTATTTTCTGTGATTGCTGTGTAAATTGTGTTAGCTATTGAATTGAATTCTGCCTAGAAGTTTTTATAAGTAAAGCAGAACCTATTCACCCCCCCCCCCCCCTCTAGGTGTTTAGGCTGCCTTGAAAGTTAAACTATCATGTACTGAATAGAAGTTTGATACATAAACTCAAGCATACGACTCCCTATGAATTGCTTAAAGGAAAGAAACCTAAAATCACCTATTTTAAAGTATTTGGTTGTATATGTTATATTCACAATAATGACAAGAAATATATTAAAAAGTTTGAAGCTAAGGCTGCAGAGGGAATTTTTCTAGGATATTCCCAAATCAGCAAAGCTTATAGAGTATTTAATAAATCTACTTTAAAAATTGAGGAATCAGTCCATGTGACTTTTGATGAAGCTAACATGTATTATAAGGAGAAAGAAATTTCTACCAGTAGCTCTTTGTAGGTACCTCACTCGTGTGAGAGATTGGATGATATAAACCTCACCCAAGGGGTGTTATCTAATCCCTCTCCACAAGCTATTGAAGATAATAGTGAAGCAGATAGCTTGGATATTGATGACTCTCTCCAAAAAGCTAACCCAATTCCACAAGAGGAATTAATCCCATAAGCTGCTACTCAAACTCCTACCACTGATCTTATCACACTTAGAGACCATCCCATATCTCAAGTGATTGGAGACATATCTGCTTGTGTGCAAACAAGGCATCAACTCAACACTGACTTGATGTTTGCTTGTTTCCTCTCTCAACTTGAGCCCTAATCCATTAAAGATGCTGAGCAAGATCCCCACTAGATCATTACAATACAAGAAGAGATCAATCAAATTGAGAGATGTAGAGTTTGGGATTTGGTTCCTAGACCCAAAGACTACCCAATCATTGAAACCAAATGGGTGTTCAGGAACAAATTGGATGCTGAAGGCAACATTATGAGGAACAAGGCAAAGCTAGTAGCTCAAGGCTACTCACAAGAAGAAGACATTGATTATGATCAAACCTTTGCTCTAGTGGCAAGGCTTGAAGCTATAAGAATTTTTCTTGCATATGCTGCATACAAAAAGTTCAAGGTCTACCAAATAGATTTCAAGAGTGCATTTCTGAATGGAGAACTCAAAGTGGAAGTGTATGTGGAGCAACCACCAGGTTTTATCTCTCCAACCTATCCCTCTTATGTCTTTAGATTGCATAAAGCTCTCTATGGTTTAAAGCAAGCTCCAAGAGCTTGGTATGAGACCTTAGCTAGCTTATTGTTAGAGCATAAATTTTCTAGAGGCATTGTAGATAGGACACTTTTTATTAAGCATCATAAAAATAAAATCTTATTAGTACAAATTTATGTAGATGATATTATCTTTGGCTCAACTGATCCCAAACTATGCAAAAGGTTTTCTGACCTTATGCATTCAAAGTTTGAGATGAGCAGCATGGGTGAACTTTCATAGTTCCTTGGTCTCTAAGTGAATCAATCATCTGATGGTATCTTTATATCCCAATCTAATTATGTTAAGGAGCTTATTAAAAGGTTTGGGATGTGTGATGACTCAGCAATGAAGACACCTATAGCTGCAAATATTGTGATATATTCTGATTAGCATGGAAAATTTGTTGATCAGAAGTTGTATAGGGTCATTGTTGGGTCTCTATTATAACTCACAACAAGTAGGCCAGACATCATGTTTGCTACATGCATTTATGCTAGGTTCCAAGTGAACCCTAAAGAATCTCACTATATTTTGCTAAAAAAGATATTGAGACATATAAAGGGTTGTCCAAATCTAGGACTTCTATATCTATCAGAGTCAGAATTTTACTTAACTGGATTTTTAGATGCTGACTATGCTGGATGTAGAGTGGATAGAAAAAAACACATCAGGAACATGCAAGTTCATTGGTGATAGGCTAGTGTCCTAGTTCTATAAAAAGCAAACCTCTGTGTCCATATCAACTATAGAAGCAGAATACATAGTTGCTGGCAGTTGTTGCTCACAGGTTTTGTGGATACAAAACCAACTACTAGAATATGGATACAACTTAAATAATTCAACTATATAGTGTGATAGTACCAGTGCTCTATCCATAACACAAAATCCAGTGCATCATAATAGGACCAAGCATATAGAAATAAGACATCATTTTATTAGAGATTGTGTAGACAAAAAGAAAATTAATCTTATCTTTATTTCCACTAATTTACAAAGAGCAGATATCTTCACCAAGCCATTGGATGAGAAGAAACATCTGTTTTTCTTAAATCAGTTAGGAATGATCAATGGAGATGAGTTAATTTAAATTTTGTCTATGGTCGACGATTTGTTGACAGTTCGTCGAACGGAGATCTACGATCTATGAACTCCTCGTGAAGAGTTCGACGACCACTTCTTAATGAAACAATTTTCGTCGAACGGAGATCGACGATCCCTGCTTCAGTGAATTTTTCGTCAAACAAAGATTGATGATTTATTCGTCTTCTTCTGACTGAGATCGACAAACTCATTTTCCATTAAAATGATTTGTCGAACTCAGATCGAAGATCTTTTCTTTTTCATTGGACTGATATCGTCTTCTAAAGACCTTATAATCTAAGTTTTAGACAAAATCCATCCCGCGCTTTCAATTTCCTTTGCACTTGATCTCTTGTTTTCCCTTGTAGGAGCTCTCATGGCGATTTCAGAGGCGAACCTCTCCGGGATGAAGTTTTACTCTAGGTTTGATATAGATATAGACTCTTTCAAGCACACAGACCAAATCTTCCAGGATATCTTGAAGTTGTTCGATGAGCCGCAACTTTTAAAAGTGATGACTACCAGGATGAAGCTGCATGTGGCAGAGATAAAAGAATGGATTTTCTCGTCATCTTCTCTAGACAGACAAACCATTGTCAGCACCGTTACTAGACAGGAGGTGATTCTAACTCTTGATATTCTTTCTGAGATATTTGGTTTTATTAATGGAAATGATGATATAGAACTGGATAGTAATGAGTTTGGTGAAATGCTTATACTGATGGGTCACTCCGAGGGAAACCCTAGCAAGTTACTGAAAAAGAACTTGTATGTTGAGTATAAGTTTTTGGCTGACATAGTAGGTAAGGTGCTGCTTGGGAAGTACACCTCTCATGACTATATTACCAGGCACCAATTCCTTCTGATGAGTGCCCTGGTAAATAAGAAATCATTGAATTGGGGTAATATTCTGTTTGAGTTGATTAAGAAGAAAAATAATAAAAGTGAAGTCTATTTTGGAAGAATTCTGGGGATTTTCCTCCAGGAGAAATGTCCTCAACTGTTGGTCTCTCAAACAGTTTTCATCAATGCTTCAAAGAGACTGACCTCAGCTCTCTTTGGAAAATGGGAGAGGACCATCTCAAAGCCCTCCAAGGGCCTCCTCCTCCTTAAGGACTTTAGAGGACACAAGGACTATAGTAGTCACTCCTCAACCTACTGAAGAGGCACCAGAGATTCCTCCTCCTCCTATAGTTTTAGATTCTACAGTCATTTCTTCTCCACCTCAATCACCCATACCTCACTACCTACAGTACATTCCATTCACCACTTATGTATCTACCTAAATGTCTCCCACCTTCAATCTCCTCACAACACCAATACCATGACCATCCCCATCACCAGTACAATCACCAATCCATACTCCTCCTCCATCTCCAATTATTGTTGACACCTCTATGGATATCACATCATACATCCCTCCACTCATTACTCCAGTCATCCTCTCCTCATCCACAATCATCCCTCCAATTCTACCTTCTCCTCCATCCTCTACTTTAAATGTCTGTACTTCTTGTGATATTGCCACTTCTTCTCTCCCATCCTCCTCATCTGATCAATCTACCATCATCTCTCTTCTCACTCCAACCATCAAATCTCTCATAGAGGATATCATTGCACCTCTAATTCTTTCCATCAATTCCTTATCTACTCAGATTGCTTCTTTCTCTGGCCCTTCTTCACTTAGGGGTCTGGCATCAGGTCTTCCTGATACCAGGTAGGGGGAGATGTTCTATGAAGAAGTCCCCCCTCCTCCTCCAGCAGCAGCAGCAGTAACAAGAGCATCAGTTCTTGTAGATACAGTTATTTAAGATACTTAGATACCAGATGCACAAGAAATAGATCTTGTAGAATTTTTGGCTACAGATTCAGAGATAGTTGATTCAGTTTATTCTTTGGATGTTCTTTATGTTGGAGAAGTTACCATCTCTCCTTCAGTTGAACTGACTACTATTCTAGATTCTTTTGATTTGACTCACAACAATAATATTTTATTTGTTTCCAATTAGTTTTCCACAGATATTGTCTGTTATACTGCTTAAGTGAGCACTGAAATTTTATAGCTTATTCAGAGAAGCTTTACAGCTCCAGAGCCTAAGCTTTTTCCAGCTCCAGAGATTGAGTCTGTTAAAATTGTTGAGGATGAGTCTTTTGAGCCCAAGTATCTCTCTCCTCCGACCTATATAGTTTCCACTTTTCCATTACCTGATATGGATGAAATTCTTGCTGAAGAAATAGCTAAGGAAGTTGCAGTAGTTCAAGTTGTAGTAGTTCCAGCTCGAATTATTCCAGCTCAACCCTTTTCAGCTGAGCAACTTATGGAGATTGATGATTTGTATGATAATCCTCCTAGATCATCTGAGAATGATGAAGATTCTAAGGATGATTCTGATTCTAATAGTTCCAAGAGATCTAAATCAAAGAAGAGGAAGCCTCCAAGAAAGGATACTCCCAAGCTCAATCCAGACAATGATATTCCATACTATATCATGCACAACATTCCCCTTACTGCTAATACTCCTCATTGGATGAAGTTTTCAAGGAACCAGACAAAATCACAAAAGAAGAAGAAGAGGTATGGATCTTCTCTAGTGAAGAGATTCAGGAAAGATCCACCACCTCCTCCTCCTCCTCCTGCAGGAGCATCAGGCAATCTTGCCAGATCACAAAGGCCTTCTTCCAGTACTTCTCTATCTTTAAAGCCAGCTCCTTCTCATTCAAGACAATCTTCCAGACCAGCTCAAAGACATTCTTTCACTTCTGCCAGAAAATACAGTGAATGCAGACCTCCAAGTTTCTATTATGCTGGAAAATCTGAGAAGAATTATCCTTCAACAAATTTTCAGCAACAGTCTATTATTTTCAGGAAGCCTCAAAGGACTGCTCAGGATGCTTCAACTGATATATGGATACCTCCATCTTCGAGATATGAACCTGAGTTAGACCCTAATTTCAGAATGGCAAGATTCTAAGAGCTGATAGGCTTATCCCAGATAAATAAAGCAAAGAAAGAAGGAACTGATCCATCTCAGTTTACTACCATGTCTACTTATAGACAAAAGGAACTTGAAAAAATTGAGGTAGATAAACATCTCTTTGATCCTAATGCATACATGCAGGTACACCCAGAAGTTGTTGTTCCAAGAGCTTCTACTGTAACACTTCTGGGAGCTCAAGACCTGACAATGTTTAAACATGAAGCAGAAGATCCCTTAAGGAAGATTGTGTTTACTAAATCTTCCTCTGATCCTCCTCCTGACAGCTCCTAAAATATTTTTTTTATTCTCAGTATATGTACATTCATATCTGGTGTACTTCCAGTTAATTCTGTTATTGTGTTTTATGGTTGTATTTTCTTGTTTTATGCTTTGTACATAGTGCCCTCACCCAAATAGGGGGAGATTGTTGGAACCCCACCTGTGTTTGGGATTTTGGCTAAGGTTCACTATTAGGGTTGCATAGATTGACCCTCCATGTATAGTCTATTGTCATAGGTCTTCATTAGATTATAGCGTAGGTCAACCAGTCATATTGATCAGACCAACCTCTCAGAAGACTTAGAGGATTGCAGAAACCAGAACAAGGCAGAAATTTCATGTTGAAGAAGTCATTTGATGAACTCTGAAGTGAGATCGACAATCTTCGATCTTAGTTCGACGATCTCAGAATCTCTTCTCTGAATTGAGATCGACGAAAGGTGAACTGAGTTCGACGATCTCTGATCTTTTATCAGGGATGAGTTCAACGATCTTCTATCTATGTTCGACGATCTTGGAGCCCAGTATGGAAAGCTGTATTTCAGTTCAAAGCTCTCAGGGGTCAGCTCAACGAAGGAGAGGTTGAGTTTGACGATCTTTGATCTCAGATCGACGATATCTGTCAGTTTATTTTCTATTCTCTGCAATTTTTCTCTGAATTGATTAGGCTTATTTTATTGCTTATATTGCTCTGAGTAATTAATGCTTAAATTCTCAGAATGTAGTTGTTCATATGGAAGCATTAATTATTGGTTTTCACGAAGTTAATATACAGCTATTTCTTGGGACAGTTAAGGAATTACTTTATTGATCTTCTAGCCATTATCCAAGTTCAAAGACTTCACCAGTCAATTAAGGCAATTGAATTTAAATTCAAAGACCTATTTGCTGCAGAATATCTAGTGAAGTTTTTGAAAAGACAGCACACAAGAAATTATTCAAGAAAATATAGTTATGCACCATCTTGATTAAGTGTTCTTCCTCTAGCAAGCTTTCAAGAGACAATCAACTTCATCTATTTATAATTTTTCTGGAGATCTTTTTGAGAAAAGAGAAGACAACATATAGTTTTTATTTCTTTCACCCCACTGTACACAGGGTTCTAACTCCCTTCAAAAGTTTAACACTTGGTTGCAAGTCTCCTGATCAAAAGACTTGATTTGGTTTTTGGGAACCTGACAAAAGCCTGAAGGGTTTCCTGATCTACCAGAATTAGATCTTGTGGTGACAGGTCACCTAAGAAAAAACCTGTTTTGGTGGCAGGGCACCTGATCAAAAATCTGAGTGGATTCTTACCAGCGTGGTAGAAGAGTGGATGTACCCAATTTTAGGGGAACCACTATAAAATTCTTGTGTTGTCTGTGATGCTCTCTAATTTTTATTGTGTGCTGCTTGCTGAATAGTTTAGTTTAATTTATGCACTAACTAATTACACATATAAGTATTACTATTTTAATTCCGCAATAAAAATCTAATAAGATTTTAAAATACTCTATTCACCCCCCCCCCCTCTAGAGTTAAATAGATCTAACCCCTTAAGTGGTATCTTTCATACCATCCTTCAATCTTAATTCCACAAATTTTTGTCTTTAAAATGTTTTAAAATCTCTATTCACCCCCCCCCCCCGCTAGAGCTAAGCTGATCTAACCCCTCAGGTGGTATTGCATACCATCTTTCAGATGCCTTCTGCTTGAGTGTTGGGGCTGGTACACCAAACACAAAGGGTCCATGATGGGCCATTTGGGTTCTTGGCTGCCCTATAGGCACTAGCACCCTTATCACTCTTATCACTATGCTCACAATGGCCACAGTTTCTTTCATGGTCATACCTGCTAGATGGTTAACCACTTTTCTAAGAGAAATTGGAGGCTTGGAGGCTAGTGGCTGAACTGGAGCATTGCCTTTCTTTTTTGAATTGTCAACTCTTATTCTTTCCTTGAAGCCTAATCCCTTCTTATCCTTTTGGGAAGTGAAGGAATCTATCAAGGGAAGCACATAACTAGGCTTTGAGAACTTTACTACTAGCTCCCTCTCCTTTTGGAGCCTACCTTCAAGATTCCTAATATGGTCATTCTTGAATGTAATTGTGCTCATCTGAATAACAATTATATTTTTCAGTTTACTAATCTCTCTCAATTTCAGATCCAACACTTTTGCTGAGTCTTATGCAGCCAACTTCAAAGAGGCAATCTCCTTTGCCTACTGTTTGGCTAGGAGTCTACTCCTTTTTAGTACTTGTAGGAGCTCACCATAATCATCAATCAGTTGATCTATGTCTCCTTCTGATTCAGAGCCATCTTCATCTCTTGATGTAGATGCTTTTAATTCTGGACTAATAACATAATCAGATACTGAAAGTGAAGAGTATACCTTTCTAGGACCAGGCTGCTCCTGGCTGTGTCCTTCCTTAGTTATAGCCATCAGCCCTATGCATGGACTATCTTCTGCTCCATTAATAGCATCTAGAATCTGCAAGAATTCTGTCTCTACAAAATCTTCTTTAGTTGAAAACAGCCTAATATAGGCTTTAGCTTCATCTTCTTTTTCTGACTCTGATGAAGAAGAGTCAGTACAGCTCTTTTGCTTCTTGGAAACAAAGGATTTCTCATTCTTGCCCTTCTGCTAGTGTTTCTTTTTTCACTAGTTTCATTCCTTTTGACATGACAATCTGCTATAACATGTCCTGGCTTGCTACAACAATAACAAACCACTTTAGAAGAAGTTTGTTTACCAGGTTTAGAATCATACCTTTCCTCTTTAGAGGATTTCTTCTTACCCTTGGAGTAGTCATCCTTGGGGTAAGAAGAAGTTGATGGCCGACTTCTTCAGTCCTTTTTCTTCAAGAATCTCTGGAATTGCCTAGAAAAGGCAGCCAAATCTTCATCAGAGGTGTGACAGTATGATGTGCTGGAGTCTGAACTTTTTGAGTCAGTTCCAGGAACTTTCCTGGGAGGAGTCTTTCTCCTACCCTTCTGTATGGCTTCAGCTTTGAAGGCCACTGATTTATCTTTGACTAAATACCTACTGCCTTTCTCCTCTTCCTTTCCGGCTGTTAGCTGCATTTCATAAGACAGTAATTTTCCAAACAAGGTTGGTGGAGGAGTATCTGTAAGTCTGGCTACTTCTCTGATTGTAGGGATTTTGGTGTCCCAGTCTTTGGTTAATGATCTGAGAAACTTGTCATTCAGTTCATATATGCTGAAGACTCTACCAAAGGTCCTCAGCTCATTGACAATTCTGAAGAACTAGTTATAGCACTCAGCTATGCTATCTATCTTAGCTTGCCTGAAACTCTCATACTCTTGATTGATCATAGATTTCCTATCCTCCCTTACTTCTTATGTTCCCTCCATGTAATCAATCAATGTGTCCCACATCTCCTTAGATGTTTTTTAGTGGACAAAATTTTGAAATGTTGAATCATCTATGGCACTAATAATTATGTTTTGTGCCCTCTTGTCCAAAGTGGCTAAGATGATCTCATCTTTGGTCACCTCAGAATAATTCTTTGGAGTTTTCAAATTTGCATTAAGAACTGATGTCTTCATAGGCTTGAAAGGCCCTTCATGAATTGTGATGTAAATTCTTGGATCAGATGCTTCCATGAATAATCTGACCCTCTCTTTCCATATACCAAAAGTTTCCTTTCTACAAATAGGAAGCTTCATGGATCAGAGTTCTTTGTGATTTTCTCTTGAACCCATCTTGGCTATCTAATAACTTCCTTAGAGATCAACTCAAATTGTTAGGTCTCCTTTTGAGCAACCTCCCTCTGATACCACTTGAAAGAATTGATTTCAAGAACCACTAAATACCTAGAGGGGGGTGAATAGGTTCAATTCTTTAAACTTAGGCAGTTAAAACTTTAACTAAGTACTGCTAATTATACTACAACAATCTCAGAACAGATAATCAGCATACACAACACAGTACACACAGATTTATAGTGGTTCCCTAATTTATGGGTACATCCACTTCCCCCCTTCGCCTATCTAGAAGTATACTAGAATCGGTCTAACTTCTTTTTTTAGATCCTCAGATCTTCAACTCAGAACCCCAGATGGTTCTTACAACTAAGACTTCTGCAAGTCCTACAACTCAGATTCTCAAGATCTTACAGCTCAGATTCTTCCCAAGAACCCTACCTCAAGGTGAGTTCACACTCCTACAACTCAGGTAATCAAGCCCTACCTCAGCCCTTATAATTATAGGCCTACAACTTAAAGAAATTACTTTCTTATACTCAGATCTATGAATAGATCTTACATAAAATTGATAAGATATTTTGAAATATCATTACCCAGATAAAGAGAGAGGTGAAAGCTTCCTGACAGATCTTGAATGATCTGTCTTCTTATGATCCTTGCTACAAAGGATCTGATCAAACCTCACTTAGCTTATTCAAATCTTCTTGAAAATAGAAAATTAAGGTTGATCTTCTTGAGAAATTGGAGTCGAACCATGATCCAGCTTCTTTCTCCTTACAGATTTGAATCTGTAATCTCTTGACATACCTGATGAGATACTATCTTCCTCAGAAGTTCTTCTTCAAACTCTTCTGATTTTTGATCAGATTCTAAAGGCTTAGCTTCCTTCTCTAGGCTTGCTTATGCCTTGTTTTCTTCTCTCTTTTTTAAATAGAACAACTTCTTATATAGATCCCGTCAGAGGTAACCGGCTGATCCGGTTGATAACAGACATTTGGCAGTTCTGACAGCTTTAATAGCTTTGACAGTTTTGACAGTTGTCAAGTCCCCGATCTTGAGATCTGTTAATTAGAGTATTTAACTCAACTGATAGTGTCGAGACACAAGTATAGTTTTTGTCAACACTGACGAAGTATGTGTCGACATAATTTCCAGGGTGTCAACACAACTCCTTTGATTTTGTCGACATACTTCAAAAATTATCGACACGGCTCTTTATTCAGTCTCGACACAGCTTTTGTAGAATGTGGCGACATAGATTTTGTAGAATATTTCAACACAAGTCCTGTGTGTCGACACAGCTTCTCTATTTATAACTGATGTTGACCCAAGTCCTGGGTGTCAATACTATTGCTACTGCTAATGTCAGCACTTCAAGTATAAGTGTGTCAACACTAGTCCTGAGGGTCGATACAGCTGTTGTCGACTCAAATTCTGTGTGTCGACACAAGTCCTGTGTGTCTACACAGCCTTGCTTCTAGTCTCGACGCAGCTCCTTTAAAGGTGTAAACACATTATAAGTGTCTCGATGCTTTTGTACTTTGAATATTCTCTGCATTCTTTAGTCTACACAAGTAAACTCAATATACCATCAAATACAACCTGATGTATATCATTGAGCTAAGTGAGGCTTCTCCAAATCAGTTTCATAAGTTCTAATGTACCCAACACTCCTAGAAATAACTACAGATCTAGCACCAAGGGAGAGGGTAGGAAGCTCACTTCATTCCCGACATATCCTGCCATGGACCTCGTCATTCTCCTAGGCAGCATCTTCCTTCTTGTTGGTGTTGTCCTTTATGGGGAGAGAGAAAGGAAAGATCTTCCTCCAAAAAATTTGAATCTGGTGATCTCTATACAACCCCGTACCCGGCCAAGTGGGACCCTCCCCAGATAACGGGCTAGGGGTATGTTATGGGCGATGATTTGGTACAGCCCCATTCGAGGACGTGCGAGCACTCATACATGCGTGTGGAGATTTTATATGTCAAGTCTTTAAGTTGATTAGGTTTAAATATATATATAAATATATATTTATTATATATAAATATATGTTTAATATTATAATATATATTTATTATATATATATATATATATGTTTAAGTATGAGAAGAGGAGGGGGGATTAGGTCCAGGACAGAGGAGGGGGCTTAAAGAAAAAGGGAGTGATAAACTCTGAATAACTCTATGGGGGGAATAGAGTTATTAAAAATCTTTTTACAGAAAAGATAAAAGCAGATAAACTAAGTTAACCTAACCACAGTACAAGCACACAAGAATACAGAAAGCACAACCAGACAACACAAGAATTTTATAGTGTTTCCCCAACTGGGTACGTCCACTCTTCTACCACCCTTGGTAGGAATCCACTACAGGTTTTGATCAGGTGACTGCCACCAATGAGCTTTTGATTAGGTACTCAAAAACCAACCCTCAAGTCTTTTGGAAGGAGACTTGTGAACCAGAATAATTTTGAAGGGAATTAAAACCCTGTATAGAGGTGGGGATGAGAGAGTGATTTTGTCTTCTCTTTCTCAAGGTACAACTTAGAAGACTTTTGTGGATTCAAAGATGTTGTCAAATCTCCCCCTGAAATGTAGAAGGGTTCAGGCTGGGAAGCTTTGCACAGGGTGAGTAGGTCTTCAACTGAGACTTGATCTAGGAGCTTTAGACAGAAGAAGCTTTAATATCCTAGCAATAGTCCTTGAAGAGAAGAACAAGAAGATTCTTGATTTGTAAAAGTTGTTCTTCATGCTTCTTCTTCAGAGCACTGAAAAAATGAGAAAACTGATGAAGATAGGCTCCAGAATGTTTCTAGGATGTTAGCAGGAATAATTTTCTATCTTTCTCTGAGTTTATCTTTGTAAATCTATCTTGGCAAAAGAAAACTTAAACTTTACAGCCTTCTTTTCTGAGAGATGATAATAATAATTCTATGACTTGAATTTCAAAAACATTCCTTTTATTATTATGTAGGAATCGAGGAGAGGAAACCGCTACAATATCTTCAATAAATTATTTCCTCAACTGTCTTTGGCATATAAGTCAAAATAATAACTCTGTGAAAACCTGTAGTTAATGCTGCACTGGAAACGGCTATAAGCCTTAAAAATATCAGCATTTACTATCAGAGATTTGATTCCTTAAATATCCTTGATAAAATAAGAATGAAATCTTCAAGACAGTTGAGCAATAAGATAGTCGAACACAGAGAAATAGTCGCAGAGCTAAGATAAAAGATCGTCGAACTGAGATAAGAGATCATCGAGCTGAGACTGGAAATCGTCGATCTGAGTTCTGAGATCGTCGAGCTCAGATCAGAGATCTTAGCTCTGCGATTGTCGATCGGAGATCGACAATCTTCGAGCTGAGTTCGACGAAAGTCAAACTGATATCTTATCCAATGATTTCTTCTGAGTCTTTGTCTGGAAATGAAATCCAAAGCTGGTCTATATGAGATCTGCTTTACTAAGACTAACTTAGACCTAGACTTTGACCCTGGCTATACAAGTGGATCAAACCACCTAGGGGTGAACCTAGCCCAAATCTAACATGGGGTTTGTTGGGTCCGGCGTTCCTTCACTTAACCTATGGCGCTCTGCTACTTATATAAAAAATTAAGTAGCACCCTCTACAACAGTCCGGACTTTTGGTGCAATTGGGTATGCGCTTGAACCTTCAATTAGTATCAGAGGAGGTTACGGGTTCAAGACCGGGGGGGGCGCTATTAAATCCTGATTTTTACCTTCTACCTGTGTGGGTCCGGTGGGTCAGGAAACCGTGGACATGTGGTAACCCCACCTCTGAGCCATGTAGGCCATGTGGTAACCCCACCTCTAAGCCGACGGGTTGTGCTGGACGTCAGGGGGATTGTTGGGTCCGACATTCCTTCACTTGACCCGTGGCGCTCAGCTACTTATATAAAAAATTAAGTAGCACCCTCTCCAACAGTCCGGGCTTTTGGTGCAGTTGGGTATGCGCTTGATCCTTCAGGATTCCAACAATCTCCCCCTATTTGGGTGAGGTCACTCAACATAAAAGAAATAGCAAGAACAATACAGTGCTATAGGTATCTGATATTGTATTGAAATAAAAATTACCAGATATAGTATAGCATGTAGTTCACATATAATCAAGATAGAGCAAAAAAAACAATAAGGAGTTCAGAGAACTTAGGGTTTATCAGAAGGAGGAGCAGAAGAGGGTTTAGAAAATATGATCTTCCTGGAAGGATCTTCTGCTTCTTTCTTTGACATCTTCATATCTTGATCTCCTAGAGACTTCTGAGAAACTGCTCTAGGCACAACTGCCTCAGGATGAAGAGTCATATACTCTGATGGATTAAATACTTTCTTGCTAACCTGCAATCTGTCAATCTCTTTCTCTCTATAAGATGACATCGTAGTGAATTGAGAGGGATCCTGACCTTCTTTTCTGGCTTTATTCATTTTAGATAGCCCAACTAATTCATTCAACCTTGCCATTCTGAAGTTGGGGTCAAGTTTAGGATCAAGAGGAGGAGAGGGAGGTCTCTCTGAACTAGCTTCCTGAACTGACTTCTGAGATGGAATTCTGAACTGAGTAGATTGAGCCTGGATATTTATAGCCACTGGACTTTGCTGCTTCTGACTGGAGTAAAAAGATCTGGGAAGAGGAACTTCACTAAGTTTTCCTTTAGGCTTTGCAGAAGAAATAGGCCTTTGAGAAGAAGAAAGTTTGTCTGAAGATCCAGCTAGAGGAGGAGGATTTGAGGATCTGTCCTGCCTCTGATAGGTCTGGGTAATAGGAGTAGACCTTTGAGCTGCTAAACCAGAGGCTCCTACTGCTGGAGGGGGAGGAGGAGGAGTACCTTTCTTGTACCTTTGAGGAGGAGGAGGAGAATACCTTCTACTTTTCTTTCTAGCCTTCTGCTCATTTTTAGATAGCCACATCCAATAAGGCATACCTAGATAAGGTGTAATCTTCCGGAGAATGTAATAGGGAGTGTCATTCTGAGGATTTGGCTTTGAGACTGCTTTAGACGGAGCTTTCCTTTTCTTGGACACTATCCTTTTGCTGTTATCAGAATCAGAATATTCTACTTCATCATCATCAGATGATCCTTGGGGATTATCATAAGGAGCATCAATCTCTCTAATTATATCCTTTAGAGTTTCTTTATCAGCTGGAGGAGGGATAACTTCAGCAAGGGCTGCTTCAGTTTCCATAGCAATATCTTGAGCAAGGATGTCATCAAGACTGGGAATGGGGTTGTCATCCATAATATAGGATTGCCCAGGAGATCTTGACATCTGGTCATCAGACTGTTCTGCTGGAGGAGCTACAAAGCTTGCCTTTAGTTATCTAATAACTGCAGGACTTAGAGAGGGAGTGCAACACACAATAGCCAAAGAGGATGGCTTCCAGATTGGAAGACAATCTAGAAATAGTGTGCAGATAGAACTCAACACCTCAAGGATATCCACTATGGGATTTATGCAACAATCACCAACAGTCACAACTTCTGGAAGAATTGTTTCTTCTGAATCTGTATCAATATCAATAACTTCTGTATATAGAGCCATTTGATCATTTGAAGATACATCCTCCTATATATCTGCTAAGACTGCTGCTGCTAGAGAAATCATAGGAGCTTCTTCATGGAATATCTCCCCCTGCCTGGCTGCAGAGGCATCTGTAGCCAGGCCCCCAGAAGAAGGGATGGAGGAAAGGGCAGTAACTCTTTGGGTAAGAGTGATGATGGAGGTAGTTAGAGGAGCTATAGCCTATGCTATAAGAAGCTCTAGGGAAGGAGAGATGAATTGTAGAAGATCTTTGGTTATATCTGAGAAGTTTAGGTAAAGGGGTTCAGGCTTAGAGGCTGTGTAAGGAGTGTGATGTCTATAGTTTGAGCAAACTAAAAAAGCAGATGTGAAATCTGTGTGAGTGTACTCAGGAAAAGTTGAGGATGAAGGGACGGTAGAGGGAAAAGATGTTGATGGAGCATTCTCTTGGATGGGCTCAGATGGAATCTGAGATGACAAGGATGGAAAGATGTTGGGGGAAGAAATATGTTGAGAAGAGACATGAGGATCTTCAGGATGATCTTCATGAAGAGATGTTGGATTATCTGAAGGAGGAGATGTAGAAAGATCTGGAGGAGGAGGAGATACAAGATTGTCTGTAGAGGTCTGGATGTGGATGGGTGAAGCAAGAGGTAGAGGTGAAGCAACTGGAGAGGATTTGGTTTTGGGAGGGAACTGAGGAGGGGACAGAGGGAGGAATATCTTCTGGGGTTGGGGAAGTAGTTGCATCAGCTCTTGTATCCTCAAAAGTCCTAGAGGCATTGGAAGGCCTAGAAATTGTCCTCTCCCACTTTGCAAACAAGTTGGAGTCCAACCACTTACTGGCATTGATGAATTGGGTCTGGGAGACCATCAATTAAGGAGCTTTTGCTTGGAGAAATATGGCCAAAATTCTCCCAAAGCAAACCTCTTTCTTAGAGCATTTCCTCCTAATCAATTCAAAGAATAAATTAGCCAAGTTGACTGATTTACCATTAACCAGAGCAGACATAATGGCAAACTACTGCCTGTTAATGTTATCATGGGAAGAGTGCTTTCCCAGCAGCACTTTCTCGACAATATCCGCCAAGAACTTATATTGAACATCTAAGTTCTTCTTCAGCAGCTTTGATGGCACTTCATCAGGATGGCCCATCCTTCCCAGCATAGTTCTATACTCAGAACTGTCTTGATCCAAACTATCATCTCCATTCACCAAGTCAAACAATTCAGAAATAATGACTGGAGTAAGAATGACCTGATTTCCCGAAATAGTTCCAATCATGATTGATTACTCTGGACATGTAGAAGAGTTGACCCATTCCTTAATTTCAGCGGTTGGTAACTTGATTCTTGTTGACATAAACTTCCTCAGACCTTGAACTTCACAGAGCTGCAGTATCTCCTTGAATATCGGATCGCAATGGCTGAAGGAGTCGAAATCGATGTCGAACCCTGCGTCAAATTTCATTGCTGACAGGATAGCCGCCGGAATCGCCATTAGAAACCTGCAAGAGAAAACACAAGATCAAGTGCAGGAGAGGAAATTGGAGAGCGCGGGATGGAGCATGACGATAAGCCCTTAATATAGGTTTTTCGAAATATAAAGAGTCAGACTCTGTCCTACGACATATAAAGAAAAATTTCTAACTCAGGTCGACAATAGATTTTTAATTAAATATTATCGTTGGTCTCAGATTGAAGAAGGAAAATAGATCGTCGATCTTAGGTCGACGATTTATTCTCTGAAGTAAAGGCGTCGACCTCTAGTCGACAATTTTTACTTCACTGAGTTGTCGTCGATCTCAGGTCGACGATGTAGCTCAAGATCAGTTCGAAGATCGTCGATCTCCATTCGACGATTTAGGAACAGATCCAAAACCTATGACAGAAAAAAAAAATTTAATCCTTCCCATTGATCATTCCAAGCTGATTCAGGAAGAACAGGTGCTTCTTTTCATCCAGGGGTTTGGTGAAAATGTCTGCTCTTTGAAAATCAGTGGAGATAAAGTCAAGATTAATTTTATTTTTATCTACATTATTTCTAATGAAATGATGTCTTATATCTATATGTTTTGTTTTAGAATGATGCACTGGATTATGTGCTATAAATATAGCACTTGTACTATCACAGAAAATGGTTGAATTATTTAGATTGAAACCATATTCTAAGAGTTGGTTTTGTATCCACAAAATCTGTGAACAACAACTGTCAGTAGCCATATATTCAGCTTCAGTAGTTGATGTTGATACAGAGGTTTGCATCTTGCAAAACCAGGACACAAGTCTATCACCCAGAAACTGGCAAGTTCCTGAAGTGCTCTTTCTATCCACTCTACATCCAGCATAGTTAGCATCTGAAAATCCAGTCAACTCAAATACTGACTCTGTTGGATACCAGAGTCTTAGATTAGGGCAACCCTTTATATATCTTAAAATCCTTTTTATGAAAATAAGATGAGATTATTTAGGGTTCACCTGGAACCTAGCACATAAACATGTAGCAAACATGATATCTGGTCTGCTTGCTGTTAGATATAGTAGGGATCCAACAATAGCCCTATACTTGGTCTGATCAACAGGTTTTCCATGTTCATCAGAGTCTAATACAGCATTGGCCGCCATTGGAGTCTTCATAGGTGAGGCATCAGCCATCCCAAACTTCTTAATAAGCTCATTAGTATATTTAGATTGGGAAATGAAGATTCCATCAGGAGATTGTTTCACTTGGAGACCAAAGAAATAAGATAGCTCTCTCATGCTACTCATCTCAAATTTGGAATGCATTAGATCAGAAAATCTTTTGCATAATTTAGGATCAGTAGAACCAAATATAATGTCGTCAACATATATTTGTACTACTAAAATTTTATCATGATACAATTTTGTAAACAGAGCTCTATTTATCATGCCTCTTGAAAAACCATGCTCTAAGAGAAAGCTGGCTAAGGTCTCATACCAAGCACTTGGAGCTTGCTTTAAACCATAGAGAGCCTTATGCAATTTGAAAACAAAAGAGGGATGAGTTGGAGAAAAAAAACCTGGAGGTTGTTCAACATAGACGTCTTCTTTAAGTTCTCCATTAAAGAGTGCACTCTTGACATCCATTTGGTAGACTTTGAACTTCTTGAATGCAACATAAGCCAGAAATATCCTTATAGCTTCTAGCCTGGAAACAGAAGCAAATTTTTGATCATAGTCAATGCCTTCCTCTTGCATATATCCTTGAGCAATAATCTTAGCCTTATTCCTCACAATCACACCTTAGTCATCAAACTTATTCCTGAAAACCCACTTAGTTCCAATTACTGGATTGCCTTTAGGCCTTGGAACCAAGTCCCAAACTCTACATCTCTCAAATTGATATATTTCCACATACATTGCAATAATCCAATGGGGATCTTGCTCAGCATCAGTTATGTATTGAGGCTCAATTTGAGAGAGGAAACAGGCATGCATCACATCATGGTTGAGTTGATGCCTTGTCTATACACCTGCTATTATATCTCCAATCACTTGGGATCTGGGGTGATCCTTTAGTGTGACAAGATCAGTGGGTGGAGTTGGCTCAGCAACAACAATTAGATTTAATTCCTCTTGTGGAATTATGTTTGCTGTTGGATGAAGTTCAGCTGCTTCCATAGTTTCTTCTTCACTGTCTTCATTAGCTTATGGAGAAGGATGTGATACAACCTTTGGAGTAAGGTTTAGGTCATCCAATTTCTCACACAAGTGAGGTACCTGTAAAGATTTATTGGTAGAAATCTCTTTCTCCTTATAAAACATGTTAGCTTCATCAAATGAAACATGAATAGATTTTTCAATTTTTAATGTGGATTTATTAAATACCCTATAAGCTTTGCAGACTTGGGAATATCCTAGAAAGATTCCTACTGCAGCCTTTGCTTCAAATTTTCTAGTGTATTTCTTGTCATTATTGTGAATATAATATATGCAACCAAATATTTTAAAATAGGTGATTATTGGTTTCTTCTCTTTGAGTAATTCATAGGGAGTCTTATGCTTAAGTTTATGTATCAAACTTCTATTCAGGACATAGTTTGTTGTGCTCACTATCTCTTCCCAATAGGATAGAGACATGTAAACATCGGCAAGTAATGTACCTGCAGCTTCAATGAGTGTTCTATTTTTCCTTTCAGCTACCCCCATTTTGATGAGAAGTTCTAGGAGCTGAGAAACAGTGTCTGATACCTTCCTTCTCACAGAACTCATGCATAAGTAGAGAGTCAAACTTAGTGTCATGATCACTTCTGATCAATGCAACTTGAGTAGAGTACTCAATCTGTATGGTCTTGAGAAAATCTATAAGAACCTTAAAGGTATCTGACTTAGATCTCAGAAAGAATACCCAAGTGAATCTAGAGAAGTCATCTATAACTATTAGAGTATAAGATTTCCCTCATAGGCTTTGTACAACAATAGGACCAAAAAGATCCATGTGTAGCAGGTACAAGATCCTAGGTGAATCACTCTTATTAATTGATTTAAAGTTAGATTTAGTTTGCTTGCCAAATTGACAAGCCCTGTAGAGGCTTTACTTCTTGTAGGGACCAGAAGGTAAACCTCTCACAAGGTTGTATTTAGATAGCCTAGCAATGTTTTTTAGATTAACATGACCTAGTCTCTTATGCCATAAAATACTTTGATTACTAACTATATTAAGCAGGCACATGTCAGAAGATGCAGATTAAAAATTTACTAAGTAAATGTTTCCTTGTCTATTCTCAATTAAAATAGATTTGTTTTCTTTAGAAGAAATATTACAAGAGTTAGAGTTAAAAGTTACCTGATAACCTTTATCACAAAGTTGACTTATTGAGATGAGGTTATGCTTTAAGCCACTTACATAAGCAACCTTCTTGAAAGTCACTGTTCTAATCTTGACTTTACCATAGCCTTTGGTCTGGCCACAGTTTGAATCACCAAAGATAACCTTTGGTCCCAGCTTGTACTTGTAATCACTTAAGTTGTCCTTGCTACCTATCATATGCTTGGAGCAACCACTATCCAGATACCATTGTTGATTAGATGCTGGACAGCTCTTTACCTACAAGGATGATAGTTAGTTGTTCTTGACCCAGGTAACCTTGGGTCCTTGTTGATTTACATAACTGTAACTGGAAATGTAAGAACATTCAGGTTGATTTTTGTAACCTTTGGGATGATATCTTCTTGGTGGTATTATCCATTGATTAAAAGGATTAATGTTGCTATTAGAATTTAAGTTGCTGTTGTTAGGATCTGGGATCGACGATTTCTGGTTGGATCGTCGAACTGAGCTTGACGATGTTTGATGAGATCTTCGATCTCTGCTCAAAGAATGAAGATATTTATTCTTGGGGCACCAAAATCGTCGATCTCTGGTCGATGAACCATACTGGTATCGTCGATCGTAAATTGAAGATTGATTATTACTGAAATTTGTGTTCAGAGATCGTCGTTATGAGGTCGACGATCTGTTCATATATCGTCAATCTGAGTTCGACGATAACTGCTGAACATTGTTACTTTTATTATTCTTCTGGTTTTTAAGTTTGGTCTTAGTTTCAATTTGTTTAAGGACTTCATTAACCTTATTGACTTGTTCAGTGTTTTTCTTTCCTTTATCAAAAACAAAATTTATAGGTTTAGAAAGATGATTATTTTGAATTAGGATTGGTTTACTGGATAAAGCTCCTAATCCTAGTTTGCAGTTATTAGTTCTTGCATTTAATGTGCTAGTTATATCTAGCAATTTTAAACTTTTGTCATTCAATGATTCTTCTAATATCTTAGCTTTGTTAAGTTCAGATTTCAGAAAGATAATTTGTTCATTTGTAGAATTTAGTTCATTTGATAGATTAGCATTTTCAGAAATGATTTTATCTTGATCATTTAATTTTTCTCTAAGAAGTTTGATTTCCTTCTCAGAGCTTATCAAATCTAAGCATAAATTTTTGAATTCAAATTCAATTTTCCCAGATTCAAAATCATAAGAAGCTAATACCTGATCTTCAGCTGACAGGCTTTCTTCATCATCAGATTCATTTGTATCTGATCTGTTACTGCTAGCATTAATTGCCATGAGGCAAACTTACTTTGCCTTGGCCTCTTCTTCTTCTTCACTGGAGCTGGAAGATGTGGATTCATCTTCTGTATCACTCCATGTGTCAGTCACAAATCCTTTGTCCTTCTTTTTGTGCTTACTGGAAGAGGGCTTACTGTAATGCTTGCTTCTAGAATCCTTCTCTCTTCTTCTTTCCTTCTTTTGATTTTCAGGACATTCAGACATGAAGTGCCCTGGTTTCCTGCATCCAAAACACACTACTTATTTAGTGGGGGTTTTGTCATATCTGGGCTTGCTGTCATTTCTGGATGACTTTCTCCTGAAGTCCTTCCTTTCCATTTTAAAGAATCTCTTGGCAAAGTGACTCATTTTCTCCTCATTGACTATTGGAGCTTTAGCCTCTTCAGTAACCTTGAATGCAATGGATTGTTCTTTCCTTGCTGGAGGAGGATTCCTTTGTTCTACAGCTTCTCTGGACTTGATTAACTGCTCATAAGATTTGAGCTTTCCCAGGAGAGATTCATTTGAAATCTCATTCAAGCTTCTGGCCTCTTTGATTGGCCAGATCCTGGTGTCCCATGAGCTTGGGAAGCACATTAGGATCTTATCATTTACTTCTATGAGAGAGATGTCTTTATCCAATGTCTTCAGCTCACTGATGATGGAGCTTAGTCTGTTGTACATGTCACCAATAGATTCAGCTTCATCTTTCTTGAAATTCTCATATTGTGAGATGAGAGTTGATCTTCTATCTTTTCTCTCATTTGTTGAGCCAGCAACCATCTGGTTGAGTGAATCCCAGATTTCTTTTACAGAGGTGCACTCAGCCACCTTCTGAAAGATGTCATCTGACATAGTCTGAGCCAATATGTTCATAGCTTTGGCATCAGCAATCTTGGCTTTCTTCTGAGCATCATTGTAATCTGGAGGTAGAACAGCATTTAAGCTTGTAGATGTTATTGAGGTAGTTGCCACTAGAGCTGGTGGACCTGTCAAAATAGAGTTGAAGATATCCTCATCAATAGAGTTCATGTATAACTTGATTCTTGCCTTCAAGATAGTGAACTTTGACAAGTTACATACTGGAGGTCTGGTACTAGTGTATTCCTTGTTTTGTGCCATGGTATCAGATAAATTAAAAACACAAAAAAATAATTATTCAGAGATTATCTGGAGGTCTTGGTTTGCTCAGGTGTTAGCCTGTATATAGATAGCCAACCTCGCTTTGATACCAATTGAAAGAAAAAGGGAGTAATAAACTCTGAATAACTCTATGGGGGGAATAGAGTTATAAAAAGTCTTTTTACAGAAAAGATAAAAGAAGATAAACTAAGCTAATCTAACCACAGCACAAGCACACAAGAACACAGAAAGCACAGCCAGACAACACAAGAATTTTATAGTGGTTCCCCAACTGGGTACATCCACTCTTCTACCACCCTTGGTAGGAATCCACTACAGGTTTTGATCAGGTGACTGCCACAAATGAGCTTTTGATTAGGTACTCAAAAACCAACCCTCAAGTCTTTTGGAAGGAGACTTGTGAACCAGAATAATTTTGAAGGGAATTAAAACCTTGTACAGAGGTGGGGATCAGAGTGATTTTGTCTTCTCTTTCTCAAGGTACAACTTAGAAGACTTTTGTGGATTCAAAGATGTTGTCAAAGCTCCCCCTAAAATGTAAAAGGGTTCAGGCTAGGAAGCTTTGCACAGGGTGAGTAGGTCTTCAACTAAGACTTGATCCAGGAGCTTTTGACAGAAGATGCTTGAATGTCTTAGTAATGGTCCTGGAAGAGAAGAACAAGAATATTCTTGATTTGTAAAAGTTGTTCTTCTTGCTTCTTCTTCAGAGAACTGAAAGAATGAGAAAAATGATAAAGATCAGCTCCAAAATGTTTCTACGATGTTAGCAGGAATAATTTTCTGTCTTTCTCTGAGTGTCTCTCTATAAATCTATCTTGACAAAAAAAAACTTAAACTTTACAGCCTTCTTTTCTGAGAGATGATAAGAATAATTCCATGATTTGAATTTCAAAAACATTCCTTTTATTATTCTGCAGGAATCGAGGAGAGGAAACGGCTATAATATCTGAAATAAATGATTTCCTCAACTATCTTTGGCATATAAGTCAAAATAATAACTCTGTGAAAACCTATAGTTAATGATGCACTGGAAATGGCTATAAGCCTTGAAAATATCAACATTTACTACCAGAGATTTGATTCCTTAAATAGCCTTGACAAAATAAGAATGAAATCTTCAAGACAGTTGAGCAATAAGATAGTCGAACAGAGAGAAATAGTCGTAGAGCTGAGATAAAAGATCGTCGAACTGAGATAAGAGATCGTCGGGCTGAGACTGGAAATCATCGATCTGAGTTCTGAGATCGTCGGCCTCAGCTCAGAGATCTTAGCTCTGCGATCGTCGATTGTAGATCGATGATCTTCGAGCTGAGTTCGACGAAAGTCGAACTGATATCAGATCCAATGATTTCTTCTGAGCCTTGGTCTGGAAATGAAATCCAAAGATGGTCTATATGAGATCTGCTCTACTAAGACTAACTTAGACCTAGACTTTGACCCTGGCAATACAAGTGGGTCAAACCACCTAGGGGTGAACCTAGCCCAAATTAAATATGGGGTTCCAACAAGGGCAACCCTAAAAACCCGATCGGGGTTCTTCAATAGATGCGGCGCACGAACCAGTTCCCGATTACGATCCCCGATCATCCCCCGTCACAGCCGCCTGAATCAAGTAGTGGCCGACCCCCGGCTCTTTCTCGTCACCTTCTAGAGTGAGAGAAGCCGAGGAGTTGTTCTCCTATCGATGCCTGTAGAAGCCGAGCCCTGGGTCTCTCCCATCGCAGCTGCCTGGAGCAAGGCTGGCCGGGATCTCCTTCCACGTCACCGCATGCAGTCAGGCCGGCCGAGATTTACCCTCCCGTCGCCGCCCAGAGCTAGATCGGCCAGGAGCTCCTCTCCCGGCACCTCCTTCAGCAAGAATAGTCGGGAGTCTCATTCTCGGCATCGCCCAAAACACGATTGGCTAGGTAGAAGCTCGGACATGTGAAAAAATATCCTAGAGCCTCCAACCCTCAGGTGGAGACCGGATCCGTGCATGGACAGTCGCTACAGTCACTAAGTATCGAGCCTCATGCAAGATATGTGGTTGCGGCTCTGTCAAAACACGTGTCAAGGGTAGCGAAGTTTCGTCTTGGACAGGTGAACCCCTAAATTAACATATTTGCATGGAAGCCACTCTCCACCAGCGGGTTGGTGAAGGGTGATATCTGACGGGTTGATGTGTACATCCCCACAATTAATTGTATTTAGTATCCGGAAGCATGAGTACAGATTTAGGCATGTTGTGTGAAGCTCATCCGGACGTGTAAGTAAGATTGGTGATGTTCTGGGGTCCCGAAGGAGACTCCGAGGAAGTTGTATATTATCTATTTGCAGGGAATAAGCATCATAGCCCCGAAAAAGGGGTGGGTGCAATATAATTGATTCGCCTTTAGTCGATTGATGTTTAGCTTGCCGCCGCTTGCCGAGACGTTGGCGTACAGGTGTTGCAGTATAAAGCGGGAAGTAGAAGGCTTAAGCCCAAGTTTGTGCCGGCCCTAGAAGGCGTAATTTGCTTATGTTGTCAGCCTGCATGCCGAAGTATGGAATTTATATTACTGCAAATTAAAACGCATGTGATGCCTTGTGTATGTTATTTATCTTTTTTTGTCATAGGCGAGTGATATTCTCGTGAACCACTCACCCCGTGGGGACCTCGAGGTAAATTTACCAGGAAGTCCTTGAGGGTCAGTTAATAGCCTTTCAGAACAACGGAGTTACGTTGATGGCGGCCTAATTGGGGCTGCGTAAAGTAGAACTATTCGGCGAGATTATGCCAAAGGTAGGGCAGACGAAGAGCGTTTTACATAGACCTGAGGAGGCACCTCTGGATAGGAGAGAGTTGGTCTTGAGTTTCTCCTTAAATGTTTCGGCCGGCCAAGAGATCCCTCTGAAGGCGCCTTAGCTCAATCTTTGGCTTGGAAGGGGAAGAATTTGTTAGTCTTCCTCGTATGCGGTGGGACCTCCACGCTGAGACCTTGGGTCTGTCCTTTGAGTTCCTAATCTTGTGCCTAGATCGTTCACTTGAGTGTAATAGGTGTGCGGTCACCCCTATTTTGGAACCCCGAACTCCATAGAGACCGAATTTTGGTTTCAAAATTTATGGTGCGGTGAGCGTGGAGAGTGGCTAGCACGGAAGAACTCAAGCGAACGTCATGGCTATAAAAGAGGAACCAAGTGACAACCAGGGTCATGCGCTGGCACTTTGTATGTAAGGTCCTCATACTTGGAGTCGCCCCATCCTTGAATTTTAGGATTTTTGGACAGTCTATATTAAGGCTTCGATGGTGATTTACACAATATTAAGGTGCCATTATTAAGGCTTCGATGGTGATATTAACGTAAAAATCCCGACACAAAATTTTGGGGTGAGTATATAATTAGATAACCCCTTCATGGACAAAATTAACTCTCATTTAGATATCTAAAGCTAGGGGTTTGATTTATTCAAATGTTGAATCAACTTTGTCATGTACACTTAGACTTTTAAGTTAGCGTTCGATAAATATTACCCAAATCACGAATCTTCTTGAAGGATAACTCTATATGATTGTTTAATATCCCATCATATAGTTGTTGTTGGAATCCCATAGCATTTGGAGTAGAATTTACACCTGTTTGAGGAAATGAACAGTTCATCTAATTATGTCGCGCCTTAGCTCGGGATCTTTTGCATGTGATGAATATTTCTCAAACCATGAATCATGTTGAAACCATGTTTAGCATATAGATTTATGTTGTTAGTATTCTGTTAAAGTTGTACTTTTAGGGATTTTGTTGAAGGATTTATATTATTTTTGATGAATGAAATAATGGCCTAATTATGACACACGTAACTTATGGTGATTGAATAAATTGAATGATTCTTAAACTATGATGGATATAATTATGAAATTTGGAACATAGTCTCTGTTTGATAATATTGGTCTCCCCACTATTTCATGGAATTTTGCAAGTTCTAAACCTAGGGTTTTTTATTTAAATTAAATCCTCCAACGCATATCATATTATTGAAATATTACGAAAACCAAAGCTTATCTTGATGTCAAAGTTGAAACATTGATTAATTGCGTTTATATACTATTCTGGTTGATGTTTTATATCATTTAAATGAGTAAGTAGTTTGTGGTACTCGTATAAAGTAAAAACTATTAAAAGTATGATATCAAACTTGCAATGCTTTGGGATCAAATTGGAGTGCTTTAGGATCAGATTTGGAATGCTTCGGATAGTGTAAGTTCATTATTCTACATAATATATTCAAAGTGTTGGTTATCATTTTTATCATTCCAAAGTTGTTCTTCGGGAACAAAATAAATTCATAAAAAAGAAGGGTTTGTTTTCTTTCTTCTTGGAAACAAGTTCGACAACTTTTGGTACAAGGTGGTCGCTTCGCAGGGACAAAGGCTGTTTATATGGATGGCCCTGCTAAGGTTGGAGGTTGTTTGGAGAGGAGACCCCGAGAAGACCCGCTGACCAGGCTCTCACCTAGCTGGCAGGGATGTAGGCTCACTCGGTGGTTGGAGGTTGTTTGGAGAGGAGACCCCGAGAAGACATGCTGACCAGGCTCTCACCTAGCTGGCAGGGCTGTAGGCTCACTCGGTGGTTGGAGTATGTTTGGAGAGGAGACTCCGAGAAGACCCACTGATCAAACTCTCACCTACTTGGCAGGGTTGTAGGCTCACTCGATGGTTGGAGGTTTTTTGGAGAGGAGACCCCAAGCAAACCCGCTGACTAGGCTCTCACCTCCTGGCAGGGTTGTAGGCTCACTCAGTGGTTGCGGGTTATTTGGAGAGGAGACTCCGAGAAGACCCGGTGGCTAGGCTCTCACCTAGCTGATAGGGTTGTATGCTCACCCGGTGGTTGGAGGTTGTTTGGAGAGGAGACCCGGAGAAGACCCGCTGACCAGGCTCTCACCTAACTGGCAGGGTTGTAGGCTCACTCGGTGGTTGGAGGTTATTTGGAGAGGAGATCCCAAGAAGACCTGCTGACCAGCCTATCACCTAGCTTGCAGGGCTATAGGCTCACTCGGTGGTTGGAGGTTGTTTGGAGAGGAGACCCCGAGCAGACCCGCTGACCAGACTCTCACCTAGCTGGCAGGGATGTAGGCTCACTCGATGGTTGGGAGTTGTTTGTAGTTTAAGGTTACTTCGAGCAGTATATTCCATCGACCCTTTGATTCCCATGTTCACTGCACAAATTTTTTTTAATAATTTGCTTCTTCTCTCGTATTTTTCCTTTGGAAGAGCCTTGCTCTCAAATATTTGTTTAATATTGACCATGTATCTCATACATATTCTAGTTTTGAACAATTAAGTAATCGTGATAAAAATAATGGGGAATTAAGAACATGTCACATGAATGACGGACTATTTCTTCTTGAAAGAGTTGGCCATGTTTCCATAGCGTTGAGTGTCACGTGGTTTTGTTCTGACCAAGAGTACTTGTTTTATTTTTTCTTAAGAAGAAAACATCTTTGTTTAAAAAAAACTTGTCAGTTTTCAAGATTTGGAGTAGTACTGATTTTTCAAGAACAGAAATCTTATGATATGTTGGAAATTTCTTATGAGATCATCCTCACCTTAAGCGTATCATCATGCCTGAAAGATAGATAGGCTGACCCTTAGCTCAATTATGTTCACAACCTGATTTTGTGTGAAGGTGGCATGCGAATAGTATCGGGAAGAAGCTATTTTTATTTCTTTAAATCTATAGGGGCAATTTCAAATCTTGGAGAAGTAAATACTAAGTGTTTCAATGATACTGATAAGGGCCACTCATAAAGATGTGGACAAATTGTAATTTTGTCAATGAATTTTAGGACTGTAGTTGTTTTTTATGTGTGGATATTTTGGGGGTCTTTAATTTTAGGCACGTGTGTGCCTTTTCCCCTATATGAAAAGAGTTGATTATTAGTTATGTGCAGTGTATTAAATATTTCGTATGTTGTTGATGATGAGCCTAGGAGGAAAAACACTGGCTAGTGATACTCATGTTGAAATATCTAACAGGACTGTGAAAAGTAAGCCCCTGGTGTAGGGCCCCCTTTATCTCCAAGTGAGGAATTCTCTCAATTTTTTAGGGTTGGCTCCCACTCGCCGGATACTTGGGGTTGGACATTTATTTTCGAGCGTGGAACTCCCTCGAAAAAAGCAGGGATTATGTACAATCCTGTACCCGGCCAAGTGGGACCCTCCCCAGATAACGGGATAGGGGTATATTATGGGCGATGATTTGATATAGCCTCGTTCGAGGACGTGCGTGCACTCGTACATGCGTATGGAGATTTTATATGTAAAGGCTTTAAGTTGATTAGGTCTAAATATATATATAAATATATGTTTAATATTATAATATATATTTATTATATATATATATATGTTTAAGTATGAGAAGAGGAGGGGAGGATTGGGTCCGGGACAGGGGAGGGGGCAACCCTAAAAACCCGATTGGGGTGTAACATCCCATTTTCAAATTAGACCCCCCTTAGGAGTGACTTGAACATGCCTAGGTCATAACAAGTTCTAGGTTAAACCTAGGAGGTCAAGTGACCCAACTAGCTAGTTGAGACTCACTTGGGCTGCAAATAGTAAAATCTTAAAACCCTGATTTTTGGTGGCCTAGTGGGTTCAATCTGACTCCAAGGCATTCCTAGACCTAATATGAGATCAATGGGTCACCAAGGACCCATTGGGTACAAACCTAGTGGCTAAGTTGACCCAAGTCAACTTAAGCCCTAGTTAGGCCAAATTAACCCTGCCCTGGGTCAACTCACTCTCATTATGCCAAGTCTATCCTACCTAACCATACCTAGGCCTTAGGGGAGGTCAATGGGTCCCTAGGGGTCTATTGATGTTGACTTTGAAGGTCGAATTGACCAAGTCAACCCTAAACCCTAGGGTAGCCAACAAGTTGAATATGAGAGAGAAAGTGAGGATAAAGGGGGTATTTTCATGGTAGAATGGTGAGCCCCCTTCTCATATGGCATTTAAGGATTTAATATTCATTTTATGGGCTGCCTTTAGGCTTATAGGGGAAGAGAATTCGTGAGGGTGACTAGGAGAGAGAAAGAAGTAAGGAAGAGGCTAAATTTAGGAGAGAGAAAAGGTGGTGGAAGTGAAGGGTTGGATTTAGAGAGTGAGGAGGCATGGAGCTCGGCCAAAGAGGGGCCAACAACCACCTAGAGGTTGACACCTCTTCCCCCCCCCCCCACCCTTTTCCCGGCCATCAAGAGGTGCTTCCACCCTCTCTCTCCTCTAACCACCCCCCCCCCCCCCGCCCCACATGAAGAGGTGCCTTGGCTCTTGAAGAAAACCGCCCCTCTCCCCCTCTCCTCTTTATATACTCACTTAGGAGAGAGGGGCGACCCATTTCGAAATCAGAGGAGGATAGAACCCTTGACGGAGCCACCAAGGAGAGGAAACGCCGCCACCGCCTCCACCATGCATTCCCGCCGGTCTATTCGCATCCAAGCCCGAACTTAGGTCCTCCCTCACTTTTTCTCTCATGTTTAGATCCTAGGATTGTTTAGGAGATGAGTTCATGCTCAAACGAACCGGAGCAAAGTTTTAAAAATTCAGAAATTTCCATTTTATGGAGCTTTTGGTGGTCTCGGGTAGGGCGGCGCCGCCACCTCCGGCCGCCCTAGCCGCCGGCAAGGCTAGCCCCCACCACCGGGAACCTGTAGGAGTTGATTCCCGGTGGTGGCGTCGCCCATGGGCCAGAAAAAGGCCCGTGAAAATCATTTTCACGGGTTTTGGTTCAGGCCATTTGGAGAAGACGAAGTACAGCTGCCGTCCGATCGCTTTAAGATTCGTGCAGGATCAAAATAAATACTTATGAACCCATATTTTTTTGATTTTCTGTATTTAATAAAACAGTTTCACTGTAAATTAAATTTAGGCCCCTTATGGGCAATACCTGAAAAAGGTTACAACATGAAAGTTGTAGGTCTTTTGAAGACCTACAATTTGATATGCAGTGGTGAAAAGGTGGATGAGGGGACTGCCCTGTAGAGCCTTTTTAGTGAGGGTATGTCCTACAACTAGGGTAGATTCCTTCTAAAAATTATTTAGATCCTTTAGGGGCATGTTCATCAAAAATGATCAACATAAATGTTGTAGGCATTTTTATTATCTACAGTTTGATATGTAATGAAAAATTTTAGGACAAGTCTACTGACTTATAGGGCCATTTTTCTAGGGTAGGACCTATATGTAGGGCAGATTTTAAAATAATTCCCCATAGTTAACCCTTAGTTCAAATTCCCTGAATTTTGGACAGCGGCTTATTATTACCTAGATATAGCCCCTGTAAAAATTGGAGACCATTTGGGATAGTGTAGCTTAGGGTTTTGCCCTAACCCTAGAAAAGCTAGGGTAGGATAGTTAAAGGGTCAAATGACCTCCATACCCTCCCAAATTTTGGCAAGGTGTCCCTGGTATAGGTATCTAGGTCTGGTTCAAACCTCAACTCATTTGGTTGAGTTTTGAATAGGAATTCACTAAACCCTAGTTGGACCTAGGAAAGGGTAATTTGGGAAAAAGGGAACTTTAGGCAATTGAGTGGTCACTCACCTCAATAGAGGTTGAGATTTTGACCACTGGTTTAAAATGATCCTAAGAACCCCCTTGGGGAAAATGGAATGGATTAGGGTGAGTTTACCCTAGGGCCCCGGTTCAAACCCTAAAAGAAGATTTTGGGGGCTTGTGAAGGTCATAGGGGCAAATGCCCTTGTATGGTCTTGAGATTTGGTGGAGAGGTTGTTAATGGGTATTTAACCCTCTGGTTGAAATATTAGAGAATGTAGAGGTAGGTAGTTATCTCAAAACATAAACCCTAGTTTTAGGGTAGAAGGGATTTTAGGTCAAAACAGTAACTTAAATTCATTTAAAAGCTATGAAACTTGGGTAGAGTGTTTCTAGGATAGTTAGGACCCTTGGATGATTTTACTAGAATTTTTGGATAATTATTTCTAGTACTTCACTTATGAATGTGGGTATAGCCCTATTTTGATATTTTATTTATTAAAGATTTTTAAGTCAAATAAGACCTCATAAAACTCTGGAATTAGATGTTGTTGGCTAGCAAGAATGCTCTTGATTTTTAGTTTAATTTTATGTTGAATAAATCTAGTAGTTCTTTCACAAGTGTTATAAAAGTGCTTTATGGTTTTAAAATATATTATGGCTTAAATACTTTTTGGAAAATTATGAAATTTGGTAAATAGGGTCCTTAAACCAATATTTACTAGTGGAAATTTATTCAAGATTTTTGGAGTTATGAGTATGGTACTTGATTCACAAGCATGCTAGATTAAGAATTTAGTAAATGATTTATTGTAAATTAATTTCCAGTAGGTAAATTATGAAACTTATCTAGTACTGTTTTCATGGTGTTTTTAGTACCTTGTAATTGATTCAAATTATTTGAATGAATATTTGATGTAGTTTATTCATTAGTCATGAAAGAAATGAATTATTGATAAAACATGATTAGGCCCCTTAGACCTTAGAGAAAAATGTCAAACCTTGGATATATCCTTTTTAGATATAAGAGAATTTATTCTGAATTTATTATGATTTTTACATAACTAAAAAGTCTACTTCATGTTCAAATTGGTAGACCTTGGATTTGTAGGAAAATTAATTAATTATTAGATTAATTGAGAAAATGGTTATAACATGGAATTGATTCAATTATGCCATGATAGGCCCCCAGTAAATAAATTAGATCATTCGGATGTAAACACAAAGGACATCCTATCATGGACATCATATGGTATAGGGTGGTCGTTAAATAGCAAATTCGGGGAAATGTGTAAATGGATAGGAATTGGTCACAGTGTGAAGTAGTTGGTATTGGTTTGATTTAATGAAGAGGCTGGATCACCATAGGAGGTTTCAGGTGTGGTGAGAAATGAGTTGATGTGTGCTAGAAGGTGCGCGGGACCGACGAAAGATCGTCGTCCCCGTAAGAGTGAAGAGTCAAATTCACTCTAGGTTTAGTTTAATGCAATTTATTAAGGGAAAGGGTAAGGAAAAACAACCAATAACAATAAGTGCCTTGCGAAGGGAACTTTGGGCTGTAATGCCGCCGTCTTGGTTCCTAGTGCCTTTTGAGAGCCCCTCACAGGGTATAATCCGGAGGCAGTCCTGGGCTAACGTAAATCTTAAAACAAACAAAAGAGTAATTAGCTGGATAGGGATTCACATTGCACACACTTATTAGTTAGGTTTGGAAATGGTTAAGTCATCCTGAGGTGTTCAAGGGGGCGCCATCTCACGGTGTTCAAGGGATGAGGTCTGGAGATGAGTCGGGCGGTTTAGTCCGGGGAGCTTAGTCTCGGTTGTGGTTAATACGGACGGTTTAGTCCGGGAGTTTGACATTTCAAATTGTTATATATTAAACTGATGCATGTGCATAAAAATAGGAAAGATTAAGGTGGTGGGTTCTCGATATCGGGGAGTTTGATTGCACCGACACCGATATCATTAACTCGGCAAGGTGACTAGCACTTTGCCAAGGTTAAGTCTGGCGGACCAGTCGGCAAGAGTACGCAGGAGTCTGCCTCGTGCACCAGGCGTTGAGGGCGTACGATAGGTCAGACCAGTGGTGCTTTTACTGGTTTTGAGGTGGGCGAGGCCCAACCCACCGCTTCTGTCTGCCACTACGGAGGTATCCTGGGAGGTAACGGCTCTAAAGGGGGGAACTAAAGGTTTGTGTACACAAAGCCGTGTGTGTGAGTTGCACTGCATGAACATCATTAACCCATCATATAGTTGTATACATAATCATTCATAAGAATCTTGACACCTAATGTATAAGTGGAATGGGACGCTTATACATTAGGACCTGCAAAACGACCCCTTGGTCTATAAGCTTGTGTGGGCAAGTTTTATAGATTAAGGTCATTTTTAATATTTAAATAATGCTTGTGATAACCGACACCCCAACGTATAAGTGGAATGGGACATTTATACGATGGGATCCTTGTAAAAGATCCCTTGGCTTATGTGTACTCACATAAGTGAAGGTTTAATTTCTTACTTACTTACCTTTCTGTTTTACCTATTATAACACTTATATTGTTCGCCTGTTACAACTTGCTAGTTAGGTCCACCGTCATCTGCTTTGACTACTCTCCACCTTTATGTCCTTCCCTTTCTTCCTCTCCGCTCGGTGTCTTAGGGCATGGGGGAAGGGGTGGGGGATGATGGGGCTTAGTCTTATAGACTAACGGTTTTCGGACCACATCATTTTAGGGAATCGTGGAGCCCAGCCCGGAGGAGCAGCCCAGGAGGCCGGTGCGCTTGGAGAAAGGGAATTCTAGCTCAGGAGCTCAGACAGCCGGGACCGTGAGTTCCGTTCCTTAGTAGCAGTTTGTTTTTCAGCTTCCGTTTGAGTGACCATGTAGTGAGGTGTTGTTGTACCGGGCTTAAGTCCTTTTCCTTTCATTACTCTGATTTTACTCTGATGTTATACTGTGGACGCTCCCCTCGTGGAGTTTTTATTTATATGAGATATTATATTGTGGACTGTATTTCTCTTTACTATTCTACTTGCTACTTGATTGTGATCGAAAAGGCCGGCAGAATCGGCGCGTTGTAGTGACGACCTTCCCGGGTGCGAAGGTGTCACCGCGAAGCGGCGGTTCTGGGCATAAGACCCCGAGTTATGAATCGAGTTTTCAAAAAAAAGGGGTCTTACACGGGGTTCTTTAGCAGAGGCGGCGCGCGAACCAGCTCCCGATCGCGATCTCCGGTCATCCCCCGTCGCAGCCGCCTGGATTAAGCTGTGGCAGACCCCCGGATCTCTCTCGTCGCCGCTTGGAGTGAGAGAAGCTGAGGAGTTGTTCTCATATCGCTGCCTATAGAAGCCGAGCCCTGGATCTCCCCCGTCACAGCCGCCTGGAGCAAGGCTTGTCCGGATCTCCTTCCCTGTCGTCGCTTGCAGCAATGCCAGCCGAGATTTATTCTCCCGTCACCACTAAGAGCTAGGTCGGCTAGGAGCTCCTCTCCCGGCACCGCCTTCAACAAGAATAGTTGGGAGTCTCATTCTCGGCGTCGTCTAGAACACGATTGGCTAGAGAGAAGCTCGGTCATGGGAAAAAATATCCTAGAGCCTCCAACCCTAAGGTAGAGACTGGATCCGTGCATGGACAGTCGCTACAATCACTAGGCATCGAGCATCTTGCAAGATATGCGGTTGTAGCTCCATCAAAACATGTGTCAAGGGTAACGAAGTTTCTTCTTGGGCAGGTGAAGCCCTCAATTAACATATTTGCATGGAAGCCCCTCTCCACCAGCGAGTGGGTGAAGGGTGATATCCGACGGGTTGATGTGTACATCCCCGCAGTTAATTGCATTTAGTATCCGAAAGTGTGAGTACGCATTTAGGCATGTTGTGTATATCCCATCCGGACGTGTAAGCTGGATTGGTGATGTTCTGGGTTTCCCAGAGAAGACTCCGAGGAAGTTGTATATTATCTATTTGCAGTGAATAAGCACCATAGCCCTGAAAAAAGGGTGGGTGAAATATAATTGGTTTGCTTTTAGTCAACTGATGTTTAGCTTGTTACCGCTTGTTGAGACATTGGCGTACAGGTGTTGTAGTATCAAACGGGAAGTAGCGGGCTTAAGCCCAAGTTTGTACCGGCCCTAAAAGGCCTAATTTGCTTATATTGTTGGACTGCGTGCCGAAGTATAGAATTTATATTCCTGTAAATTAAAACGCCTGTGATGTAATTTGGCGTACAGGTGTTGGCGTACAGGGTGTATGTTATTTATCTTTTTCATCTTAGGCGAGCGATATTCTCGTGAACTGCTCGCCCCGTGGGGACCTCGAGGTAAAGTTACCGGGAAGCCCTTGAGGGTCTGTTAATAGCCTTTTAGAACAGCGGAGTTACGTTGTTGGCGGCCCAATTGGGGTTGCGTAAAGTAGAACTGTTCTGCGAGATTATGCCATTGGTAGGGCGGACGAAGAGCATTTGACATAGACCCAAGGAGGCACCTCTGGATAGGAGAGAGTGATCTTGAGTTTCTCCTTCGATGTTTCGGTCGGCCAAGAGAGCCCTCCGAAGGTGCCTTAGCTCAGTCTTTGGCTTGGGAGGGGATGAATTTGTTAGTCTTCCGGGTATGCGGTGGGACCTCCATGCTGAGACCTTGGGTTTGTCCTTTGAGTTCCTAATCTTGTGCCTAGATCATTCACTTGAGTGCAGTAGGTGCACAGTCACCCCTATTTTGGGACCCTGAACTCCACAGAGACCGAATTTCGGTTTCAACAATCTCCTTCTCTGTCGGGTTCGGCACAGGTAATCAGCTCGGTAAGGAGGAAATGAAACGTGGCGGCTAGGGTTTCCCATAACTCTCCTTTTATTAGGGTTAGGTTGCTTGACCACGTGTCACCCTAGCATTGGACCGCTTAATATTGTATTAAATAAGTCATATTGAAAGGATCGGGGTCAATTAAGTTATTTTTGGCGCAATTCTCGAAAACCCGGTTCAGCCTGTTAATATGAACCTGCAAACTGGGCCGAGAATTTCTCTAAAGAAAAAGCGTTGAGTGCAGTTCGACGAATTGACCTACTGCCTTCTCAAATCGACGAATTAGCGTTTGACGAATTAACCTACTGTCTTCTCAGTTCGACAAATTAACATTCGATGAATTAACGTTTGGCGAATCAGTCTATGGCGTTGAGTTAGTTTGACGAATTAACCTACTGGCCTCTCAGTTTGACGAATTAGCGTTCGACGAATTAGCCTATGACGTTGAGTGGTGTTGAGACCACTCTTTTCCGTGTTTAGTCAAGCCACCACACTCAATGCCTAAATCGGTCAGAACCCTTGTAAGTCAAAAGCGTTGAGTGGCGTTGAGACCACTCAACGCCGCGTTGAGTCAAGCCACCACACTCAATGACTAAAATCCCAGATTTTATTCTAAGTAAAATTCATTGAGTGGTGCTGAGTCCACTCAATGCCTGGCCTTCATCATATTTTCTAAGTCACAACTTGCATAACATTGAGTCCAGGCAACACACTCAATTCCTAGATTAGCCAGCAAATTCCAAGTTAAAACTGGCATGGCGTTGAGTGGTGTTGAGACCACTCAATGCCGCATTGAGTCAACTCAACTTCTAAATATGCCAACAAACTATTAAATTAAAATAGGAATGGCATTCATTGGTATTGTGACCACTCAACGCCACATTGAGTCCAGTTAACACACTCAATGCCTTATTTACAGAAATCGTTACAAGTAAAATGGCGTTGAGTGCACTCAACGCACTCAAGGCCAATCAGTCTATGGCATTGAGTGCAATCAACGCACTCAACGCCCCGAGCCAGAAATCTACCTATATAAAATGGCATTGAGTGCACTCAACGCATTCAATGCCAATCAGTCTATAGCGTTGAGTGCACTCAACGCCCCGAGCCAAATCTTTCGAAGTAAAATAGCATTGAGTGCACTCAAAGCACTCAACACCAATCATTTTATGGCGTTGAGTGCACTCAACGCACTCAACGCCCCGAGCCAGATATTTTTCTAATTAAATTCCTGATCTAATCGTCGAGTCCAGTCGACTCACTCGACCCTTCCCGAACCTGAGTCAATTCTCTTGACTCAAAACGCGTGTGAAGGGTCTAGCATGACATGGGATGTTACACAGGCCGCACAGTCGACCAATTTCACTTCAAAAATTTCAACACCCCCTTGAAGTGAGAAGTGGTAACCAGCCACGGCAGTCCCCGTAACCGTGTAAATGACCCTTTCGACAGCAGCTTCGTGAAGATGTTCCCGATGTTGTGTTGGGGTCCAGGCCCTAAATTGAAGACCGGAGGCTTACGAAGGAGAAAAGAAAAAAAATCTGCCTAAACAGTACTTTCGGCGTGTATCGAATCCGATACTCGACGGATTTACTGTTCATGAACAGTAAATTCGGCGGGTATCGCGATTTCACCGATTCGCCGGATTTCGTTGTTTCGTCGGTTTTTCGCCTTCTATTCTCGCCGATTCGGCGGTTCAGCGGTCCGGGTTGGCTGCTCCTGGCAGTTCTGGTGGCCCTATTTATCTGTGTTTAGGGTTAATCCAGGGGTATCTTTTTCGGCTAATCATCCATCAGGGCTAGCGCAGCAGAAGGAGGAAAAATCGTGCATCGAGTGTAGTGGGATCAACGATGGTTTCGCCGAAGCTGTTGTTGGTCGATCGGTGGTTTGCCGGAAGTTTGCTACGACTGCATCAGAGGTGAGCGATGGTTCTGTAAATTCCATCGGAGCCGTGCGATGCTCTTGATCCGGTTTCATTCTAAGTTTTGGAGACGCCGATAGTTGTGCTAGGAGAGGATTCTCTTGGCTTGTTTCTCCATGTGGAGATATTTGCTCAATAGGAGGGGGTTCTTTGCTGGAGCGGGGTTGTTTTTACCTCAACTTGTTGAGGGTTGTTCTTCCTCGGTTTCAAAAGGTTTCTCTTGAGGTTTTGAGTGGGGATTTGTTTGTGAATCCGGAGAGGGAACTAGGTTGGGCAAACCTAGTGTTTTTGTAATCCGTTATTATTATTATAGTGGATTGTTTGTGTACCCTGCCCCATGGTTTTTCCCCCTATTGGTTGAGGGGGTTTCGACGTAAAAACTTTGTGTGTTTTTTTTTGTTATTTTCTGCTTGGATCCAGGTTTGCATGTGTCGGGACCTTCTTCCCTACAAGTGGTATCTGAGCCAGGTTCAGTCGTTGAGAATTTCGGGTCTGTAATTAAGTGCAATATGTGACGACCATTGGTCCACTCCCTATTCTCGCTCTATTACATACCTTGAGATTATTGGCTAATCCTAGTGCATATGGATCAAGCAAGAATGATAAGCTTGAACGGGAAGAACTGGAGTATCTGGAAGCCGAGGATGGAGGATCTCTTGTTTTGCAAGGATCTTTACACCCCGCTATTGGGGAGGCCTACTACGATGTTAGATGAAGCGGTCTGGATGACAATGGACCGGAAGGCAGTTGGTTTCATCTGCCAGTGGCTAGATAATTCTGTCTTCCACCATGTATCTACCGAGACATCTGCCCAGTCTTTGTGGAAAAAGCTAGAAGCGCTGTATGAGAGGAAGACAGCAGGTAACAAGGCTTTCTTGATCAGGAAGCTGGTGAACCTCAAGTATCGGGAAGGTTCACAGATGACAGAGCATTTGAACCTTGCCCAGAGTATCATAAATCAGTTAGAAAGCATGAAGATCACCTTGGGTGACGAACTTCAGGCCTTGATGGTCCTCAGTTCACTACCAAAGGGTTGGGAGACCCTTGTGGTGTCATTGAGAAATTCCGCACCGGATGGTGTTGTGTTGATGGAGATGGTGACAAGCTGTCTGCTGAATGAGGAGCTGAGAAGGAGGGACTCTGGAACTCCTACGTCAGATGCCCTACTCATGGAAGGTATAGGTCGGCATCAGGTGAAGAAGGAGGGGAAACAAAGGGGCAACTCTAGAAGTAAGTCCAGACCCAGGTCCAAGAAGGAGTTTGAATTCTACTATTGCAAGATGAAGGGCCACATCAAGAAGGATTTCTTTAAGTGGAAGCGAGATCAGAAAGGGAAGGGAAAAGAAGGAGAGTCCAGTGGCAACATGGGAGAAGCCTCAATTGTGGAGGTCGAGACTCAGTGTCTGCATTGCAGTGAGTCTGCATGCCAGGAGTGTGTTGATACTGACTGGATTATGGATGGTGGTGCTTCTTATCATTGCACACCTCATAGGGATTACTTCTACTCCTATACTGCTAGAGACTTAGGGACTATCCGGATGGCCAATGCCGGTGTGTCCCAGATAATGGGCAGTGGAGATATTCACCTAGAGACTGATCTGGGGTTGGTTATTCTCAAGGATGTCAGACATATTCCTTATCTGAGAATGAACCTTATCTCCATTGGAAGACTTGATGATGGCGGCTTTACCAGTATTGAAGGTGGAGGTGCCTGGAGGCTGGTGAAGGGGTCCATGGTAGTGGCCCGAGGCAAGAAGTGTTGCGGTTTGTACCGAGCAAAGGCCAAGATCTGCAGTCCTAATGTGAATGCAGCTGATGACAACTCTATGGAGTTATGGCATCGTAGACTTGGCCATATGAGTGAGAAGAATCTCAAGTTACTGGTGAAGAACAAGGTTCTACCAGAGTTGTCAGGCAGTATGCCAGACACATGCGTTCACTGCTTAGCTGGGAAGCAGAAACGGGTGTCATTTGCTTATGCTGAACCAAAGAGGAAGGCAGAGCTGCTGAATCTGATACACACTGATGTGTGTGGTCCTATTGAACCCATGTCTCAAGAGGGAGTAGCATACTTTGTCACTTTCATATATGACCACTCTAGGAAGGTATGGGCATACTTCCTGAAGCACAAGAGTGAGGTTCTGACAAAGTTTGCCGAGTTTAGGGCAATGACAGAAAAGATGACCGGGAAGGTGATAAAGTGAGTAAGATCTGATAATGGGGGAGAATACATTGGACCGTTTGATACCTATTGCAGGTAGCACGGTATTGTTCATGAGAAGACTATTCCTAGGACACCGCAACAGAATGGGTTGGCAGAGAGGATGAACAGATCTATAATGGAGAAAATCAAGAGTATGATTTCTCAGGATGGAATTGGGAAGCATTTCTGGGCAGAGGCAGCTAGGACTGTTATTCATCTAATCAATCTGTCACCCTCAGCACCATTAGATGGAGATGTTCCTGAACGGGTATGGTCTGGTAAGGAGGTGTCTTATGGACATGTACGTGTGTTCGGCTGTCGTGTATAAGTTCATATCCCTAAGGAAGAGAGATCAAAGCTCGACGTGAAGTCCCGTGAGTGCATCTTATTTGGATACCCAACTGAAGAGTTTGGCTATAGACTCTGGGATCCAAAGCAAAAGAAGATCATCAGGAGCAGGGATGTGATCTTTGTTGAAGATCAAGTTACCAGTGAGCAGGTGACTGAGAAGCCGCAGAGTCCACCTAGAGTGGAAGTTCCTGATGAAGATCTTGGTGCTGATGGTGTAATGTCCCAATTCGCGCTAGGCTCCTTGATTGCGTATTTGAGTCAAGGGGGTTGTGGTGAGCCCAATGGGAGTGTGGGGGAGCAGGTGCGAACGTACGGGAAATGAGGAAAACAAGGTAAAATGGCATTTCTGGCTGACACGGGTATGGACACGGCCGTGTCCATACCCGTGTGCCTCATAAAATTAGGCTTACCAGTCAGAGAGGTACACGGGTATTGGGACACGGGCGTGTCCCTAGCCGTGTGCCAAGGACACGGGTCGAGACACGGCCGTGTCTCTACCCGTGTGCCGCAACCCCGACCCAATAGGAAGACGTTCTGGGATGAACACGGCCCTAAACACGGCAGGCGACACGGCCGTGTCACCTGCACACGGGTAGGAACATCCGTGTCTGCGGTGTATAAAAAGGAAAAAGTTGTGAAACCCTAGCATTCATTCCCCTTTCTTCTGCCCCGAAATTTCTGAGAGAGTTCTTGGCTGGAGGAGGAGGAAGAGCTTGCCGGAGCCATCCTTGGAGGAATCAAAACGCCGCCACCGTCAAGGGAAAAACAATGCTGCCGCGAAGGAGTGCGAGGCTCATGGCCGGCCATGGTGGTACCGCTGGACTTGAGGTGAGCTTCCTCCCCTCTCCCTTGGTGCTAGATCTATAGCTATTTTAGGAGAGACATCGACTCCATAGAGTCTTGATGGTGAGGAGGAGAGTTCTTAGGATAAGCCATGCCTAGGTTCTCTAGGCTTAGTCTCCCTCCACCTTCTCATCATTCAAAGTGGAGATGAGAGGGGTTTTCGTTGAGGGTTTGGCTTTGAAAGGAGAAATAAGGTTGGGTGTGATTTCTGGAGAAGTTTATGCGAGGTCGTTGCAAGGAAGAAGATGAACGGATGCCGTTCATCTCGCCTTAAGATGCGTGCAGAAATCTGATTTCTGCACGCAGCGACCTTCGTGGCCAATTTCGGAGGTGTTCTGGCCAGATATGGGTGATCGACTCAACACGAAAGTCGTAGCCCTTGAAATTACCTTTCCAACGAGTGGTTGCTCGTTTCCATGCAATACCTGTAGCCACGGGAAAGCTGGTTCGAGTCCGCTGCGTTCGGGAAAATTCCTGTACAGGAAACTGTTTCCTGTACGTATTCGAGTTGAATTTCTGGTATGTTACGACCAGATCTGGGCGATCGACTCAACACGAAAGTCGTAGCCCTCGCGAATACCTTTCCAACGAGGGGTTGTGCATTGTGATCGGATTCCTGTAGCTCCGGGAATCCCAGTTTTAGTATCAGGCTATCCTATGTTAATGCACTTGTTATTTTATAATGCTAGCACTCTTGCAATGGTTGTGATTTGCTCATTTGTTGTCTTGCTCCCATATATCTATAATGTTGTTGTTACTATAATTTAGCATGGTTACTCATTTGGTTGTGTAATAAGGTATAACCATGTATTGGTAGAGAAATGGATTGGATGGGAAGGCTAGATATTAGGAGTTGAGATTGGTATATGATATATTTATACAATTTGGTGTTGAACATATCTATTATGCGTAGTGTTGAGGTGAATTTATTGAATAGGTGGGCGTGAAAATGATGAACACTATGTGAGGAGTATTTTGTAACCGTAATCCGAGCCCAAGGGGTTATTAATAACCGATGCTTAGAGTTGAAGTCTCCCTACGGGTAGCATCGAGTGAGTTGTTTTGGGGCATGTAATGTGCGATGATTCATCGTGTCGCGATATTGAGATAATGACTGTGGCAGGTCTACGGGTTCGCCAGTCGTCACACCGATGGGAGCCAATGGGTAGACCTTGGGCGGTAGGGTTAGATACTTGGTGTCCATAAACCGAGATCTCCTCCGCGCCATGAGAACGGTTGGGCTTGCACCTCGTGCGCTTCCGAGGTTCCATCCGGTTCGAAATCGAAGGCCAGGTTGGGCTGTGTTCTTGGTGCACATTTACCCAAGACCCCTTCTGAGCTGTAGTACGCATGTGAGCTCCGCTGTTGTGTTCTTAGCGTTGAGGCGTACGGGGGCCTAGGATAGGTAGTGTAATACCACCTAGTAGTGGAGACGCCCGCTCCACTGTCGCCGTCTGGCCACGACGGACGACGCCTGAGAGGTTAGCTACCTGCTCGAAAAGTGGGAACTTCAAGTCTGTGTCGATATAGCAACTTGCATGTGCGTGCGCATGATTCGGTCATAGCATAACATTCACATCATGTCATTCATTGCATACACAAGATCCTCATCGTATAAGTTTGTATGGGCACTCCTATACGATGAGTTACTTTATTGTTAAGCCGATCCTTAACTTATAAGTTTGTATGGGCACTCTTATAAGTTAAGTTACTATTCTGATTACTTATACCTGCTGTCATATATATAGATATTTGTAGAACTGCTAGTTGTGTAGCGTAGTTTATACTCCACTATATTTACAGTCACCTGCTTGTTTACTTGCTTATATATATATATACATATTGTACCTTGTTCCTTTCTCCGCCCGGTGCCGAGGAGTCGTCGGGGGAGCGGATGTGAAGCCACTTAGTCTTATGACTAACGGTTGCTACGTCTTCCTTTTTAGGAGGAAACCCCGCAGGTAGAGCAGCGACGGACTATGCAGCAGGACAGCCAGGCCCGGACGATAGGACCTGAGGTGGTGGTGCCATCGGCACCGTCAGTGACAGTCGTGAGTGTTTTCATGTAGCCATTCGGCAAAACATTTCTAGACTCTTGTTCTTTTGTACAAGCCTGTTGTGCTTGTTATCTTCCGCTACTTTTGGACTTAAACTTAGCTGTGAACTGAACTGCTTTTGCTTTTACTTTTCTGTTATGGTTGGGTTGGCATAATTGTTGTGATATGGATTGTAGCCGGCGGAATAGGCGTCTTGTGGTAAAGGCTAACCCGTGTGTTAGTGCTACCGCAAGGCGGCTATTTCGGGCATAAGACTCCCCTCGTGCCGTGTGTTGTGTTCCGGGAGGGGGGTCTTACAAATGGTATCAGACTTAGCCGATCTTCACCTACAGCAGTCAGGTAACAATGGGCCACTCCCGTTCGATTAGTCGTTTTGGGGACAAACCGACTTAGCGGAAGCAGTGGTGTGCCCATATGTAATTCACACTAAGTTGTCCAACTTTGACATTAGTTTTAGCCAACCTGACCCTAGTTTGTACCTTGCGTATAGGTCCCAGCGCAGGTGGAGCCGGTTGGGGGCACTCCTACCCCTTCCGTCCCTTCACAATTCCAGCAGTCGGAACTGGGACAAACGCTGTCAGCCATATTGGATGCATTTAAAGCCCAGCAAGCTCCGGTGCAACAACAAGCGCCAGGCTCCAACTGGTTGAGCACCTTCCGTGCCCTGTCCCCTCCTGCCTATCTTGGGACAGAATCGCCGGTGCGCACCGAGGAATGGCTTGATACCGTGCAGGAATTGATGGCTGGCATAAGATGTCCGAACAGCATGGCGGTGACATTGGTAGTGACGCTGCTAGAGCTGCACGCCAAAAGGTGGTGGAAGTCCCTCATAGGCTCCATCTTCCAAGGGCGGTTGTACACGGACATCAGTTGGAACGAGTTCACCGAGGCTTTTCTGGATCACTTCATCCCTTCTTCTGCTCGGGATGGACTTGAAGAAAAATTTCTGCAGCTGAAGCAGGGATCGAATTCGGTAACGGAGTACCAGAGGGAGTTCCAACACCTCGCTAGGTTTGCCGATTCCTATGAGTTGGACGATAGAGGCTACGCGAAGCGCTTCTACAAAGGGTTGAGGGACCCCCTGAGGCAGGCCCTTTTGTTTATAGCCGATGGAAGCCTGGCAGAAATCATCGACATGGCAAAGAGACTAGAGGCGGACCACATGGGATGTGGCAAGAGACCCGCGGAAGGAGTAATTGAAGTCGGCCCTAGTAATAGAAGGCGGAATGATCATGGCAGAGGAAGGGGAAACCACAGAGGCGGTCGGTGGGTCAACCGGAACTATCGGGTGGAGTACCCAATTCCGCAACCACTAGCTTTACCTCCACCACCGCAGCAGCAATATTATCAATAACCTGGGGGCCGACGTGAGGTGATATGTTTTGAGTGCAACCAACCGGGGCATGTCCGACGAGTTTGCCCGCGATTGATCGGGGATGCTCCTATTGCTCCCCCTCCAGTAGCTCCACGGGGGCGAGGGCACATGCGTGGCCGAGGAAGAGGACCACCAGGGAGAAATCAAGGACATGCACGGGAGCATGTATTCGCATTGGATATGACTCAGGAGAGAAATCCGCAGGAAGTCATCACCGGTACGTGCAAAATTTATTAATATTATATGACTTGTTAGATTTATGATACAAATGATACGCGCTATTCTGAAAAGTGATTACCCTTTTGGAACCTAGGCACTGTCGTGGTTAGCGGGAGACCCCCCTATACGTTATTTGACACGGGTGCGTCTCACTCGTTCATTTCGGAGGACTTCGTGAAGGACTTGGAGGGAGTGCAACACTTCACGGGCATTACTCAAAGGGTGCGCCTTCCGGACGGCTCTGAGATGACGTCGTCAGCAAGTTGCGATTTCGACACCCTTATTGGAGGAAAGTTCTTTGAAACTCCGGCTACAGTGTTAAGAATCCCGGAGTTCGACCTCATCCTGGGCATGAAGTGGTTGGACTGGCACCACGCCAGGATCAATTGTGCGGAGAAGCAAGTTATGTTGAGGCATGGAGACTCGGAAGTCATCTTCCAAGGTATTAAATTCGCACCCCGTAAATTATTATCTTCAATCCAAGTTATGAAATCTCATATGGAAGGGGACGAGGTCTATGTAATCTGCTTCGAGTTGAAGAAATTGACATTAGAGGTCAAGGATGTGCGGGTGGTGCGAGAATTTTCCGAGGTATTTCCCGAGAAATTGCCGGGACTACCCCCGCATAGGGAAGTGGACTTCCAAATCAAGCTAATTCCGGGTGTCAAGCCCGTCTCGCGAGCTCCATACCGAATGGCTCCGAAGGAACTTGCAGAGTTTAGAGTCCAGCTTCAGGAATTGGTGGGAGCAGGGTTCGTTCGCCCAAGCTCGTCGCCTTGGGGAGCGCCCGTTCTGTTCGTCAAAAAGAAGGATGGCACCCTGCGGTTGTGCATTGATTATCGAGAGTTGAACCGGTTAACGGTGCGGAACACCTATCCCCTACCGCGCATTGATGAATTATTTGATCAATTGGTGGGATCGTATTGGTTCTCCAAGTTAGATCTGCGTTCGGGATATTATCAGCTGAGGATACAAGAAGATGACATTCAGAAGACGGCGTTCAGTTCGAGATATGGTTTGTATGAATTCACCGTGATGCCGTTTGGGCTCACAAACGCCCCTTCCGCCTTTATGAGCTTGATGAACAAGGTGTTCAGCCCTTATTTGGACATCTTTGTCATCGTGTTCATCGATGATATCCTAGTCTACTCCAAGACTGAAGCAGAACACGCCGAACATCTAACTTTAGTGCTGAGGAAGCTAAAGGAGCACACTTTATTTGCCAAGTTCAGCAGATGCGAGTTTTGGCTTCGAGAGGTCGCGTTCTTGGGCCATGTGATTAGTGGGGCGGGGCTAGCAGTAGATCCGGCCAAGGTGCGGGCCGTGAAGGAGTGGTCGCCATTGAAGTCAGCGGCCGACATACGGAGCTTTCTTGGACTTGCCGGGTACTATCGCAAGTTCGTGAAAGGCTTCTCGAAGATCGCCCTTCCCCTTACTACGCTGACCAAGAAGGGTGTGCCGTTTGAATGGACACCCCAGTGTGAAGCTGCATTCCAAGAGTTGAAGGACAGATTGACGACTGCACCCATCCTAGCTCTTCCATCTGGGAAGGAGGGCTTTCAAGTTTACACGGATGCGTCGTATCAAGGGATGGGAGCTGTGTTGATGCAGAATAGGCATGTGATCGCTTATGCTTCAAGACAGTTGAAGAAGCATGAAGCCAGCTACCCGGTGCATGATCTAGAGTTGGGAGCGGTGGTATTCGCCTTGAAGATTTGGAGGCATTATTTATATGGCGTCCACTGCGAGATCTACTCGGATCACAAAAATCTGAAGTACGTTCACACCCAAAAGGAGTTAAACTTGAGACAGCGGCGGTGGTTGGAGTTCTTGTGCGACTATGAATTCACCTTGAACTACCACCCCGGGAAGGTTAATTCCGTAGCTGATGCCTTGAGCCGAAAGGCACCGGGAACGAGCACGGAATCCCACCTGATGAGGATGGAGTTAATCCAGACACTGCAAGAGATGGAAGTCACTTTGGTCTTTAAGAATCAATCGGAAGAGTATACGGAATATTTGGCCGCGATGAGTATAGTTTGCAACATACGAGACTGGATCCGGACGGAACAAAAGAAGGATGCGGCTTTAACCCCGGCTTTCAAGTCAATGGAGGATGGGATTACGGAAGAATACTCCCTAAAAGACGGCCTCGTCCATTTTCGTGGCCGGCTTTACATCCCCGAAGGCGACAACATTCGGGAGGATATTCTAAAGGAGGCCCATTGCTCCAAGTACTCGGTGCACCCGGGGATCGCGAAGATGTATACCGATTTGAGAAAGACAATGTGTTGGCCGGGCATGAAGAGGGATGTCAAATACTTTGTTACTCATTGTGTGGCCTGCCAAATGGTGAAGGCGGAGTGCAGAAGCCCCGGTGGAATGCTACAGTCGTTGCCCATCCCCGAATGGAAATTTGAGGACATCTCCATGGACTTCGTCCACGGGTTACCTCGCTCGCGCTCGGGGAATGATTCTGTGTGGGTGATAGTTGACCGGTTGACCAAAGTAGCCCGATTTATCCCAATGAAGAAGGAGGCGCAGGTGGGCGTCCTAGTGCGTCTCTTTGTGGAGCAATTTGTGCGGTACCATGGTGTGCCGAAGACGATCGTCTCCGATCGGGATGGTCGGTTTACTTCAAGAGAATGGAGGGCTGTACAGGCTTATTTGGGCTCGCGCCTCACCTTTAGCACTGCCTTTCACCCTCAAACGGACGGGCAATCTGAACGAACCATCCGAACATTGGAGGACCTTCTGCGGTTGTGTGTGCTAGATAAAGGAGAACCATGGGAGAGACTCTTAACTCTCGTGGAGTTCTCTTATAATAACAGTCATCAAGCCAGTATTGGAATGGCACCTCATGAAGCTTTGTATGGAAGGAGGTGTAGAACACCCTTGTCCTTGGTGCAAGACGAAGATCCGAAGACATTGGGAAATGAGTATATTGATGACACGGACGCGGTGGTTAGGTTGATCCGGGATCGAATGCTAGAGGCTCAAAGCCGACAGGCGAAATATTACAACGCAAGGCACCGTATGGTGGAGTTTCAAGTGGGTGATAAGGTGTTCCTGAAGATTCGACCGATGCACGGAGTGTCGCGGGTACGTGGAGTCAAGAAGCTCAGCCCAAGGTATGTCGGGCCCTATGTCGTAGTGGAAAGGATTGGCCCTCTGGCCTATCGATTGGAGTTACCACCGGAGCTGGAGAACCTTCACGACGTGTTCCATGTATCGTCGCTTCGGAAGGCTTTGTTGCGGCCTGAACAGTATATCCCCACGGCGGATGGTGCCGTGGCGTCTGATAGGTCTGTGCGACTGGAGCCGGTGCGGATAGTTGATAACGAGACAAGAACCTTGCGCCGCAAAAGTGTTCCCTTGGTGAAAGTGCTATGGTCTAATCATGGGAAGGAGGAGTTCACATGGGAGCCAAGGGATTTGATGCAAGGGCGCTACCCGGAATTATTTACTCCAGGTAAGAATTTTATTTGAAAGCATAGTTCCCTTTTATGTGTTTCACTCCCATAGCCTTACCCTGATTTCGGGGACGAAATCTTTTATTTTGTTTATAGGATTTGTAACGTCCCAATTCGCGCTAGGCCCCTTGATTGCGTATTTGAGTCAAGGGGGCTGTGGTGAGCCCAATGGGAGTGTGGGGGAGCAGGTGCGAACGTACGGGAAATGAGAAAAACAAGGCAAAATGGCATTTCTGGCTGACACGGGTATGGACACGGCCGTGTCCATACCCGTGTGCCTCATAAAATTAGGCTTACCAGTCAGAGAGGTACACGGGTATTGGGACACGGGCGTGTCCCTAGCCGTGTGCCAAGGACACGGGTCGAGACACGGCCGTGTCTCTACCCGTGTGCCGCAACCCCGACCCGGCAGGAAGACGTTCTGGGATGAACACGGCCCTAAACACGGCAGGCGACACGGCCGTGTCACCTGCACACGGGTAGGAACACGGTCGTGTGCCTACCCGTGTCTGCGGTGTATAAAAAGGAAAAAGTTGTGAAACCCTAGCATTCATTCCCCTTTCTTCTGCCCCGAAATTTCTGAGAGAGTTCTTGGCTGGAGGAGGAGGAAGAGCTTGCCGGAGCCATCCTTGGAGGAATCAAAACGCCGCCACCGTCAAGGGAAAAACAATGCCGCCGCGAAGGAGTGCGAGGCTCATGGCCGGCCATGGTGGTACCGCTGGACTTGAGGTGAGCTTCCTCCCCTCTCCCTTGGTGCTAGATCTATAGCTATTTTAGGAGAGACATCGACTCCATAGAGTCTTGATGGTGAGGAGGAGAGTTCTTAGGATAAGCCATGCCTAGGTTCTCTAGGCTTAGTCTCCCTTCACCTTCTCATCATTCAAAGTGGAGATGAGAGGGGTTTTCTTTGAGGGTTTGGCTTTGAAAGGAGAAATAAGGTTGGGTGTGATTTCTGGAGAAGTTTATGCGAGGTCGTTGCAAGGAAGAAGATGAACGGATGCCGTTCATCTCGCCTTAAGATGCGTGCAGAAATCTGATTTCTGCACGCAGCGACCTTCGTGGCCAATTTCGGAGGTGTTCTGGCCAGATCTGGGTGATCGACTCAACACGAAAGTCGTAGCCCTTGAAATTACCTTTCCAACGAGTGGTTGCTCGTTTCCATGCGATACCTGTAGCCACGGGAAAGCTGGTTCGAGTCTGCTGCGTTCGGGAAAATTCCTGTACAGGAAACTGTTTCCTGTACGTATTCGAGTTGAATTTCTGGTATGTTGCGACCAGATCTGGGCGATCGACTCAACACAAAAGTCGTAGCCCTCGCGAATACCTTTCCAACGAGGGGTTGTGCATTGTGATCGGATTCCTGTAGCTCCGGGAATCCCAGTTTTAGTATCAGGCTATCCTATGTTAATGCACTTGTTATTTTATAATGCTAGCACTCTTGCAATGGTTGTGATTTGCTCATTTGTTGTCTTGCTCCCATATATCTATAATGTTGTTGTTACTATAATTTAGCATGGTTACTCATTTGGTTGTGTAATAAGGTATAACCATGTATTGGTAGAGAAATGGATTGGATGGGAAGGCTAGATATTAGGAGTTGAGATTGGTATAGGATATATTTATACAATTTGGTGTTGAACATATCTATTATGCGTAGTGTTGAGGTGAATTTATTGAATAGGTGGGCGTGAAAATGATGAACACTATGTGAGGAGTATTTTGTAACCGTAATCCGAGCCCAAGGGGTTATTAATAACCGATGCTTAGAGTTGAAGTCTCCCTACGGGTAGCATCGAGTGAGTTGTTTTGGGGCATGTAATGTGCGACGATTCATCGTGTCGCGATATTGAGATAATGACTGTGGCAGGTCTACGGGTTCGCCAGTCGTCACACCGATGGGAGCCAATGGGTAGACCTTGGGCGGTAGGGTTAGATACTTGGTGTCCATAAACCGAGATCTCCTCCGCGCCATGAGAACGGTTGGGCTTGCACCTCGTGCGCTTCCGAGGTTCCATCCGGTTCGAAATCAAAGGCCAGGTTGGGCTGTGTTCTTAGTGCACATTTACCCAAGACCCCTTCTGAGCCGTAGTACGCATGTGAGCTCCGCTGTTGTGTTCTTAGCGTTGAGGCGTACGGGGGCCTAGGATAGGTAGTGTGATACCACCTAGTAGTGGAGACGCCCGCTCCACTGTCGCCGTCTGGCCACGACGGACGACGCCTGAGAGGTTAGCTACCTGCTCGAAAAGTGGGAACTTCAAGTCTGTGTCGACATAGCAACTTGCATGTGCGTGCGCATGATTCGGTCATAGCATAACATTCACATCATGTCATTCATTGCATACACAAGATCCTCATCGTATAAGTTTGTATGGGCACTCCTATACGATGAGTTACTTTATTGTTAAGCCGATCCTTAACTTATAAGTTTGTATGGGCACTCTTATAAGTTAAGTTACTATTCTGATTACTTATACCTGCTGTCATATATATAGATATTTGTAGAACTGCTAGTTGTGTAGCGTAGTTTATACTCCACTATATTTACAGTCACCTGCTTGTTTACTTGCTTATATATATATATACATATTGTACCTTGTTCCTTTCTCCGCCCGGTGCCGAGGAGTCGCCGGGGGAGCGGATGTGAAGCCACTTAGTCTTATGACTAACGGTTGCTACGTCTTCCTTTTTAGGAGGAAACCCCGCAGGTAGAGCAGCGACGGACTATGCAGCAGGACAGCCAGGCCCGGACGATAGGACCTGAGGTGGTGGTGCCATCGGCACCGTCAGTGACAGTCGTAAGTGTTTTCATGTAGCCGTTCGGCAAAACATTTCTAGACTCTTGTTCTTTTGTACAAGCCCGTTGTGCTTGTTATCTTCCGCTACTTTTGGACTTAAACTTAGCTGTGAACTGAACTGCTTTTGCTTTTACTTTTCTGTTATGGTTGGGTTGGCATAATTGTTGTGATATGGATTGTAGCCGGCGGAATAGGCGTCTTGTGGTAAAGGCTAACCCGTGTGTTAGTGCTACCGCAAGGCGGCTATTTCGGGCAACAGACTCCCCTCGTGCCGTGTGTTGTGTTCCGGGAGGGGGGTCTTACAGATGGTGCTACTGAAGAGCCCATTGTAGAAGAGTAAGTTCAGATGCCAGAGCAGGAGGAGATCCTGGATGAAGGGGGAGTTTTGCCTGTTGATATTCCACCTGTGGTGGAGGTGCCCCTAAGGAGATCTGAAAGACTACAGAGAGGCAGCACAAGATATCCACCACAGGATTATATCCTGTTGACTGATGGTGGAGAGCCTGAGTCCTTGGTGGAGGCTCAAACGGCTGATGATAGAGAGCAGTGGGCTGAAGCTATGGAGGAGGAGTTATCTTCTCTCCAGAAGAACGGAACCTATGACTTGGTCCGGCTTCCTAAGGGGAAAAGAGCATTGATGAACAAATGGGTATTCAAGTTGAAGACAGATGAAAATCTTTCCCGGCCCAAGTACAAGGCAAGGTTGGTGGTCAAAGGCTTTAGTCAGAAGAAAGGCGTGGATTTTGATGAGATATTCTCACCTGTGGTGAAGATGTCTTCTATCCGCCTCATTCTAGGGTTGGTTGCCTCTATGAATCTGGAAGTAGAGCAGATGGACGTGAAGACAGCCTTTCTGCACGGTGATTTGGAGGAGGAGCTGTACATGGAACAACAAGAAGGGTTCGAGGTCAAGGGGAAGGAGAATCTGGTATGTTGGCTCAAGAAGAGTCTTTATGGGTTGAAACAGGAACCCAGGCAGTGGTATAAGAAGTTTGACTCCTTCATGACCATGAACAAATTCTTGAGGACCAGGGCTGACCACTGTGCATATGTGAGGAGAACGGAAGGGTCCTTCATTATTCTGTTACTCTATGTTGATGACATGCTGATTGTCGGGAATGATAAGGCCAGCATTGCAGAGTTGAAGATGGAGCTCAGCAATACCTTTGAGATGAAGGATCTTGGACCAGCAAAGAAGATCCTGGGTATGAAGATTACCAGAGACAGGAGTGCAGGTCTGTTATGGCTGTCTCAGGTTGAATATGTTTAAAAAGTTCTGAAGAGGTTCATGATGGAGAAGGCAAAGGTTGTTATCACTCCATTGGGTGGACACTTCAAGTTATCCAGCGGTCAATGCCCTTCTTCTAAGAAGGAGGCTGAGGAGATAAGCCAGGTACCCTATGCTTCTGCAGTAGGGAGTTTGATGTATACTATGGTCTGTATGAGACCAGACATAGCTCATGCAGTAGGGTTGGTGAGCAGATTTTTGGCAAACCCAGGACGGGTCCATTGGGACGCTGTGAAGTGGATTCTTTGATATCTCAGAGGTACTACAAATTTGTGTCTGCATTTTGGTGGAGAATCAGCTGAACTGGTTGGGTACTCTGATTCATATATGTCTGGATACGTTGATTCTAGAAGATCCACTTCAGGGTATGCTGTTACTTATGCAGGGTGCTGTGTCGTGGCAGTCGCGGTTATAGAAGTGTGTGGCATGTCGACGATTGAGGCAGAGTATATAGCTTTGACTGAAGCTTCCAAAGAGGTCTTGTGGATGAAGAAGTTCATGCTTGAACTTGGAATCCAACAATATGTGTTCACTGTGTTCAGTGACAGTCAGAGTGCTATTTTTCTTGCCAAGAATCCCGCCTACCACTCCAAGACGAAGCACATAGATGTCAGGTATCATTGGATACAAGATGTTGTCGAGGAGAAGCTACTAAAGGTGGAAAAGGTTCACACGGATGAAAATCCTTCAGACATGATGACAAAGGTCGTTCCAAGGGAGAAGCACGAGTTGTGTCGACGGCTGGTCGGCATGGTATCTTCTTGAAGCTTTCAGAATGGTGGGACTTCTCTTCAGGGTCTGGAGGGGGAGTCTGTTGGGGTCCAGGCCCTAAATTGAAGACCGGAGGCTTGCAAAGGAGAAAAGAAAAAAAACTGCCATGAACAGTACTTTCGGCGTGTATCGAATCCGATACTTGCCGAATTTACTGTTCATGAACAGTAAATTCGGCGGGTATCACGATTTCACCGATTCGCCGGATTTCGCTGTTTCGTCGGTTTTTCACCTTCTATTCTCGCCGATTTGGCGGTTCAGCAGTCCGGGCTGGCTGCTCCTGGGGGTTCTGGTGGCCCTATTTATCGGTGTTTGGGGTTAATCCAGGGGTATCTTTTTCGGCTAATCATCTATCAGGGCTAGCGCAGCAGAAGGCGGAAAAATCATGCATCGGGTGTAGTGGGATCAGCGGCGGTTTCGCCGAAGTTGCTGTTGGTCCATCGGTTGTTTGCCGGAAGTTTGCTACGACTGCATTAGAGGTGAGCGATGGTTCTGTAAATTTCATCGGAGCCGTGCGGCGCTCTTGATCCGGTTTCGTTCTAAGTTTTGGAGACGCCGATAGTGGTGCTAGGAGAGGATTCTCTTGGCTTGTTTCTCCGTGTGGAGATTGTTGCTCAATAGGAGGGGGGTTCTTTGCTAGAGCGGGGTTTTTTTTACCTCAACTTGTTGAGGGTTGTTCTTCCTCAGTTTCAGAAGGTTTCTCTTGAGATTTTGAGTGGGGATTCGTTTGTGAATCCGGAGAGGGAACTAGGTTGGGCAAACCTAGTGTTTTTGTAATCCGTTATTATTATTATAGTGGATTGTTTGTGTACCCTGCCCCGTGGTTTTTCCCCCTATTAGTTGAGGGGGTTTCCACGTAAAAACTCTGTGTGTTTTTTTTGTTTTGTTATTTTTTGCTTGGATCCAGGTTTGCACGTGTCGGGACCTTCTTCCCTACATGTTGTTCTCTCCCCGCACATGTCCAACCACAAGAGACTCATCCAACACCTTCTCCCGAATGAAATGGTGCTCAATCTCAATGTGTTTGGTCCGCGCGTGACAAACTGGATTATTAACCAGTTTAAGAGAACTTTTGTTGTCACCGCATAGCAGAGTTGGAGCACACACTTCTTTTTGGACGTCCTCTACTAGTCTCCTAAGCCAGATGGCTTCCCGAGCTGCTAAGGTCAAAGCCTTGTACTCCGCTACCGTATTAAAGACGGACACAAAATCCTGCTTCTTGCTGTGCCACGAGATACCCGCTGATCCACATGTGAAGACGTAACCAGAAGTTGACTTTCGGTCGTCTGAATCCCCCACATAATCAGCATCTGTGTAACCGTGCAGGTTGAAGCTCGTGTCTCTTCCATAAAGGAGACCCATATTAGAAGTGGATTTCACGTACTTCAGAATGCTCCTTGCCGCCATCAGATGAGGTTTCGAGGTTCCGCCATATATCAACTTACTCGGCCTACAACATATGCAATGTCTGGTCTCGTAATCGTCAAGTAGATAAGGCTTCCCACCAGAGCCCGGAACACTAGAAGATCTGGAAGTATTCTCCCCTCATCTCGTTGAAGCTTGATGCCAACATCAAGTGAAGTAGAGCTACTCTTTCCCTCCTGCATGGCGAATCGCTGAACAATCAATTCTACATAGCCCTTCTGGGAAACGAGTATGTCGCACTCTTTATTCTCCACCTCGAGTTCAAGCAAGTGGTGGAGCTCATCCAAATCCTTCATCTCAAACGGTATAGCTAGCTCTACCATGAGCCTAGCTACCTCCTCCTCGGAGTTTCCCGTGACGATCATGTCGTCCAAGTACAACAACACTAAGACATGAAGCTCACATCTCTTCTTGATGAATAGACTCGAATCTGAATCAGAGGCAAGATAACCACAAAATTGGAAGCTTCGACGGACGCACTTTTCAAGGCTTCGTGGGCTTAGCTTCTTTTCTGGTTTTCTACACTTAAAATTTGTAACGAAGAGGTGGTCCGTCACCCTCCGAGAAACTCAAATACATGTAAACAATGAGAAAATAGTGAATTTTGGCCCATCACAGATCTGATCACATGGTTTTTCACAATTTATTTATAGGTTTTTCACATTAAAAACATCACTTGTCATTGCTGTTTAATTTTAATTTGACTGTTTGCATGCCCGATCCGACTTGGAGCTAAAACAATCTGATTCTCCGGACCTGCGAAAACCCGTCAACCCACAAAAATTCTATTATTTGAAATCATTGACGCTGAAGGCATCCAATAATTTATAAATAAGGGTCAAGATCAAAGAATTGGTAATTCTAAAAAAAAAATTATGATATTGACATATTAAATTCTAATTAAGGCATCCAATAATTTATAAATAAGGGTCAAGATCAAAGAAATGGAAATTCTAAAAAAAGATTATGAGATTGACATATTAAATTCTAATTAAGGCATCCAATAATTTATAAATAAGGGTCAAGATCAAAGAAATGGTAATTCTAAAAAAAAAGATTATGAGATTGACATATTAAATTCTAATTAAGTGTTCGCTAAACAGTATTTTTTTTTATTTACTTTTTTCTGCTCTGAAGAGTTAGTGAAAAACTCCACCTTCATAAAATATATATTTGACATACATGACAACAATCGTGAGGGAGCGTCACCAAAAAAACAAAATAAAATTTTCAACATAATGGCGGATAAAGTTTCTGTAGGTGATTTTGAGCATGAAGCTCACGAATGACTATTCATAATCACCACGCTGATGACTCTCACCGCCGTGCCAAACCGTCTCTAAGATGGCGCTAAAAACAATTTCAAGACGGAAAGGAAAGACGCCAAGATTTGTTTTTCAACTGCAAGCTTGAATATTTCAAAATAATGGCCGGGGTAAGCAAAGAAGAAAGCGGTCTCCATACGGACAAGTATAAAAGAGGCCAGGAGCCGCAATTCTACGTACTTCAGACTATAATATCTCCATCTGGCCGGCAATATATTAATTAATGGAGAACTTCTCCTGGAGAATAGTATTCCGGCCCTCCTCCTCCTTATCTTTCTCTCAAACAATGGTGTGTTTTTTCATTTTTCTCTCATCCTCGCTCTCTTTTTCTTAGACTTTGTCTGGCACAGATTATGTTGATGAATAAGCCGTTAATTGAAAATAAAAATCTGCATAGAAATTTTATAAATCAATGATGAATAAGTTGTCGACTGTTCATTCATTCATAATAGTCTGTTCGGTTAGAAGTGTTTTTTTTCGTCCGAGCGTGATTTATTCGTCCGGACCTGTTTTGTTCGATTTTTTCTCCCGGTCGCAATTTTTTTCGCCCAAGTTCGATTTTTTTCGCCCGAACTCGATTTTTTAGCCCGGACGATTTTTTTTCGGGCGAGCGCAATTGTTTCGCCAGCCAAATTTTTTCACCCGCTCGCGATTTTTTTCGTCCTGTCGCGATTTTTTTCGCCTGAGCAATTTTTTTTTGCTCATACGCATTTTTTGGCCCGGTAGCGCTTTTTTTCCCGGTCACGGTTTTTTTCGCCCGGACGCGATTTTTTTCGCACGGTCACATTATTTCACCAGAGCGCATTTTTTTCTCTGGGGCGAATTTTTTCACCTGGGCTCGTTTTTTTTCCCGGGCGCGTTTTTTCCACGGCCGCGTTTTTTTCGCCCGAACGCTTTTTTTTCACTCGAGCGCATTTTATTTGCCCGAGCGCGTTTTTTTCACCCAGGAGCGTTTTTTCGCCTTGCCGCGTTTTTTTCGTCCGACCGCATTTTTTTCGCCCGTGCACAAATTTTTCCCCCATATGCTATTTTTTTGAAAGGACTCGTTTGTTTCTCTTAGACGCGTTTTTTTCGCCCGGGAAAACGAAAAAAATGTGTTCCGGTGAAAAAAAACACGCCCAGCCAAAAATACGCGTCCGAGCGAAAAAATCCCGTCTGGACAAATAAATCGCTCCCCTCTGTGCTCGGAAGAAAAAACCGCATCCAGGAAAAAAAGTCACTTCCGGAAAAAAAAATCGCGCCCGGAATAAAATTACGCCCAGAGGAAAAAAACCCGCCAAGGCGAAAACAACGCGCCCGGAAGACAAAAACGCGCAAAGGCGAAAAAAATCAACTTGGGCGAAATGTCTCGCCCGGGCGAAAAAACACTTTTGGGCGAAAACAACACGTCATGGCTAAAATATTGCATCCGGGCCAAAAGATCGCGCTAGGGCGAAATGATCGCGCCCTGGCGAAAAAAATTCCGGCCGGTCAAAAAAATTGTGCGCCGGCGAAAAAATTGCGCCCGGTCGAAAAAACCGCTCCCTTGCGAAAAATTTTGCCCGTTCAAAAAAATCGCGTCCATGTGAGAAATTATCTCGCGGATGAAAAATTCACGCATTGGTGAAAAAATCGCATCCAGATAAAAAAATCACATTTGGAAAAAAAATCACGCAAATGACTTTTTAAAGAGATAATCGCTTATAAGAAGATGGATCCCAGTAGCTCACGAAAAATCAACTTATCATCAAATTTAAAACAAGTGATTTTCTCTAAGCTGCACAAACAAACAGTTATAAAATTACGTTTATGTTTTAAATAGAGATTATTGATCAGCATAAACTGTCTCAAACAAAATCTTAGTAATAATGATGATAATTATTTCTCTCGTATTTGAAGTTACGATGGCGAGGCATGCCACGAAAATTAATAGAAATTTATTATATCCCTGGTGTGCGGACCGGATCTGCAAGACATTGTGTGAGGGGCAATTACTGCACTATTATGTCTGCAAATTGAGAGAACACAGGTGTGGCTGATGGAAAAACATGTACATGCGTTTATGAGGGTAATCCCGTAATTTTGGTTTCTTGTTTGACCCCGCGCTATGCCTTCGGCATAATTCTCATCTGATGTCAGAAGATGAAATAATACAATGAGGATTTTATGAGGGTGGGGTCGGTTTCTTCTCTTGCTTTATGGCTTGAATGATTTCTATGGATTTGACGGTGGCTTGAAATAAATTTTCTTTATTATTTTCTGGTGTTAACTTGTGCTCCTCTCTGTGTGATGGGTGATTCACAATGAGCAATTTTTGTAACGAAAAGATAGAATATCATCCAATGTAATTTCGATTAAATAGGCAAAAGATTTTTAAATTTTAAAGCTCGTGCAAATCACTTTGACACGAGGATAAATGAATAAAATTTTAAAAGACAGATTTCCTAATTAATGAGAAAGAAATAAGGCCTAAGTACAAGATCAATGAGAATTCATTTGTCAATTAAATTTTGACTCTAATTTTAATTACCAACCCTCAATGTCGTCGGACTGAACGGACTTTGAAGAGGATAATATAAAAATTTTACATAAAGAAAAACAGTTGTAGGGAGAATTCTTCTTTTTTCAAATTTCATTGATTTTAATTAAATGATTTAACAGAAATGACCTAAACTAATCTTATTTCTATTTGATCTTTGCTTTGGAATCACTGATTGTTTTTGGCCAATTTATTTTAATTTTAAAATTACTACATGGCGTGTCGGGTTGTTTAGCCTATCGTCGGGTCAGGATGTGCGGGCCAATCTGCATGTAGTGCACATGCATGCATGTTCTCTATGCGTCTCCTGCTTCATGCATCCTGCCCTCGGTGCATCGAGAGTCAAGGGAAAGCAAGTATCAGTAGCAAAGTTAAAAGTTAAACAGTGACAAGAAAAAATAGTATTAATCCTAATTGTGGGGATAGGGAAATATAATGCAAATGTCAATTTGATGCAAGTCAATTCAAGAGCATTACAGATGCTTTAATATTTTTCATTTCTAATCAAAATTGATTTAAATTAACTACTTTTTTAATCAAAAGTGAGTAAATTCTTTTGTTACGCCCGCATGTCGTCGACCGTGCGACCGCTCCTTCGCACCCCTACACATGCAATCGCGCCTCCACGGCCTTTACCCGCAGTTCAGCTCTAGTAAATTATCAAACAGCAAAACGAGCGGTTACGAAGAATAATAAACACGAAAAATAAGAAAACAACACAAACGAAAAACACCAATTTTAAAGTAGTTCACCGAAATTGAAAAAGAGTACCCCCACTGTACAGGCAGAGAATTTTATTTTTCTTTTCTCAAACCTACAATACGGCTAAAAGGGAGGAAAAATAAATCGAGTGATGACGATTTTGAATCCTTCAAGATCTGGTCGTACACGTAGCGACGAGAAAGAAAATCCGGCGGCAAGAGAAGAGCCAACGACCGTGAGCAGAGCACGCTACAACAAAGAAGAAGCCCAACGACAAGGATGATGGCGTCGACCACAAAGAAATGCACATGCGGAAGCAACGAGGAAGAGAGCCCTTTTGTTCGGCCAGGGTCGGCCGAACTCTCTGCAAATCCTGCTTGGCCAAAATTTCTCTGCTCTTATGGGGAGAACCCGACACATCCTTTTATAAGTGGGAGAAACCCTAAAGAGGGGGCCGGATGGATCCTGTCAAAACAGGAAAAGTATAATGCAATATTGCATTATTTGGGAATGCCAAAAAAGAACAGCAATGAATATAGCAGTCTCCAAAATAGGCAGCCGACCAGGGGGGTGATTCCTGCGGGAATCAGGGAGAGGAGGAACACAACAATCTCCACTTTGATTCCTCTTTCATGGCATGATTTACCTGACTAAATAATTCCAAGATGTCCCAACGGTCACCAAGATCCAAAGCCAAAGGAACTGACTGAATGAACTTTGGTCAAGAATGGATCATAAGAAAACTCCTTCAATCCCGAGTAGCACACAAACTGAACTGATGTGCCTGTCACAGAAATGCTCCACCTTGAAGCTAAATTTCAACTACTCTACTTCCAATGATGGTCTCCCATAGCAAAATGAACCTGTCAAGACTCTCTGGCCTTTGATGTACGCGCAAGAGAGAAATTGACAAATGCAGACACATCAACAATGAATGCGAACAAATTGACCTCAGCATGGAAAAGAAAGAACCCCTATGAGAATTAATCAAAGAATTGATTAGACGCACTCTAAGCTCATGAAAAATTAAAGGAGTAACAAGAAAAGAGCTTAGATAATAAAAGATGACCTAAACTACACTCACAAAACGAAGTTCTTGACCAAAAAAAAGAACTCAAAAATAAGTGTTATAGTAACACAAGTATAGAGATATTATGATTAAAAAAAGAAAATAAGCTTGAGCAAAATAAAGGAATAATGATCATGTGATCAAAACAAGAAAAGACAAAAAATGCAGAAAGCCCAAAAGAAAACACATAAGAAAAAGGGCAAGGAAAATGATAGGTGAGAAAAATACTAAAGAACATCCTCATCGACATCCTCAAGGCATAAGGATGCGACAGACCTTTTTTTATCATCACTAGGGATCTTTCCTTTCTCCTTGTTCTGAAGCTTCCAATAATCATTTATCACATGACCCTTCTTTTGGTAGTAGTTGGAGTGTTTATCTTAACTTTTCTTAGACTTGGCTCCTCTGACAGAACCAGAAAGACCCCGAGAAAATAAAGCTGAACTTTCAGTAATATCTGATGTACAACCCCATATTCGCAAGAGTGGGGTCCCCCCGTCAGGCATATGACCAGCTATGCTTTTTTAAGATTTTGAAGAGGTTTTGCACTCTTGGTGGCCAATTTAGGCTTGACCCTTGTAATATACTAGTAGGGGAAGAAACAATCTACCTCTCCCCACGGCCCCTTTTGGGGGCGGGTGCGACAAGATGGCCGTCACCCGCCCCGGCTTGTTAGGTGCGAGGTGGGAACAACGGGAGTGTCCTGAGGCCAGGGTCCCGCCCCCTACACCTTAGTCCTGGGTGGGGCTAGACCGGCCTGCGGCCTCTCGCCCCGGGCGGCTAGCTCGCGGGGGTAAGACCGACTTGCAGCCTCTCGCCCCGGCTGGCTAGCTCCCGGGGGCAAGACCGGCCTGCGGCCTCTCGCCCCGGGTGGCTAGCTCGTGGGGGTGAGATAGGCCTTTGGGCTCTCGCCCCGGGCGGCTAGCTCGCGGGGGGAAACCTGCTTGCGGCCTCTCGTCCCGGGCGGCTAGATCTTCAGTGGGGTTCACCTGCTCGCCTCGGGTATCGGGGGGGGGGGGTAGGGGGAATGGCTTAGCCTCTGTTCCCCCTGGACCTCTTTTGGCCATGCTTTTACCATTGTGCCCTCGGGGTGGAATTACCTCTTTACCCCCCAGTGTGGATGTTTTTTATTGGCTCATGGCCTATTTGTCCTAGGGTTATTTGTGACCTTTTGGTCCCCAGGCTTGGAAAAACTATAAATAGATCCCCCTTGGGTACCTTTAGATGGATGAGTTTTTTGGCTTCCTCCTCCTTAGAATTCTTCTTGGTTGAGTGAGAGAGCTCTTCAAGGTACCCAGCTCAGCCATTGGTGAGGGAAGGGAAGTGCTTTTGTGACCTTCCGGGCATATGGTGGGACCTCCATGCTAGAGCCGAGGGTCTATTCCTAATTTCCCAAGTCTTTGGTCCGCGACATTCCCCCGAGTGTAGTAGGTGTGAGGTCACCCCTCTTTTGGGACCCCGAACTCCACGAGAGGTCAATTTTTGCTTCAACATTTTTGTTGCGATGAGCGTGGAGAGTGACCAGCACATAAGATCTCAGGAGAGAGTCATGGCTGGAGATCAGGGAGGTAGTGATGATCTCGGCGAGCTCCCCAACCCAGGACCCTTCGTAGGAAGGGAGGAGTTCATGCCTTCCATCTCCGACATCATGGAGATGCTGCGAAGTATTGCCCCTCGGGCTGACAGCCAACTCCCACCCCCAGGGACTAGCTCCCAGGGGGTCTCGACGAGCTGACCCAGAGTGGTCTTGGCGAGCTGCCTCCTAGGGGCATAGGCGAGATACCCCAGCAGGGGTAGAAGGAAGTGCACCAAGAAGACGGTCAGGGAAGGAAAGGATGGGAGAAGGGGTCGAGCGAGACCTCACTGACTGGGAGTTGTTACCCAGCCCAACGAGTGCTAGCCCTCTAGGAGAGCAGGTCGCACGAGTAGAGGTTACGAGAGTACCCCTCAGGGTGTCACCCTTCAGCGAGCTGATCATCTAAGCTCCTATTACCGAGGGGTTCTGAGAGCCTGACATGGCTTACTATACCAGAAAGTATGACCTCGTCCAACACCTACAGTAGTTCGAGGATGTCATCTCAATCAGGCCGATGATGGATGTCTTCAAGTGTCGCCTCTTTGCGATCACGTTGAAGGAGAAGGAAAGAGACTGGTTTCCTCAACTCCCTCCGAGGTCGATCTATGGGTTCGAGGACTTGATCCGGAGCTTTCAGCTTCGCTTCTCTACCTCCAAGAAGAGGAAGAAGAGTCATGAGTCCATCTTCCTGATAAGACAAAGGGCCGAGGAGTCGCTGACCCATTACGTTGATAGGTTCCAAAAGGAGATCCTAGATATCTAGAAGATGTCAGGGTATGTCCTCTAGATGGCATTCATGGTGGGGTTGCGCGAGGGGTTCTTCAAGATGAGCCTGACCCGAAAGGCCCCCCTTTACTTCGAGGAGCTAGGAAAGGATGACAAAGGAGATAGCCATGGAGGCGGCCAACCTAGCATTTGTCAAGAAGTTGGCGAAGCTAACAGAGACGGAGTCGATGGAGCAAGGTTGCTCGAGACATCAAGAGGGAAGACGGAGAGAGGAGCAGAGAGCTCAGGAGGTTCAGGGGCAGGAAGGCCCAGAGCCAAGTTAGAGGCAGCAGGAAGGAACTACTCAAGGTCCAGGAAGAGCTCTCATCCAGGGTGGGGGGAACTTTCATGGGGGCCAAGGGAGGTTAAACTTCCAAAGGCAAGCCCCAAGGCAGCTCCTTCCCTAACCCCAACATTCCTTGGCAATAGGTGGAGGAGGAGGCAACAGGAGAGACCGCCGAGCCAGCCGAAGGAGGGTAGGAGGATAATTGTTGTACTGTGACTTCCACCAGTTAGAGGGTTACACCACGGCTACCTGCCCTGAGTTCCTGCAAGTGAGGGGGCGAGAGGCCTTGCTCAGCAGTAGTCGTCAGATCAGGTTGAAGAGGTTCCACCCAGAAGGGGGGACGTTGATATATGTGAGGACCGGGTCGATATCGGACCTCGAGGTGTTATATCAGTGATCCACGGTGGAGTGGGGATCGAAGCCACTAGAAAGGCTAGCCTCCATGTGTTGTACTAACGGAGCATCGCTTCGACATCCCAGACCCCTCCCCTAGAGGAGAAGATCACCTTCTCGATGAAGGACAGGTCGGATCATGAGGATCCACTCTACGATGCACTAGTCATCTAGACAGCCATCGAAGGCTACACCATCTCCCGGATCTTGGTTGACAATAGAAGCTCCGTCAACGTCATTTTCAAGAAGGCGTTTGACGAGATGAAGGTAGAGCCAATGAGGGTGTTGCCCTCGGACGGACCCCTGTTCTGATTTTCAGGGGAGAGGAAGGAGGTAGAAGGGGGAGTAGGACTCCAAGTAAAATGGGGGGGGGGATTCAAGGAACTGCCGGTTCGTCATTGTTGACGCTCCAAGCAGATACAACGCCATCTTTGGAAGGACACTCATCAACGCCTTTCATTGTGTGTCGTCATCGTTCCACCAATGCCTCAAGTTCAGCTCAGGAGGGATCCAGATCAGAGTCAAGGGAGACCTCGGAATGACAAGACAGTGCTACGTTACGGCCGTTAAAACCATCTCTTGGTTAGCCAAGGCGGAGGAGATGGAGAAGATCATAGAAAGCCTGAGAAGGATGGAAGTGTCCGAGGGGAAGGAATCGAATGACAGCCATCATGCCCAGGCCCCCTGAAGAAGCCTCACCTCGACGGAGTCCTGTATTTTTCTTATGGTAGTATTGAGTCCATCCCCTGACCAGCTGAGTCGGGGGGGGGGGGGGGGGGGGGGGGTAGGGGCATAGCTTAGCCTCCGTTTCCCCTAGACCGCTTTTGGCCATGCTTTTACCATTGTGCCCTCGAGGTGGAATTACCTCTTTACCCCCCGGTGTGGATGTTTTCTATTGGCTCAGGGCCCATTTGTCCTAGGGGTATTTGTGACCTTTTGGTCCTCAGGCTTGGAAAAACTATAAATAGACCCCCTTGGGTACCTGTTGAGGGATGAGTTTTTTTGGCTTCCTCCTCCTTAGGCTTCTTCTTAGTTGAGTGAGAGAGCTCTCCATGGTACCCAATTCAGCCATTGGTGAGGGAGGGGAAGTGCTCTTGTGACCTTCCGGGTGTGTGGTGGGACCACCACGCTAGAGACGGGAGTATATTCCTAGTTTCCCAAGTCTTTGGTCCGTGACGTTCCCCCAAGTATAGTAGGTGTGAGGTCACCGCTCTTTTGAGACCCCGAACTCCACGAGAGTTCAATTTTGGCTTCAACACCTAAGCCGAACAACTTCTTTCAAATGCCATCTGAGAGTAAGGTTGCAGTAACCACTTCCATATCTAAAATATCCTTAATGTATGTGAGAGTAGTACCATACCCTCTTAGGACTTTGGAAGAGAGTTCAAAAGAATAACTACCTTATCCTCTTCCTCCACCTAAATATTTATGCTGAGAACTCAGATAACAGTTTATTAAAACTATTCAGGTGGTCATGTAGAGAGGAACCCTCCTTCATGCTAAAATTGTAAAACTGATGTTTGAGGTAGATGCGATTTGGGAAAGACTTCGTCATATAGATACTCTCCATCTTTGCCCAAAGACTAGAGGCAGTCATCTCTGAAAGAACTCCATATAGCACATTATCATGTAAGCTAAAAGGGAAGGAATAGATCACACTAGCTCTAGAGGGGGGGGGGTGAATATAGTTTTAAAGCCTTTTGATTAATTTTTATTGCGGATTAAAATATGTGATAACTATATGTATATATATATGCTGAAAACAAAACAAACAAATCACAGTACATCAAAAATAAAAAAATAAAGTAATCTAGACGACACAAAGATTTTATAGTGATTCCCCTAAACTTGGGTACATCCTCTCTTCTACCACCCTGGTAGGAATCCACTATAGGTTTTTGATCAGGTGCCCTGCCACTATAATATCTATTTTCTAAGGGAGATATAGCAACCCTTTGATCTTTTGACCAAGTGCCCAAAAACCAAACCAAGTCTTTTGATCAGGAGACTTGACAACCAAAAGATAACTTGTTGGATCCTAAGTTGGATTTGGGCTAGGTTCACTAAGTTAGGATATGACCGAGCATGTATAGAATAGGGTCATGGTTGTGTCCTAGAGTCTAGGTCAAGTCCTTAGAGTCAACAGTACAAAGGACCAGCCTCCAACACTGCCAGAGACTCAAGACTTAGAGAATTCAAGACTTAGAAAAAGGAGTTCTACGTTCGTCGATCTCCGTTTGACAAAAAGTCGTTCTCAGCTCAACGAACTCAGAGACAAATCTCTGAGCTCAGCTCGACGAACCTGGTTCTCAGCTCGACGAACTCTGGACAAAGTGATAACTCCTCTAAGTCAAACTTCAGCTGGACGAACTCAGTTCTCAGTGCTCAGCTCAACGATCTTCGATCTCATCTCAACGAACTCGATGCACAGACAAAGAAAGTTATTAAGCAGCATTCAGAGGTCGACAATCTTGGATCTCAGCTCGACGAACAGCCATTCTCAGCTCGACGAACTGTGGACTCAGCTCGATGAATCCAGTCTTGGTTGTTTTCCTCTTTTGTCCTTATTATGTGGCAATGATTCTTGAGTAATTAATGCTCTAATATTCTCTGAATATTACCGTTAGACAAGAGCATTAATTATGGTCTTTATCAGAATTATTGCCTGCCGTTTTTCTAAGGCACAGTTGGGGAAACAAATCAATGCCAAATTATTCTAAGGCCGTCAGCATTAATTACAGGAAGAATTTCAAAATTCAAAAGGACTTCCACATGGGAAATATAAAAATAAGAGTTTCTCTTTCTTCCTGCATAGATATACATTTCTAAGAGATATACAGAATTCTAGAGACATAGAGAATCAATCATTCAAGAAATCAACAACTGCTAGACCAGAAGAAGAACAAACTCTCTGAAGAAGAAGAACAATCATCCATATCAAAAGTCTTCTTCTGTCATTCTCTCAGGAACTTTCAGTCGGACAATAATACTACATCTGTCAAAAAGTTCCTGAAGCTCTTCTGGTTAAAGTTGAAAGCTAAAAGGCCTATCACCCTGAAGAAAAAGTTCCTTTCCTCCCTGAACAAACTCAACACCTCAGGGGGAGCTTTTTGCCAACATCAAATCCACAATTCTTCTCAGCTGTATTTGAGAAAGAGAAGACACCATCACTCTCTCACCTCCTCTATAAAAAGGGTTCTCTATTCCCTTCAAAAGTGATTCTTGGTTGCAAGTCTCCTAACCAAAAGACTTGAAGTTTGGTTTTTGAGCACCTTATCAAAAGCTCATTGGTGGCAGTTACCTGATCAAAAACTTTAGTGGATTCCTACCAGGGTGGTAGAAGAGTGGACGTACCCAGGTTGGGGAACCACTATAAATTCTTGTGTCGTCTGGTTGCCCTCTTCTTTTTGTTCTTGCTGTGGCTGTGCTATTTAGTTCTTTATATGTTTACATTTATTTCTCTTTGGTATTCTGTGTTGTAGTACCTAAGGTTAGGAATAATTTTATAGTTCTGCAAAAGGTTTTAAATATACCTATATACTCTATTCCCCCCCTATCTAGAGTATATCAGATCTAACCCTCACTTTCAATTAGTATCAGAGGAGGCTCTTTTGGTTGTACAAGTTAAAACCTTGAACCAAAGATCCTAAGTTAAATATATTCCCTTATCTCTACTAGATTTATTTATATAGCATGGCACAGAACAAAGAATATGCAAGCACCAGACCCGCAGTGTGCAACTTGTCCAAGTTCACAATCTAGAAGGCAAGAATTAGGCTTTATATGAACTCTATTGATGAAGATATATTTAATTCTATCTTAACAGGACCACCAGCTCCAGTGGCCTCAACCTCAACTGCATCAACTGACTTGAGTGCAGTTCCACCCCCTAGATGGACATATGCACATAAAAAGGCTTAGATAGCTGATGCCAGAGCCATGAACATACTGGCTCAAACCATGTCTAATGAAATATTTCAAAAGGTTGCTGATTGTCAATCAGATAAGGACATTTGGGACTCTTTGAACCAAATGGTGGTTGGATCAGTAGATGAGAGGAAAGATAGAAGATCAAACCTCATCACTCAGTATGAAAACTTCAAGAAGGATGAAACAGAAACAGTTGAAGTGATGTACAATAGACTCAGCTCCATCATCAGTGAGCTAAGGACCCTAGATAAAGAAATCACTTTAACTGAAGTGAATGACAAAAACCTTATGTGCTTTCCCAGCACATGGGACTCAAGAATCTGGCCCATTAGAGAAGCCAGAAGCATGACAGTGATCTCAACAGAATCTCTTCTAGGAAAGCTAAAGTCTTATGAGCAACAGATGAAAGCAAGAGAAAAAGCAGCTGAAGTGAAGACTCCTACACCAACCAGGAAGTCATTCTCGTGAATGAAGAGTTGATGAGTCTCTTTGCTAAGAGATTCTTCAAGATGGCTAGAAAAGACTTCAGAAGGAAACCATCCAAATATGAAGATAAGCCAAGGTATGATAAAACACCATCTAAAGAAATAGTTTGTTTTGGCTGCAGGAAACCAGGGCATTTCATCTCTGAGTGCCAAGAAGTTCAGAAGAAGGATAGAAGAAAGGAGATGGACTCAAGGAAGAGTCACTACAACAAACCTTCCTCAAGAAAGCAAAAGAGGAAAGATAAGGGCTTTGTTGCTGAAACATGGAGTGATAATGAAGAAGAGTCAACATTCTCAAGCTCCAATGAGGATAAAGAAGAGCAGAAGGCTAAGGAAGTTTGCACCATGGCCATTGAGGAAGGCAGTAGCTGATCAGATACAGATGAATCTGAAGATGAGGAATTCCTATCAGCTTAAGATCAGGTAATATCATCTTATGATTTTGAATCAGATGAGTTTAAATTTGAATTTAAAAATTTGTGCTTAGACTTGATCAACTCTGAGAAGGAAATCAAATTTCTCAGAGAAAAACTAAATGATTTAGACAAAATCATCTCAGAAAATGCTAATCTAACAAATGAACTGATTTATGCTAATGAACAAATATTTTTTTGAAATCTGAACTTAGCAAGGCTAAGAAGTTAGAAGAATCACTAAATGGAAGAAGCTTGCAACTGCTAGATATCACTAGTACTGTAAATGCTAGGATTAACAACAACAAATTAGGACTAGGTGCCTCTTCTAGTGATCCACCTCAAATTCAGAAAAATCACTTTTGCAAACCAGTAAAGTTTATATCTGACAAGGGAAAGAAGAATACTGAACAGGTTAATATGGTCAATAAATTTCTTGAAAAAATTGAAACTAAGAATAAACTTAACAACCAGAAGAATAACAAAAATAACAATGTTCAGCAGTTATCGTCGAACTCAGATCGACGATATATGAACAGATCATCAAACTCAGAACGACGATCTCTGAACGCAAACTTAAGTAATAATTATTCTTCGATCTATGATCGACGATACCAGTCTAGTTCGTCGACCAGAGATCGACGATTTTGGTGCCCCAAGAATGAATATTTTCATTCTTCGGGTAGAGATCAACGATCTCATCCAACATCATCGAGCTCAGTTCGACGATCCAACCAGAAATCGTCGATCACAGATTCTTACAACAGAAACCTAAATTCTAACAGCAATTTTAATCGTTTCAGTAAATGGATAATACCACCAAGAATATGTCACCCCAAGGGCTATAAAGATCAACATGAATGTTCTTATATTTCCAGTTATAGCTATGTAAATCAACAAGGACCCAAGGTTACCTGGGTCAAGAACAACTAACTATCTTTTTTGCAGATGAAGAACTATCCAACACATAATCAACATTGGTATCTGGACAGTGGTTGCTCCAAGCACATGATAGGAAGCAAGGACAATCTAATTGATTACAAGTCGAAGCTACGACCAAAGGTCATCTTTGGTGACTCTAACTGTGGCCAAACATAGGGCTATGAAAAAGTCAGGATTGAAACAGTAACTTTCAAGAGAGTTGCATATGTAAGTGGACTGAAGCATAACCTCATCTCTATAAGCCAACTTTGTGATGAAGGTTATCAGGTATCATTCAACTCTAGCTCCTATATTATTATCTCTAAAGAAAACAAATCTATTTTAATTAGCAATAGATAAGGAAACATATACCTTGTTAATTTTCATTCTGTTACTTCAGACATATGTTTGCTTAACATAGTTAGCAGTCAAAATGACTTGTGGCATAAAATATTAGGACATGTAAATCTGAAAAATATTGCTAGGTTATCTAAGGATAACCTTGTTAGAGGTCTACCTTCTGGCCCCTACAAGAAGGAAGGACTCTGCAGGGCTTGTCAACTAGATAAGCAAACTAAATCTAGTTTCAAATCCATTAATAAGAGTGATTCACCTAGGATATTGTACTTTATATATGGACCTTTTTGGCCCTGTGGCTGTACAAAGCCTATGAGGGAAATCTTATATCTTAGTGGTTGTAGATGAATTCTCCAGATTCTCTTGGGTATTCTTTCTGAGATCTAAGTCAGATACATTCAAGGTTCTTACAGATTTTCTCAGGACCATACAGATTGAGTACTCTACTCATGTTGCATTGATTAGAAGTGATCATGGTATAGAGTTTGAGTCTCTTCTTATGCATGAGTTTTGTGAGAAGGAAGGTATCAGGCACTGCTTCTCAGCTCCTAGAACTCCTTAACAAAATGGGATAGCTTAAAGGAAAAATAGAACACTCATTGAAGTTGTAGGTACATTACTTGCAGATGCTTACATGCCCCCATCCTATTAGGCAGAGCCTGTGAGCACAACAAATTATGTTCTGAATAGAAGCTTGATACACAAACTAAGACATAAGACTCCCTATGAATTGCTCAAAGGGAAGAAACCAATAATCAACTATTTTAAAGTTTTTGATTGTGTATGTTATATTCATAACAATGACAAAAGGCACATTAAAAAGTTTGAAGCAAAGGCTGCAGTGGGAATTTTTGTAGGATATTCCCAAGTCAACAAAGCTTATAGGGTATTTAATAAATCTACACTGAAAATAGAGAAATCTATGCATGTTACATTTGATGAGGCTAACATGTTTTATAAGGAGAAAGAGATTTCTACCAAAGACTCCTTGCAGGTACACAACTTGTGTGAGAAATTGGATGACTTAAACCTTACCCCAAAAGCTGTACCTCATCCTTCTCAACAAGTCAATGAAGAAAGTGATGAAGAGACTGTGGAAGAAGCTGACCCCCCTACAACAACAAAAGCTATTCCACAAGAAGAATTCTCTCCAAATGATATTACAGAACCAACTCCACCCACTAATTTTGTCACACTAAGGGATCACCCCAGATCCCAAGTGATTGGATACATAATAGTAGGTGTACAAACAAGGCATCAACTCAACCAATACTTGATGCATGCCTGTTTCCTCTCTCAAATTGAGCCTCAATCCATAACTGATGCAGAGCAAGATCCCCACTGGATCATTGCAATGCAAGAGGAGCTTAATCAGTTTGAGAGATGCAGAGTTTGGGTTTTTGTTCCAAGACCAAAAGACTACTCAGTCATTGGAACCAAATGGGTATTCAGAAATAAGCTTGATGCCCAAGGTGTGATTGTGAGGAATAAGGCTAGGCTTGTTGCTCAAGGGTATAAGCAAGAGGAAGGGATTGACTATGATCAAACCTTTGCTCCAGTTGCCAGGCTAGAAGCTATAAGGATATTTCTGGCTTATGCTTCATTTAAGAAGTTCAAAGTTTATCAAATGGATGTGAAGAGTGCTTTCTTAAATGGGGAACTTAAAGAAGAGGTTTATGTTGAACAACCTCCAGGTTTTGTTTCTCCAACTCATCCCTCTTATGTGTTCAAATTGCATAAAGCTCTCTATGGTTTAAAGCAAGCTCGAAGAGCTTGGTATGAGACCTTAGCCAGCTTTCTCTTAGAGCATGGTTTTTCTAGAGGCATAGTAGATAAGACTTTATTTACCAAATTGCATCATGATAGAATACTGTTAGTACAAATATATGTAGATGACATAATATTTGGTTCTACTGATCCCAAATTATGCAAAAGATTTTCTTATCTAATGCATTCAAAATTTGAGATGAGTAGCATGAGTGAGCTCTCCTACTTCCTTGGTCTCCAAGTGAAGCAGCTTCATGATGGAATCTTCATCTCCAAGGCTAAGTATGCTAAAGAGCTTATTAAAAAGTATGGGATGGATGATGCGTCAGCTAAGAAAACACCCATGGCTACAAATGCTGTAATAGATTCTGATGCACATGGGAAACCAGTGGATCAGAAATTATATATGGGCATTATTGGGTCCCTACTATACCTTACAGCAAGGAGACCTGAGATTATGTTTTCTACATGTCTTTGTGCTAGGTTCTAAGTGAACCCTAAAGAATCTCATCTAGCCTTTCTAAAAAGATTTTTAAGATATATAAAGGGTTGTCCTAGTCTAGGTCTCTAGTATCCTACTGAGTTAGAGTTTGAGTTAACTGGATACTCAGATGCTGACTTTGCTGGATGCAGAGTGGACAGAAAGAGTACCTCAGGAACCTACTAGTTCCTTGGTATGAGATTAGTGTCCTGGTTTTGTAAGAAACAATCATCTATGTCCACATCAACTACTGAAGCATAATACATTGTAGCTGACAGTTGCTGTGGATTCAGAACCAACTCCTGGACTATGGGTTAAACTTAAATAATTCAACTCTACTATGTGATAACACAAGTGCTATAGCTATAACAAAAAATACAGTTCATCATAGCAGAACCAAACATATAGATATAAGGCATCATTTCATTAGAGAGTGTGTAGACAAAAACAAAATTAATCTTATCTATATTTACACTGATTTACAAAGAGCTGATATTTTCACAAAACCCCTAGATGAAGAAATCACTTATTCTTTATAAATCAGCTTGGAATGATAAATGGAGAAGGTTTAGTTTAGTTTATGTCTGCAATCGATGAATTTTTCAGAGTTCGTCGAACGGAGATCGATGAACTAGGAAAAGTTCTTGAGATTTTCATCGACCAGTGATCGACAAACTCTCTGTGAGTGAAGTTAGTTTCGTCGAACTGAGATCGACGAACTTACTTTAGAAAACTTTCGTCGACCTGAAATCGACAAAATGTCTTCAAACCTTCAGACTGAGATCGGCGAACTGTTTAACTCTAAATTATTTCGTCGACCTCAGATCGAAGATCTTTTAATTTTTCGTGGAACGGAGTCTGTCGATTCATATTCTAGAAAACACTATATCTAGGTTTTCTTCGACCTCCGTCCTGCGCTTTCAGTTCCTTTGCACTTGATCTTTATTTTCCTTTGCAGGTGCTCTCATGGAGATTTCCGCAGGATCTCTTGCTGCTATGAAGTTTGACTCTAGTTTTGATTTGGACTTTGAATCCTTCCAGTACTCTGAACAAATCTTCCCGAACGTTCTTCAACTTCTTGAAGACCAACAACTAAAGACTCTGCTTTCAACTCGTATCAAGATATCTGCACCAGAAATCAGGGAGTGGGTGTATACAACTACTTCTGATGAGCATACAATGACTAGAACCATCGCGGGTAATGCTATTTCTCTTACCCCCGATATTTTAACTGAGATTTTTTGGCTGAACAATGGTGAGGAGGAATTAGAAATCGATTCTAAAGAATTTGAGATGATGCTAAGTATGATGGGTTATTCTGGAGAAACCCCGAATAAATTACTTAAGAAACATCTATTGGCCGAGTACAAATTTCTCGATGATATCGTTGGGAAGGTACTGCTCGGGAAGCACACTGCACACGACTACATCACTAGGCATCAGTTCCTGGTTATGTGCTATATTCAATAAGAAAGCCGTGAACTGGGCACAAATTCTGTTTGACCTGATTAAAAAGAAAAACAACAAGAAAGAAGTGTATTTTGGAAGGGTCCTAGGGATCTTCCTCAAAGAAAAAGCTGTTGGATCCCTGGTCTCCCCGACCATATCCATAAATGCCTCCAAGAGAATTACTTGTGCTCTCTTTGGTAAGTGGGAGAGGACCATCACAAAGCCAACTAAGGCCACCTCCTCCTCCACAAAAACTTCTGAGAGTACAAGGGCTGCACCAGCCTCTCCCCACCCCACTGAAGGAATCCCCTCCACCACTCCACCACCTCCTGCCCCTCCAGTTCAATCCCAACCACCAGTCCAACCAACCCCACCCTCCCCTACTATTTTAATCCATACCCCAACACCACCAGCATCTCCAATTCCCTCTTCCCCTACACATATACCATCCCATCCTCCTTCACCTCAACTTGATACATCCATCCCTACACCACCCCAATCCCCTCTTCCATCTCATCTGGCTAATATTCCCCACACCAATCTCTCCTCACTCCCCTCCTTCAATTTATTATCATCTCCACTAAACACTCCCTCTCCTCAACATGACTCCCCTCTAGACACTTCCATTCCCCCTTCACCTCCACCTATCACCCCACCAGCAACTACAATCACCCCTCCAACTACTGCCCCGCCATCCACTTCTCCAACCCTGGATCCATCTCTTGCCACCATCCTCATTAATCTCCTCACACCCCTACTCAAATCTCTTATAGCAGAGTCCATTTCTCCTCTAGCTGTCTCCATAACCTCTCTTGCTACCCAGATCTCTGCCCTCACTACTGCTCCCTCTTCATTTGGGGGTCTGGCTTCAGTTACTACTAAAACCAGGCAGAGGGAGATACTTCATGAAGAAGTAACAGCAGTGGCAGCACCAACAATAGCATAACCAGTTGTACAACTTTTAGATATAGCAGATACAAAAGTAACTGATACAGAAGCAGAAGCTAAAGAAGGTGATATAAATTTATTTGATTTAATTAATTTCATTGAAAATGACATGGATATAGATGATTCAGTTGTACAAGAAATAAATACTGTTGGTGATATTTTTATTAATCCCACAGTAGACTTGATAAATCTGTTAAGATCTTTTGATACAGTTTATCTGAGTCTCCCTCCAGCTGAGTACACTAAGCCATCATTGGCTATTATCCCTTATTCTTTTCCAATAAGCCCTACAGTTGTCAAGCAACTCAAAGCCAGTCTTACTACCCCTGCCATTCCATCCTCTCCACAAATTGCTTCTCCTATTGTATCTTCTCCCATGTCTCCAGTGTTCATAATGGATGACCCTCTAATGCCTGGTCTAGATGCCTTGATCATGGCTGATATAGAGGAAGAGAATAAGTTTGCTGCTCAAAGTGCTGATGTATATAGCTCTCCAATCTCCCTTCAAGTTCCCTCACAGATAGAAAAGAAAATAATTTCTGATGAAACACTAAGAGAAATTGATGCTATGTATGACAATCCTCAGTCTGATGATGATGAGGAGGAGGAGGACCCAAAGAGGAAGAAGATCTCTAAGAAAAGGAAGGCCTATCCTCCTCCTGCTCCTAAGCCAAGAAATACAAATGACACTCCCTACTATATTCTATAAAACATAACTCCCTAAAAAGGGATGCCAGCCTGGATGTGGCTATCAAAGAATGAACAAAAAGCAAGAAAGAAAAGCAGAAGATACTCCTCTCCCCCACTTCATAGATACGGGAAGGATCCTCCTCCTCCTCCTCCAGCTGTTGGTGCTTCAAGAATCACTTCTCAAAGGTCAGATGCACCTTCCAAGCCTACATTCACCAGAACTTATCAGAGGCAAGAAAGACCATCTAGACATCAATCTCATGGAAGCAGTCAACAAAGAAGTATTGGTTGTACAGAGCAAATAAAGGAAGCAGTTTATCAAAAGCCAGAGTTCTCTCCTCCCCAACAACAAACTGAACAAAGAAGGCATTCAGAATCACACAAACCCAAAGGAAAATATAGTGAAGCTGCACCTCCAAAGTCACTATACACTCAGAGTGATGAAAGCCAGAAAGCAACAAACTTTCAAGCACAGTCAACTCAATTCAGGCCTGCTACTCTGCTACCCTCTCAAGATGATTAATCATCTGTCAGTCAGGATGATGATCCTAATTTCAGGATGGCTAGGCTTCAAGAATTGATTGGTCTATCACAGATAAAGAAGGCCAGAGAAGAAGGAGAAGATCCAACCAAGTTCACTACAATGTCCTTATATAGAGAGAAAGAACTTGAAAGACTTCATGTAAGCAAGAAGGCATTTAATCCTGCAGATTATATGGCTAGACACCCAGAGGATATAGTTCCAAAAACCTCCACCCAGACAGTGATTGGATCAGTAGATATGTATATGTCAAAAAGAGAAGCTGCCAATCCTAACAGGGAAATTATTTTTACTCAGCCTGGTGATAAGAAGAAAGAAGCAAAGGAAAAGAAACAGAAAAACTAGAACAATGAATTGCTATATGCTTGTGCTATTTGTTTTTTTTTGATAAACTGTGTTTGTTACAAAGCTAACTATGTAAATATATTTGCTGCATATTTGTTGATTAATTCTCTGCCAGATATATATTGTATTCTTGCTTTGTACATTTTCCTGTATTTAGTCTGTTATTAGTGACCTCACCCAAATTGGGGAGATTGTTGGATCCCTAGTTGGATTTGGGCTAGGTTCACTAAGTTAGGATATGACCCAGCATGTATAGAACAAGGTCATGGTTGTGTCCTAGAGTTTAGGTCAAGTCCTTAGAGTCAACAGTACAAAGAACCAGCCTCCAACACTGCCAAAGACTCAAGACTTAGAGAATTCAAGTCTTAGAAAAAGGAGTTCTACGTTCGTCGATCTCTGTTTGACGAAAGTTGTGCTCATCTCGACGAACTCAGAGACAAATCTCTGAGCTCAGCTCGACGAACTTGGTTCTCAGCTCGACGAACTCTGGACAAAGTGATAACTCCTCTAAGTCAAAATTCAGTTGGACGAACTCAGTTCTCAGTGCTCATCTCGACGATCTTCGATCTCAGCTCAACGAACTCGATGCACAGAAGAAGAAGGTTATTAAGCAGCATTTAGAGGTCGACGATCTTGGATCTCAGCTCGACGAAAAGCCATTCTCAGCTCGATGAACTGTGGACTCAGGTCGACGAATCCAGTCTTGGCTATTTTTCTCTTTTGTCCTTATTATGTGGCAGTGATTCCTAAGTAATTAATGCTCTAATATTCTATGAATATTACCGTTAGACAAGAGCATTAATTATGGTCTTCATTAGAATTATTGCCTGCCATTTTTCTAAGGCACAGTTGGGGAAACAAATCAATGCCAAATTATTCCAAGGCCGTCAGCATTAATTACAGGAAGAATTTCAAAATTCAAAAGGACTTCCACATGGGAAATATAAAAATAAAAAGTTCTCTTTCTTCCTGTATAAATATACATTTCTAAGAGATATACATAATTCTGGAGACATAGAGAATCGATTAGTCAAGAAATCAACAACTGCTAGACCAGAAGAAGAACAAACTCTATGAAGAAGAAGAACAACCATCATTATCAAAAGTCTTCTTCTGCCATTCTCTCAGGAACTTTCAGTAGGACAACAATACTACATCTATCAAAAAGTTCCTCAAGCTCTTCTGGTTAAATTTGAAAGCTAAAAGGCCTATCACCCTGAAGAAAAAGTTCCTTTCCTCCTTGAACAAACTCAACACCTCAGGGGGGGATTTTTACCAACATCAAATCCACAAGTCTTCTCAGCTGTATTTGAGAAAGAGAAGACACCATCACTCTCTCACCTCCTATGTAAAAAGGGTTCTCTACTCCCATCAAAAGTGATTCTTGGTTGCAAGTCTCCTAACCAAAAGACTTGAGGTTTGGTTTTTGAGCACCTTATCAAAAGCTCATTGGTGGCAGTCACCTGATCAAAAACCTGAGTGGATTCTTACCAGGGTGGTAGAAGAGTGGACGTACCCAGGTTGGGGAACCACTATAAATTCTTGTGTCGTCTTGTTGCCCTCTTCTTTTTGTTCTTGCTGTGGCTGTGCTATTTTGTTCTTTCTGTATTTACACTTATTTCTCCTTAGTATACTGTGTTATAGTACCTAACATTAGGAATAATTTTATAGTTCTACAAAAGGTTTTAAATATACCTATATACTCTATTCACCCCCCCTCTAGAGTATATCAGATCTAACCCTCACTTTCATAACTTTTGAAGGAAGTTAAAAACCCTTTGTACAGGAAAGTTAAAAATAAAATGATGTTGTCTTCTCTTTCTTAAAGCACTGAGAAGACTAGTGGATGTTTTTCTTGTCAAGGCTCCCCCTGTGATGTAGAAGAGTTCAAGAGAATGAGAGCTTTGCTCAGGGTGTAGGCCTTCAATTGAAAAAGGTCTTCACGAAAATTTTAGACTGATGAAGAATATTTTTCTCTTGAAAGTTCTGAAGCAAAACTGAGGAAGACTGAAAATTTATGAGAGCTGAGTTCTTCTTTCAGTTTTTTGTATTCACAATTCAGTATCTTCTATGTCTTCTATTTTTACAATCTTCTGAAAACTATCTTTTATATTTCTTGTAGAAAATATCCTTTGAATTTTAAATCCTATCCTTGATTGACTGCCGAAATCCAGGGAGTTGAACGGCAAGAAAATGTCTTTAATTTATTTCCTCAACTATCCGAATAAATAAGCCAAATAAATTACTCTGTGAATATCATAATTAATGTTGCCTTGGAATTGCTATATTCTAGAGAATATGGAGCATTAGTTATCAGAGCATTATAGGCATATAATAATAAATTTTGAAATCAAACAGCCTTAGTCAATAGTGAAATTTCTCTTTCGTCGAGCTAAGCTCCAAGATCTCTGAATAGAAAATTCATTTTCCAATCTGAGCTCCAAGATCGTCGAACTGAGATAGTCTTTTCATCGTGTTGATCTTCTGAGAAGAAATCAGAGTTCGTCGATCTCAGCTAAATTTCGTCAAACTCAGCTCAAATAAGAAATCTGAGTTGGTCGATCTCAGCTAGGATTTCGTCGAACTCAGCTTAGAGAAAGAACTGAGTTCGTTGATCGGAGCTTAGTTCAGCAATCTTCGAACGACTTTTCTGTTCTTTTAGAAAACTACTTTTCTCTGAAGGTCTTCTGACTATATGTCTTCTGAAGATTGATCCAACCAAACTAAGTATGTTGATATGGCCTAGACCTAGAAAAAGACTTATGACCCTAGACTATACAATGTGGGTCATCAGAGAGTCCTAATAGTGATCCTAGCCCAAATCAACCCTAAATAGGTGGGGTTCCAACAATCTCCCCATATTTGGGTGAGGTCACTATGAACAACAATAAAAGAAAAATCACAAAGCAGAAAAATAATATCTGGTAGATTTTTAAAGTTTCAACAGATATATATAACAACAGGGCTTTGTGAAATATTTACACAAATAAACAAGTTCAAATCAAACAAAATTGCCAGGCTTTCTTTGAATCATGCTTCTTTGAAGTTGGTTTAGTGAAGATGATTTCTCTGTTTGGATCAATAGCTTGCTTCTTTGACATCCTCATATCTTCTGCTCCAAGAATTGTGACAGTAGCAGCTCTAGGTACAACTGCTTAAGGATGCAAAGACATATATATATCAACATTAAAAAGATTTTGTACCTGATACTTCTTAAGCTCTTTCATCCTGTAAGAAGTCATTGTTGCATATTGAGAAATATCTTGTCTTTCTTCTTTGGATTTACTGATTTGAGATAGTCCTATCAGTTCTTTGAACCTGGCCATCCTAGAGTTAGGATCCATCTCTAGATCACACACTAGAGACAAAGTCCTTTCTAGACTTAATTTCTGTGTATCTTGAACTTGCTGTTGTTATCATTGTTGCTTGCTAGACTGAGACCGAGATTCTGATCTAGAGGGTCTTCCTCTACTACTACAAGAAGATCTGGAATGATAGGAGTGAGAAGTAGATCTTTGACTTTGAGAAATATTTCCTGAGGATCCAGCTGCTGGAGGAGGAGGAGGACCTCTCCTGAATGGAGGTGGAGGAGAGTACCTCCTGCTCTTCTTTCTAGCCTTCATTTCATTCTTGGAATATCTCATCTAGTTGGGGGAGTCTAGAGTGAGAGTTATGTTATGCATAATGTAATAAGGAGTATCAGCAGTTGGATTTGGCTTAGGAGCAGCTTTGGGAGGAGCCTTCTTCTTAGCTTTTCTCTTCTTAGAGCTTGTATCCTCATAATCATCAGAATCATCATCATCAGAATCATTTGTTGGATTATCATAAAGATCATGAACACTTTTGAGCATTTCTTCAGTGAGAAAGGGACGAGCCTGAGGCCATACAGCTTCAGCCTAAGACTGTTCTTGAATTGATGGCTCTGCAAGAACTTCTATAACAACTTGGTCAATCTCTTCTTCCATGTCTTGAAACAAGACCTCATCAAGATCTGACATGGGAGACTCTGCCCCACCATAAGTAGGAGGAGAGAGTGCATTTGGCTCTGAAATAATTATTGGCTCTATAATAGTATCAAAAATAGAGAGACTTGTCCTATGTTGTTCCAAAACTTCAGAACTTATTGAAGATGTATAATATACTATAGCTTTAGACAAATTTGGAACTCAGTGAACAAAAATTGGTAGAAATTTGCTGTATAATAAATCAAAAGAATTTAGTAAAGAAACTAGATCAACTATGGGATTTATAATGAAATCACCAATAGTAGTTATTTCTGTATCAACTGAATAATCAAGAATCTATGTATCTACATACATAATCTCAATGATTTCTACTGGAGTTACTGCTTCTAGAACTACTACTACTAGAGGAGCTGGAGTTGCTGCTGCTGGAGCTTCTTCCCAGAACATCTCCCCTTGCCTGGTTTCAGAAGGACCTGAACCCAAGCCCCCAGAAGAAGTGACGGAGGAGAAAGAAGCAAGTTGAGTAGAAAGAGTGGAGATAGAAGCAACTAGAGGGGCAACAGCCTCATCTATTAGCTTCTTAAAAGAGGGCGAGATGAACTTGAAAGATCATAGCAATATCAGAGAAGTTAAGATATAGAGGGTCAGGAGAAGAAGGTGTGAATGTGGATTGGTGACCACAGTTAGAACAGACTGAGAATCCTTGAGGGAAGTCTGTTCGTTTGAATTCTGGAAATAATGATGGAATGTTTGATGGAATGTTGGTAGAGATATCTTCCAGGATGGGGAAATGAATTGGAGAGTGGTGTGGAGATGGTTTAGGAGATGATAGTAGATTGAAATTTGGTTGAGTGGAGGTGGTTGGAATGTCATCAAGGTGAGATGGAATTGGAGATTAAGAAGGTGGGGATGGTAGTGTATCCTCATTGATATGAATAGTGTTGAAGCCAAAATTGACCTCAACAAATGTTCACGAACCAAAGTGCAGTCAATGCCTACTTCTCTCGAACCTCGACCCCTGACAGGTTGCTAAGGCCCTAACACAGACCCAAAGCCTCAGCTGGGAGGTCCCACCACACACCCGGAAGATCTCTGAGAGCTTCCCCTCCAAAGCCAAATGCTGGGCTGGGAGCTCTTCAGAAGGCACTAGGGCTAGAGGAAAAATGATCAGCTTGCCTTCCAAAGAGCCCTTATGGGTCTTTTTATAGTCTTCCTTTGACCTGAAAATACTGAAATACCCCCGAGGGGTCTGCCGATAGCCAAATCCCGCTGTCATTTAAAGGGCATTTGGGTAATTTCACCTCGGGATAATTTATTATAAAATAATCCTCTTTATGAGCGCCGGGCCCCACCACGTGGGCCCACTTGGCGAGAACCCTGGTTGAGGAGGCTCCCGCTGGACCCCCACCCGGGCCAACCTTGGCGAGACCCCCTTGCCAGGGAGGTTCGCGCCCTCCACGGTCTTGAGACTACCGCGGGCGGAAGGCCTGCTTGGGGCCTTCTCGCCTCCCCTGGGCGGGAGCTTGCCCTAAGGCGGAAGCTTCCGTGGTCGACGATCTCTCCCCCCGAGAGCTCGACTATCTGCCTTGGTCGGTCAACGATCTCTCCTGCCGAGAGCTCGACTATCTGCCTTGGTCGGTCGACGATCTCTCCTGCCGAGAGCTCGACTATCTGCCTTGGGCGAGAGCCCCTTCAAGGCGAGAACTCTATAAGTATGTCTTAGGGCTGACCCAGGGCTAACCCGAGCCTAGCCCAATCCCTCAGTGGTGTCTCCGGGTCCCACCCAGCGAATATGGGGTTGTACACAATCCCCGCTCTTTTCGAGCTAGCCCTGCGCTCGACAAGACAAGTCCAACCCCCAAAATATTCGCTGGACACGTGCCCGCCTATCGAGGGAATCTTTTGGTGGGTCCCACTGCGGCTATAAATATGCACTGATGGACGTCCCTACGCCCTGCCCTTAAAATACGGCTTTCCGACTGAGCTCTCGCCTCCGGGATTTTCGCGCGAGCACACCATGCATTCCAAACGTGCTGCCAAACCGCTTCCGCAAGGCCTCCAAGACCGGTTAGCCGCTGCCCAAGCGCGGGCCCTGGCTAACTGTGCGGCGGTGGCTCCATGGTTAGCGAAAAAGACTTCAACCGCCGGGCCTTCGGAGCCGAAGAAGAAGGGAAAGAAAAGGGCGAAGGCGGTCCGGCGGGACCTTTCTCGCGAGAACAGGGATCCTCCTTCCCCCACTCCCAATCCTGCCGGAGATTCTTCCCTACAGAAGGTAAGCCTTTCACACGTGCCTGCCGAGCTAACTGTACATTAGATTCGATGATTAAAGTATGCTTTCGCAGGAGTCCGCTCCCGATAATGACGCCGAAATTCCGCCCAGCTCTTCGAACCTACCCGCTCATCCCCCCGAAGGCCAAGCACGGGTCTCGGAAAGGATTCCTCCCGCCGAGACCGGAACAATAGGTACATTTTCCCTTGTCAATATTTCAACCAGACCCTTTCTTTTCTGAACCGTCTTCTCGCAGTGCCAGCTCCCGCCGACCCGGGTCTATCCACCCGGGAAGATGAAACGAGAACCGCCGAAGTGCCTCCCGCGGTGGCCAATCCTCTCCTGCAGGTGGGGGGGGTGGCTTCCAAACCTTCCGCTACTCTCAAGGATGCTGATCGCCCCTTGAGAGAAGACCACTCCCCTCATGCTTCCGGCCAGGCCGGGATCATCGTGCGCGAGCCCTTCCGCCCGGGGCTGGGCAAGCCTCTTCACCTCCTTTACGGAACCAACGGAGGGGCCGGGCCTTCTCGTCCAACTTTGGCTGACGGTTCTCGCCCAGCCGCAGGTATGCGAAAACTTTGTCGGACTGTCGATCGTCATGTCTTAACCAAAATTCTCGCGTGTTTCTTCCGCAGGTGATCCCGGCTTGGAAGTCAACGAGGAAGGAGAGGAAGAGGAAGAAGAAGACGAGGAAGAAGAGGATGAAGAGTCCCCCCTCCCTTCGTCTGGCGAGATAGAGGAAACCCTGAACAGTGCAGGGAGCGCGAAGGGGAGACGGAGGAAGATCTCGGCCATCCTGGCCAAGCTTGTCCGGCGAGACCGTGCCCATGCTGCCGCGGCGAAAGCGTTCCGCGAATCCGTGGAGCAAAGACTGGAGGCTCTGGAGCGGGACTTCTTCTTGGGCGAGACTGATTGCCCGCGCGGGCCTTCCGCCGAGTCTTCGCCAGGGAGGTGCATCTCGCAGATCCGGGACTACGCCAGGCGGATCAACCTTGGGTGTACCACGCTATCGTCTTACTTCAACCCGTTGGCGCCCCCGAGGACTAGGCGGCGAGAACGGGGACGATGGAGCTGGAAACCCTACTAGCCTTCACGCTCTGAAACTTAATGTATCTCTTTTTTCTTCTCCCCTTGTTTCTCTTTTTCAATGTCTGTAATAAACATTATTATTAATTAAGTTTTATCCGGCTTGCGCTAGCGAGAGTCTCGCTTCTACCCATGTCTCTCTTTTCCCTTTCCTTTTTATCGTTCTGCGGGGCTTTTTAATCAAGGCGCTTACCCCGATCTAGGATGCTTGCGCTGATCTAGGAGGTTTGCGTTGACCCAGGAGGCTTGCGCCAGTCTAGGAGGCTTGCGCCGATCCAGGCAGTCGCGTCGAAACCCGTAGCGACCGTTGACCGCCGTCATCCTGAGGGGGAGAACCGAGGCGCCGTTAGCCCGGATTCTGACAGCTGTACTCCGCTGTCACTTTCTCTCTCCGCCGGATGAACTCATGATGACTACGATTCCCTATAAATAGAGAAGTCTACCAACCGCATTTACTTCTCCGATCCGGAACCTCAGCCTCCCTCCGTGCTCTCGCGTTCCTGCTCCCGCTTCGACTCCCTTACAGCTCTCGCTCTTACTCACGAACTAGCCATGCCTGGCGAGAGCAAGGGTCGCGCCCATTGCGCGGAAGCCTTCCAGAAACATCTCTTCCCTTCCTGCAAGCTCACCCTCGACGAATACAACGCGATCGTCGACCGCTACGTTCCCGCCGGCTTCTCGGCGCGGAACCCGGGGAATCATGATAGGGTGAATACCCCCGGGGCGGGAGAGCTTGCCATCCCCCTCGAGCATTTCGAGGTGGGCTTCCGCCTCCCCCTGTGGCCGGAGGTTCGGTTAGCTCTCCGCTATTATGGGGTGGTGCCCGCCCAGCTAAACCCGAACTCCGTCGCGATCCTTATAGCATTCATATGCTATATGCGATCCGAGAGGATCGAGTTTAGCCTGCCCATCTTCCGGAAGCTATTCAACTTCCGTGCCAAGGGGGGGGGGTAGTTTTCTTCTCCGGTCAACAGCTCGAGGTTACCGGTCTCGCCAATAAGCACCACCATTGGGGCGAGAAGTTCGTATACGTCAGCGGGGACTTCGGCAACGTCCCGCTTCAGCCCGTCCAGTATGAAGACGCTGCCTACAAGCCGCCCGCTCTGGGATCGCGCGAGAGCGCAATCCTGGAATTCTTCGGGAACAAGGAGTTCGACGTCCCCTATCTTCTGCGGGACGTCGACTCCCTCCCACTTGTTCAATCGGGCGAAGGTACGGTCTCGCCTCAGATTCCCTTTTTCTATCAAAGATTTTCTTGCGCTGAAGTGCTAAAGCGTTTTTACTTTGCAGGAGAGCGGGAGGTTCCTCTGCGCCAACCCTTCGCCGCAGGACGGGGTGTCGGGGGTCTGGCAGCGAGAGGCCCCCTTGCGCTCGCGGAAGCCAGCGCCAGCGCCTGCCGAGAAGATCCAACCCCTTCCATGCCGCCACCGGCCAAGAAGCGGAAGGCCACCCTTCCTCCTCTCCGCACACTGAAGAGGCCGAAACCCTCTGCCCTTGAGAAGGGAAAAGCCCCGGCCGTCCCGCCTGTCCAACCTCCTCCCGAGGGCAGGTCCTTTGAAGCGATCCTTCAGATGGCCAGCGAGATGGATGCCGCCGCCAAGAGCCGTGCCGAGGCTTCCGCCAAGAATATATCGGCCGCAAGCGAGGCTGGTGGAGAAGTGGTCGCCGCCGAAACCTCCGCCAGCGTCCCGCCCCCGGAGGTGCCGAGAGGGCACCGAAACTTTGGCTTCGGCGTTAGATACGCCGACTCGGAGGGGAAGCCTCAGATGGAATGGGACCCTGAGTCAAACTCGATCAGGGTTTCAACCCTCCTTCCCAGATGGGCGGAGGGGGAGAATGTGACCGGCGAGGCCTTCTCGCTTGGGTATGGTCTCTATAGCCGGGAGGATGCTGGCGTTTTTGACCAGATGTCCACCCGCCTCCTAGCCTTCGACGCCACCCGGGCCCTGATGCGCGCGTTCGAGCTCACGCATATGTGTGCGCGCCGAGGCATCACCCTTGACAAGAATTTTACCGATATGCGCAAGGCGAGGGAGGACGCGATAGCTCGCGCGCATGTCGCGGAGGAAGAACTCGCGAGAGCTCAACAGGAGCTCGCGGATGCCAAATTGGCGCTGTCTCTGCGCCCCGCGACCGAGGTAGGCGAGACCTTCCTGAGCCCTTGCCCCCGTTTCCTCGAAGTTTCTACTGTGTAATGCGCGACTAAGATCTTTTGTCCCTTTTGCAGGATTCCGCCCAAGTCAGGGAGCTTCGCGCAGAGCTGGCCAACGCGCGCTGCGAGAGCGTCCTTCTGAGGGAACAGCTCCGCGCAGAGCTAACGAAGGGCCCGCCCCCGGAGCTAGATGCGCGGTTGCGGAGCCGCTACCTCTCGGAGTATGACGTCGATAAGCTGCTTCAAGCCAACGCTCAAGCGACCGTCAGGCTGACGCTCGAGACGCTGCGAGACGTCGAGCTGCTCCGGGAGGATGGCGCAACCATCGACGCTCGCCAGCTTCTCCCTTGGCTTTACGACCCGGTTCCCAAACCCCCGGGCGCGCCGGACTCGCCGCTCTCAGACGTCCCGAGGTCCTCTCCCGCTGTTGACGAGACGTCCGGGGAAGGCTCTGGCGATGCTTCAAGCGAGAGCACCAGTGGGGACTACAGCGCGTCTCCTTGAGTTGTCTTTTACTTTGTCTTTTACTTTGAATATCCTCTTTTACTTTGAATATCCTCTTGTAATGAGCGAGATGCTCCTCACTTTTGTAATTAACCTTATATAAAGTAATGTTTCATTTCTTCACTGTCATTGTGTTTTTTTTAAGCGTATATTACTATGCCGAATGACCTCCGCGCGAGCTTCCGCCGAGACCCTTAGTCTCTTTAGGGTGACCCTACTTAGAGATCAGCTAGGCGGAAACCTCGCATCGTCGATTGAATCGTCCTGCCTGGGCCCGCCGGGAGCTTTCTTTTTGCGAGAGCCTCCTTTAACCGAGACCTTTGCTGGCCGAGACCTCTGGGCCGTGATCCTCACTGGCCGAAACCTCCGGGCCGCGATCTGCTGAGACCTCCAAGCCAAGACTTTTACTGGCCGAGACCCCTGAGCCGAGACCTTTACTGGCCGAGACCCCTGAACCGAGACCCTTCAGGGATTTGCCCCCGGTCTAGGTCAGGGTCCTGCCCACGTATTTTTCCAACCAATCAAACCCCTACCCCGTCGGCGAGCCGTTGGACCTGCTAGCTCACATGGGTGTCCGCGCGGCGGGTCTACCGGGGTTTGAGCCGAGCTCGTTGTGACGTAGTAGTTACCAATCAGGAACCAAGGATCAAAAGGTCAAGGACTTCACCTATCCCCCGCAGGCGAGCCTCCGGGCCTGCCAGCTTGATGAGGGCCTGCGCAGCGGGTCTACCTGGGGCCGAGCCGAGCTCGGGGTGTCGGAGTGGCTAAGAGCAAAGTATCGCAAGAGCTAGCCTATCCCCCACAGGCGAGCCTTCGGACCTGCCAGCTTGATGAGAGCCTGCGCAGCGGGTCTACCTGGGGCCGAGCCGAGCTCGGGGTGTCGTTGAAGTGGCTAAGAACAAAGTATCACAAGAGCCAACCTATCCCCCACAGGCGAGCCTTCGGACCTGCCAGCTTGATGAGAGCCTGCGCAGCGGGTCTACCTGGGGCCGAGCCGAGCTCGGGGTGTCGTTGAAGTGGCTAAGAACAAAGTATCACAAGAGCCAACCTATCCCCCACAGGCGAGCCTTCGGACCTGCCAGCTTGATGAGAGCCTGCGCAGCGGGTCTACCTGGGGCCGAGCCGAGCTCGGGGTGTCGTCGAAGTGGCTAAGAACAAAGTATCACAAGAGCCAACCTATCCCCCACAGGCGAGCCTTCGGACCTGCCAGCTTGATGAGAGCCTGCGCAGCGGGTCTACCTGGGGCCGAGCCGAGCTCGGGGTGTCGTTGAAGTGGCTAAGAACAAAGTATCACAAGAGCCAACCTATCCCCCACAGGCGAGCCTTCGGACCTGCCAGCTTGATGAGAGCCTGCGCAGCGGGTCTACCTGGGGCCGAGCCGAGCTCGGGGTGTCGTTGAAGTGGCTAAGAACAAAGTATCACAAGAGCCAACCTATCCCCCACAGGCGAGCCTTCGGACCTGCCAGCTTGATGAGAGCCTGCGCAGCGGGTCTACCTGGGGCCGAGCCGAGCTCGGGGTGTCGTTGAAGTGGCTAAGAACAAAGTATCACAAGAGCCAACCTATCCCCCACAGGCGAGCCTTCGGACCTGCCAGCTTGATGAGAGCCTGCGCAGCGGGTCTACCTGGGGCCGAGCCGAGCTCGGGGTGTCGTTGAAGTGGCTAAGAACAAAGTATCACAAGAGCCAACCTATCCCCCACAGGCGAGCCTTCGGACCTGCCAGCTTGATGAGAGCCTGCGCAGCGGGTCTACCTGGGGCCGAGCCGAGCTCGGGGTGTCGTTGAAGTGGCTAAGAACAAAGTATCACAAGAGCCAACCTATCCCCCACAGGCGAGCCTTCGGACCTGCCAGCTTGATGAGAGCCTGCGCAGCGGGTCTACCTGGGGCCGAGCCGAGCTCGGGGTGTCGTTGAAGTGGCTAAGAACAAAGTATCACAAGAGCCAACCTATCCCCCACAGGCGAGCCTTCGGACCTGCCAGCTTGATGAGAGCCTGCGCAGCGGGTCTACCTGGGGCCGAGCCGAGCTCGGGGTGTCGTTGAAGTGGCTAAGAACAAAGTATCACAAGAGCCAACCTATCCCCCACAGGCGAGCCTTCGGACCTGCCAGCTTGATGAGAGCCTGCGCAGCGGGTCTACCTGGGGCCGAGCCGAGCTCGGGGTGTCGTTGAAGTGGCTAAGAACAAAGTATCACAAGAGCCAACCTATCCCCCACAGGCGAGCCTTCGGACCTGCCAGCTTGATGAGAGCCTGCGCAGCGGGTCTACCTGGGGCCGAGCCGAGCTCGGGGTGTCGTTGAAGTGGCTAAGAACAAAGTATCACAAGAGCCAACCTATCCCCCACAGGCGAGCCTTCGGACCTGCCAGCTTGATGAGAGCCTGCGCAGCGGGTCTACCTGGGGCCGAGCCGAGCTCGGGGTGTCGTTGAAGTGGCTAAGAACAAAGTATCACAAGAGCCAACCTATCCCCCACAGGCGAGCCTTCGGACCTGCCAGCTTGATGAGAGCCTGCGCAGCGGGTCTACCTGGGGCCGAGCCGAGCTCGGGGTGTCGTTGAAGTGGCTAAGAACAAAGTATCACAAGAGCCAACCTATCCCCCACAGGCGAGCCTTCGGACCTGCCAGCTTGATGAGAGCCTGCGCAGCGGGTCTACCTGGGGCCGAGCCGAGCTCGGGGTGTCGTTGAAGTGGCTAAGAACAAAGTATCACAAGAGCCAACCTATCCCCCACAGGCGAGCCTTCGGACCTGCCAGCTTGATGAGAGCCTGCGCAGCGGGTCTACCTGGGGCCGAGCCGAGCTCGGGGTGTCGTTGAAGTGGCTAAGAACAAAGTATCACAAGAGCCAACCTATCCCCCACAGGCGAGCCTTCGGACCTGCCAGCTTGATGAGAGCCTGCGCAGCGGGTCTACCTGGGGCCGAGCCGAGCTCGGGGTGTCGTTGAAGTGGCTAAGAACAAAGTATCACAAGAGCCAACCTATCCCCCACAGGCGAGCCTTCAGGCCAGCTATTCTACCTGGGGCCGAGCCGAGCTCGGGGTGTTGATGAAGATCCCTTCAACCAGGCCTATTCTATCACTGAGATGAGGGATCCTAGCCAGTTAAAACTAAAACATAAAGATTGCCTATTCAGCGACAGTCAACATTTTGAAATAAACTTATTGAAACTGCAACAGTTGTTTACAACACTACAATCCTTCTTTCCCTCCTACGGGTAGAAGCGCTTCAGGTCATCACCATTCCAGGTGTGGCTCAAGGTCCTTCCCTCCGCGTCCTGGAGATAGTAGCCTCCGTTAACCAGAGCCTTCTCTACTATGTAAGGCCCTTCCCAGCTAGGGTTGAGCTTACCAACCGCGGCCGACCTTCCCGCTGCGTCGACCTTTTTCAGTACTAGATCCCCCTCGGCGAACTGCTTGACTCTGATGTGCTTATCGAAGTACCGAGCCATTCGCCGTTTTATTTCTTCTTGCCTGATGGCGGCAACATCCCGCAGCTCTTCCACCATATCTAATGAGAGGCGCAACCCTTCCTCGTTCTCCAACCTCCAAGCTTCGTTTCCCTCTGCTGCGGCCGTAACCCTTGGGGACCGAACCTCGAACTCGACAGGGAGGACAGCCTCACACCCATGAGAGAGCTTGAAGGGGGTCTCTCCTGTGGCCGTGTTCGGAGTTGTTCGCAAGGCCCACAGGACGGAAGGGAGCTGTTCCACCCAACTACCCTTCAGGTTTTCCACCTTCTTTTTGAGCAAGTTGACAATGACTTTGTTTGCCGCCTCCACCTGACCATTGCTCCGAGGATGATGGACAGAGGCGAACCTGAGGTCAATCCCCAATTGGGTGCAGAAACCGATGAATTCTTCACTGGCAAACTGAGGTCCATTGTCTGTCACTATCGCTTGGGGCAATCCGTGCCTGCAAATGATTTCCCCCCAAACGAAGTTTCTGATGACCTGGGAGGTTACCTTGGCTAACGGCTTGATCTCCAGCCATTTGGAGAAGTAGTCAATCATCACTAGGAGGAACCTCCTTTGCCCGCTAGCTGGAGGGAAGGGTCCAACCAGGTCCATCCCCCAAATGGCGAAGGGCCATGGCGCCGTGATGCTTCGAAGTCTTTGGGCGGGCAAGAGCTGGAGAGGAGCATGTACTTGGCACTTCCGACACCTCCTTGCGAATTCAGCGGTATCCCTCCTTATGGTCCGCCAGAAATATCCCTGCCTTATCACCCTTGCTTCCAATGTCCTCCCCCCTGAATGGCTGCCGCACTCTCCAGAATGCACCTCTTCCAGGATCCTCGGGACTTCCTCTTCGGTTACGCATCTCGCGAGGAGCCCTGACAACATCTTCCGATGCAAGCTCCCTTCCAGCATCAGGTAATGAGCCGCCTTGTGCCTGAAGCTCTTTGCATCCTTGACTTCTTCCGACAGTTCTCCTGTGGTTAAGAAAGTCACCAATGGATCCATCCATGAGGACCGCCGATTCACCTCCATCAACTCCCCCTCTTCAATGGCTGGTCGGAATAGTTCGGTTAGGGTACCTCCTCCCCGAGGCCCGAACTTCGCCAGTCGATCAGCTGCCATGCTTTCCTCCCTGGGAACATGTTGAATAGAAAAAGAACGGAAACCTCCAATAATAGTTCTTACCTTTGATAGATATCTTGCGAGGGTAGGCTCCCGGGCCTCGAACTCGCCTCGGATCTGCGATGCTACCACCATTGAGTCGGTGAAGGCCTCCACATCCTGGATTTCCAGCTCCTTTGCCAAGCGAAGGCCAGCTATCACAGCCTCATACTCCGCTTGGTTATTGGTTACAGGGAAGTGAAAGGTCACTGCTTGCTCTATGGTAACTCCCTGAGGACTTACCAACACCATACCTCCTCCCAGGGAGTGCCTTCCTGAGGCCCCGTCGACCACCATCTTCCACGCTTCTTGCGGCTTTGGCTCTTCAGCCTCGGCCTCGGTAACATAGTCCGCCAGGAAATCCGCTACGGCCTGGGCTTTGATAGAGAGCCTCGGGACGAAAGAGATGTCAAACTCGCTTAGCTCGATGGACCACTTTGCCAACCTTCCTGAATGTTCCACCCCCTCCAAGACCTTGCGAAGGGGATGGTCTGTTACCACCCTAATCGAGTGTGCTTGAAAGTAAGGGCGAAGCTTCCTAGCTGAGATGACCAAAGCATATGCTAGCTTCTCCAGGATGGGGTATCGGAGCTCTGCCTTTTTTAAGATGCGGCTGACATAATAGACGGGTAATTGCTTCTTCCCCTCTTCCCTAACCAAGACGGAGCTCACCGCCTCTCCTCCCACTCCTAAATACAAGGCTAGGTCCTCCCCCTCCTTTGGGCTTTGAAGTAACGGAGCTTGGGAGAGTTGCCTCTTCAGCCCCTGAAAAGCCTCTTCGCACTCGGCCGTCCATTCGAATGCTTGGTTGCCACGAAGTACTTTGAAGAAGGAGGAACATCTATCCCCTGACCGCGAGAGGAACCTGCTTAACCCGGCCAACTTCCCGGTCAAGCGCTGGATCTCCTTGGCGTTGCGAGGCGATTCTAGGTCTAGAATAGCCTTGACCTTATCAGGGTTGGGTTCTACCCCCGCGGGAGTCAAGAGGTGCCCGAGGAATTTGCCGCGACTAGCCCCGAAGACGCACTTCAAGGGGTTCAACCTCATCTTGAACTTCCGCAGGGTGGCGAACGTCTCCTCCAAGTCTCGCAAGTGGGAATCAACACACTTGCTCTTGACCATGAGGTCATCCACATAGACCTCCAGGTTCCTTCCCCTTTGATCTCGAAAGACTCGATCCATCATGCGTTGGTATGTTGCCCCTGCATTCTTTAATCCGAAGGGCATCATCTTATAGCTGAAGCATCCCTCTCTTGTGATGAAGGAAACATCCTTGACATCAGGAGGGTGCATCCGGATCTGGTGGTAACCTGAAAATGCATCTAAAAAACTCATAAGAGAAAAACCGACGGCTGAGTCAACCAGCGCGTCGATTCGAGGCAAGGGGTAACAATCCTTGGGGCATGATTTATTTAATAAGGAAAAATCGATACACATGCGCCATTTTCCTCCTCCCTTCTTTACCATTACCACGTTGGAGATCCAGCCTGGATACTGGATCTCTGAGATGAAGCCTGCGTCCAGGAGCTTTTGGACCTCCTCTCGGATGGGGGCTTCTAGCTTGGTGGCGATGGCCCTCATCTTTTGGCGTATGGGGCGGGCTCTGGAATCCAGGTTCAAGCGGTGACAGGCCACGTCCGCGTCGATGCCCGGCATGTCTGCCGCGCTCCAAGCGAAGATGTCGACGTTGCTTTGGATGCAGGCTCGCATCCGCTCCTGATCCTCAAGGCTCAAGCCTCCGTTGATCCGAATCCTTTGCACCTCCCCCGCTCTTGTAAGCACCTCCATCTCCACCACCTCTTCGGCCGGCTCCAGCCCCGACCGCTCCCAACTTATCCTTGCCTCTTCCCGCTCAAACTCGGGCTCTTCTCCCCCAACCTCATCAACTTCCATCGCCTCCTCCAGGCTCTCCTCCTGCCTCTGCTCTTCTTCATCCACCACTCCTCTCGCCTCTTCTGGGTTGATCTTCCCCGACTCCTCCGCCTCCGCTATCTCCTCAGCGACCTCCATCGCCTCTCCCAGGCTCATCCCCCCTTCCCCAACTCCTTCCTGCTCGGCCATCTCCCTCTCCAACTCCTCTGCCTCCTCCATCCATGACACGGTGTTAACCGCCGTCACATAGCACTGCCTTGCCATCTTCGGATCCCCCCTGATCCTAACCTGTACCCCTCCATTGTTGAACTTGAGGCATTGGTGGTACGAGGAGGGTACACAGCGAAAGGCGCTGATGAGGGGACGTCCGAAGATGGCATTGTAACTACTCGGGGCGTCCACGATCACGAACCGACAGTTCCGTGAGACGCCCCCAAGCCTCACATGCAGGCCCACTCCCCCTTCCACTTCTTTCCTTTCTCCGGAGAAGCCAAAAAGCGGTCCATCAGAAGCCAGGACCCTTTTTCCTTCCACTCTCATCTCATCGAAGGCCTTCTTGAAGATCACATTCACCGAGCTCCCATTATCCACCAGTATCCGGGAGACGGTGTAGTTTTCTACCGCTGTCTGGATCACAAGTGCGTCGCAGAACGGGTCCTCGTAGTCTGGCATATCCGCGGATGAGAAAGTGATCTTCTCCTCTGGGGGCGGAGCCTGGGAGGTCGAGGCGACCCCTCGGCGGAACATGGTTTGAAGGCTCCCCTTGCGGGTTGCCTCGATCCCCACTCCCCCGTGGATCACTCCAATCCCTCCTCGGGTCCCCACGTCAATCCTGTCTTCACATCTGTCCTCCACCTCTTCCCGCTGTACTTCGACGATCCTTGCAGGCGGATCTTGTCTTCCGGCCACTCTGGCCCCTCTAATCTCCAGAAACTCTGGGCAGGTGGCCGTTGCGTGACCTTCCTCCTGATGGAAGTCACAATAAGGCAACGCCACCCTGCCCCCTCTTCCTTCTCCTCCTCCCCTTCTTCCGGCTCCCCGAAATCTTCTTCCTCTTCCCCTTCCCACCTCCATAGCCTCCTGCGGCTGTGGGAAATGACCCCTTGGTCCTTGTCGCCATCCTCCCTGCCCCAGCCTTCTGGGCTCCCGAAAGTTATCTCTTATCTGAAGTCCTCCCTGGCCCTGGGGGCGACCCTCCTGAGGCCTCCAACCCAGTCGGTTGTTTGGCTCCCTGGCCCCCCCATGCTGTTGCCCCTGCCCTCGGGGCTCTTCTCTTCTCCTATCTTCCCTCGGCTCCCTCTGCTCCCTCTGCTCTCTCTGCCTTCCCGCCACCGGCTCCTTCACGTCGTCCTCGGCCAGCCTGGCCAGCTTCCTCGCAAACGCCGGGTTTGCCCTCTCAAAGTCTATCTCCTTCGCCGCCCTCTCCATGAGCTCCTCAAAAGAGAGAGGGGGCACTCTCTTCAACTCCATGCTAAAGAACCCTGGCCTCAGCCCCAGGGTGAAGGCTAGCATCAGCGCATACCCCGGGACCTCCTGGACCAGGAGAACCTCCTCTTGGAACCGGTCGACATAGCGACCCAATGTCTCCTCCGGCCCCTGCCTCACTGCAAACAGGCACTCAGCCTCCTTCTTCCTTTTCTTCGAAGTCGAGAATCTCAACAGAAAACCCCTCCGCAGATCCTCAAAGCTGTAGATGGAACTTGCCGGCAACTGGTGGAACCAGTCCCTGGCCTTTTCTTTCAGAGTGATGGCAAAAAGCCGACACTTGAAGGCATCCGACATTTGCCTGATGGACACCACGTCCTCGAACCATTGCACGTGCTGGACCGGGTCATCCTTCCCGGTGTAGTAGGTCATGTCTGGCTCCCGGAACCCCTCCGGCACTGGAGCCGAGACGATGAGCTCACTAAAGGGGGTCTCGCCCCCTGCCTGGCGAGAAGGCACGTCCCGCGATCTCGGTTGGCTGGACCGATCCGCGAGACCTTGCCCAGGGAAGAGTTCCCGCACCGTCGCCTCCTTCTCGCCCAGATCCGCCGGAAGCCCCTTCTCGAGACGCTGGCCTGGGAAAAGCTCCCGCGCGGCCACGTCCCTCTCGCCTGCCTCCACCGGGACCTCCTTCCCGGGGCGCTGCCCTGGAGCGTTCTCGCCTAGCAGCGGAACCACCTCCACCGGAACCTGCGGCGTCTCCCACTCGTTCCTTGCCGAGAAGGCCAAGTTGATCGTCTGCATGACTTCTCGCCTGAAGTCCTCAAACATTTTTCTCGTCGCCTCGTCCACCCGGGTGGGGGATCCTCCCGCGCCTGATCCTTCACCCTCGCCTCCTGCCATGGGACTTAACTCAAGATTTTCTTGCACTGACTGCTTCCACGCTCACCGCACCAGAACTGTTGAAGCCAAAATTGACCTCAACAAATGTTCACGAACCAAAGTGCAGTCAATGCCTACTTCTCTCGAACCTCGACCCCTGACAGGTTGCTAAGGCCCTAACACAGACCCAAAGCCTCAGCTGGGAGGTCCCACCACACACCCGGAAGATCTCTGAGAGCTTCCCCTCCAAAGCCAAATGCTGGGCTGGGAGCTCTTCAGAAGGCACTAGGGCTAGAGGAAAAATGATCAGCTTGCCTTCCAAAGAGCCCTTATGGGTCTTTTTATAGTCTTCCTTTGACCTGAAAATACTGAAATACCCCCGAGGGGTCTGCCGATAGCCAAATCCCGCTGTCATTTAAAGGGCATTTGGGTAATTTCACCTCGGGATAATTTATTATAAAATAATCCTCTTTATGAGCGCCGGGCCCCACCACGTGGGCCCACTTGGCGAGAACCCTGGTTGAGGAGGCTCCCGCTGGACCCCCACCCGGGCCAACCTTGGCGAGACCCCCTTGCCAGGGAGGTTCGCGCCCTCCACGGTCTTGAGACTACCGCGGGCGGAAGGCCTGCTTGGGGCCTTCTCGCCTCCCCTGGGCGGGAGCTTGCCCTAAGGCGGAAGCTTCCGTGGTCGACGATCTCTCCCCCCGAGAGCTCGACTATCTGCCTTGGTCGGTCAACGATCTCTCCTGCCGAGAGCTCGACTATCTGCCTTGGTCGGTCGACGATCTCTCCTGCCGAGAGCTCGACTATCTGCCTTGGGCGAGAGCCCCTTCAAGGCGAGAACTCTATAAGTATGTCTTAGGGCTGACCCAGGGCTAACCCGAGCCTAGCCCAATCCCTCAGTGGTGTCTCCGGGTCCCACCCAGCGAATATGGGGTTGTACAAATAGGTGATGATGGTTGAGATGGAGATACTATATGCATGTTAGTAGAAGTTTGTTGGAGGGGAGTTGATGAAGGAAATATTGAATGATGTGGAGATGGAGGATGAGCAGGAGAGAGAGGAGCAGGAGCTTCTTCATGAGGTGCGGGAGTAGCTGAATCATCCCTTGTGTTCTCAGAAGCTTTCCTGGAAGAGGAGGCCATGGAGGGCTTGGGAATAACCCTCTCACATCTGCCAAAAAGGGTGTAGAAGTAAGCCTTTTTGAGGCATTGATAAAAGTGGTCTAGGAGACCAATAATTCTGGATCCTTTGTTGCAAAAAGATTCCTAGAATCCTTCCAAAACACACATTCTTCTTATTAATCTTCTTCTTTATCAAATCAAATAAAATACTTCCCCAGTTTACTGATTTCTGATTGACCAAGATACACATCAGATAGAACTTGGGCCTAGTAATGTGATCATGTGCAGAGTGCTTTTGTAACAGCACTTTGCCTACAACATCAGCCAGAAATCTATATTCTATAGATACATTCTTCTTGAGGAGGTGGTTAGGGTTTCCTGTAGAATGACATAACCTATCTAGCATTTCATCAAACTCACTACTAGATAACTCTATCTCATCCTATCCATTCACAAAACCAAAAACTTCAGTTAAAATTGCTGGAGAAAGAGGAATCGGGTTACCAGAAATCGAGCCGATAAGAACTCGAGAATCCTGAATCTATGCAGTGAAAACCCATTCCTTTATCTCGGTTACTGGTAAATTGATTCTGGTTGTCATAAGAAACTGCAGATTTGGACTTTCAAATAATTTCAGAATATCTTGAAATATCTGATCAGAATGAGAAAATGATTCCATGTCGATATCGAATCATGCGTCGAACTTCATGCTGGCACGAAGTGCTGGAGAAATCGTCATTGCTCTGCAAAAAAATAGCAAAATATCAAGTGTAGAGGGGAATTGGAAAGTGCGGGATAGAGTTCGGGAAAAACCTAATTATAGGTTTTAGAAGATGAAAAGACAAACTCCCCCCGACAAAAACAAAAAACTTCGAACTTAGTTCGACGAAATTACCTGTAAAGAGATAAACATTGTCAACCTAAGTTAGAAGAGCGGGAAAATAGATCGTCGATCTCCGTTTGACAAAATATTTTCAGAAATTAATTCGTCAATCTCCGGTCAACGAAAAATTTCACAAAGAGATTTCGTCGATCTCCATTCGACGAAAAACTCAAGAATAGTTCATAGATCGTCGATCTTCGTTCGACAAAAAATGATCAATTCTTAAGACCTTAGACAGAAATCAAATTTGACCTTCTCCATTAATCATTCCTAGCTAATTTAGGAAGAATAAATGTTTCTTTTCATCCAAGGGTTTGATGAAAATATCTGCCCTTGGTAAATCAGTAGAGACAAAAACAAGATTAATTTTCTTTTTATCCACGTAATCTCTAATGAAATGGTACTATGATGCACTGGATTTTATGTAATGGAAATTGCACTGCCATTGTCACAAAATATAGTTAAATTATTTAGATTATAACCATAATCCAGGAGTTAGTTTTGAATCCACAAAATTTGTGAGCAACAACTGCCAGCTATTATATATTCAGCTTCAGCAGTTGAAGTTGACACAGATGTCTGATTCTTACAAAACCAAGACATAAGCCTATCACCAAGGAACTGACATGTTCTTGATGTGCTTTTCCTATTAACTCTATATCCAGTAAAGTCAGCATCTGAGAATCCAGTTAATTCAAATTCTGATGCAGTTGGATACCAGAGTCCTAGATTTGGGCAACCCTTTATATATCTCAACATTCTTTTTATGAAAATAAGGTGAGATTCTTTAGGATTCACTTGAAACCTAGCACAAAGATATGTAGCAAACATTATATATGATCTGCTAGCTGTGAGATACAATAAGGACCCAACAATAGCCTTATATATTTTTTGATCAACTTGCTTGCCTTATTCATCAGAACCAATCACAGCATTGGAAGCCATGAGAGTTTTCATAGCTGAGGCATCATACAACCCAAATCTCTTAATTAGCTCCTTAGCATATTTAGATTAAGAGATGAAAATGTCATCAGGGGATTGCTTCACTTGAAGACCAAGGAAGTATGAACGCTCACCCATGCTACTCATTTCAAACTTGGAATATATCAGGTCAGAAAACCTTTTGCATAGTTTGGAATCTATAGAGCCAAAAATGATGTCATATACATATATTTGTATTAACAAGATTTTATCTTTATGATGTCTAAAAAATAAAGTCTTATTTACAATACCCCTAGAGAACTTATGCTTTAAAAGAAAGCTAGCTAGGGTCTCATACCAAGCTCTTGGAGCTTGCTTTAAATCATAGAGAGCTTTATGCAATTTAAAAACAAAAGAGGGATGAGTTTGAGAGATAAAACCTGGTGGTTTCTATATATAGACTTCCTCTTTGAGTTCACCATTTAAGAAAGCACTCTTGATATCCATCTGGTAGACTTTGAACTTCTTGTAGGCTGCATAAGCAAGGATTATTCTGATAGCCTCCAGCCTTACAACAGGGGCAAATGTCAGGTCATAATCAATTCCTTCCTCCTAAGAATAGCCTTGAGCTACCAATCTTGCTTTGTTCCTTACTATAGCTCCTTGTGCATCCAATTTGTTTCTAAATACCCATTTAGTTCCAATGACTAGGTAGTCTTTGGGTCTTGGAACTAAATCCCAAACTCTGTATCTCTCAAATTGATTGAACTCTTCTTACATTGCAATAATCCCGTGGGGATCTTACTCTGCATCTTGTATGGATTGGGGCTCAAGTTGAGATATGAAGCAAGCATGTATCAAATCATGGTTGAGTTGATGCCTTGTTTGCACACCAACTGATATGTCTCCAATCACTTGAGATATATGATGATCTCTAAGTGTGACAAGATTAGTAGGAGGAGTTTGTGCAATAACAACATTGGAAATTAATTCCTGAGAGAGTTCTTGGCTGGAGGAGGAGGAAGAGCTTGCCGGAGCCATCCTTGGAGGAATCAAAACGCCGCCACCGTCAAGGGAAAAACAATGCTGCCGCGAAGGAGTGCGAGGCTCATGGCCGGCCATGGTGGTACCGCTGGACTTGAGGTGAGCTTCCTCCCCTCTCCCTTGGTGCTAGATCTATAGCTATTTTAGGAGAGACATCGACTCCATAGAGTCTTGATGGTGAGGAGGAGAGTTCTTAGGATAAGCCATGCCTAGGTTCTCTAGGCTTAGTCTCCCTCCACCTTCTCATCATTCAAAGTGGAGATGAGAGGGGTTTTCGTTGAGGGTTTGGCTTTGAAAGGAGAAATAAGGCTGGGTGTGATTTCTGGAGAAGTTTATGCGAGGTCGTTGCAAGGAAGAAGATGAACGGATGCCGTTCATCTCGCCTTAAGATGCGTGCAGAAATCTGATTTCTGCACGCAGCGACCTTCGTGGCCAATTTCGGAGGTGTTCTGGCCAGATATGGGTGATCGACTCAACACGAAAGTCGTAGCCCTTGAAATTACCTTTCCAACGAGTGGTTGCTCGTTTCCATGCAATACCTGTAGCCACGGGAAAGCTGGTTCGAGTCCGCTGCGTTCGGGAAAATTCCTGTACAGGAAACTGTTTCCTGTACGTATTCGAGTTGAATTTCTGGTATGTTACGACCAGATCTGGGCGATCGACTCAACACGAAAGTCGTAGCCCTCGCGAATACCTTTCCAACGAGGGGTTGTGCATTGTGATCGGATTCCTGTAGCTCCGGGAATCCCAGTTTTAGTATCAGGCTATCCTATGTTAATGCACTTGTTATTTTATAATGCTAGCACTCTTGCAATGGTTGTGATTTGCTCATTTGTTGTCTTGCTCCCATATATCTATAATGTTGTTGTTACTATAATTTAGCATGGTTACTCATTTGGTTGTGTAATAAGGTATAACCATGTATTGGTAGAGAAATGGATTGGATGGGAAGGCTAGATATTAGGAGTTGAGATTGGTATATGATATATTTATACAATTTGGTGTTGAACATATCTATTATGCGTAGTGTTGAGGTGAATTTATTAAATAGGTGGGCGTGAAAATGATGAACACTATGTGAGGAGTATTTTGTAACCGTAATCCGAGCCCAAGGGGTTATTAATAACCGATGCTTAGAGTTGAAGTCTCCCTACGGGTAGCATCGAGTGAGTTGTTTTGGGGCATGTAATGTGCGATGATTCATCGTGTCGCGATATTGAGATAATGACTGTGGCAGGTCTACGGGTTCGCCAGTCGTCACACCGATGGGAGCCAATGGGTAGACCTTGGGCGGTAGGGTTAGATACTTGGTGTCCATAAACCGAGATCTCCTCCGCGCCATGAGAACGGTTGGGCTTGCACCTCGTGCGCTTCCGAGGTTCCATCCGGTTCGAAATCGAAGGCCAGGTTGGGCTGTGTTCTTGGTGCACATTTACCCAAGACCCCTTCTGAGCTGTAGTACGCATGTGAGCTCCGCTGTTGTGTTCTTAGCGTTGAGGCGTACGGGGGCCTAGGATAGGTAGTGTAATACCACCTAGTAGTGGAGACGCCCGCTCCACTGTCGCCGTCTGGCCACGACGGACGACGCCTGAGAGGTTAGCTACCTGCTCGAAAAGTGGGAACTTCAAGTCTGTGTCGATATAGCAACTTGCATGTGCGTGCGCATGATTCGGTCATAGCATAACATTCACATCATGTCATTCATTGCATACACAAGATCCTCATCGTATAAGTTTGTATGGGCACTCCTATACGATGAGTTACTTTATTGTTAAGCCGATCCTTAACTTATAAGTTTGTATGGGCACTCTTATAAGTTAAGTTACTATTCTGATTACTTATACCTGCTGTCATATATATAGATATTTGTAGAACTGCTAGTTGTGTAGCGTAGTTTATACTCCACTATATTTACAGTCACCTGCTTGTTTACTTGCTTATATATATATATATACATATTGTACCTTGTTCCTTTCTCCGCCCGGTGCCGAGGAGTCGTCGGGGGAGCGGATGTGAAGCCACTTAGTCTTATGACTAACGGTTGCTACGTCTTCCTTTTTAGGAGGAAACCCCGCAGGTAGAGCAGCGACGGACTATGCAGCAGGACAGCCAGGCCCGGACGATAGGACCTGAGGTGGTGGTGCCATCGGCACCGTCAGTGACAGTCGTGAGTGTTTTCATGTAGCCATTCGGCAAAACATTTCTAGACTCTTGTTCTTTTGTACAAGCCTGTTGTGCTTGTTATCTTCCGCTACTTTTGGACTTAAACTTAGCTGTGAACTGAACTGCTTTTGCTTTTACTTTTCTGTTATGGTTGGGTTGGCATAATTGTTGTGATATGGATTGTAGCCGGCGGAATAGGCGTCTTGTGGTAAAGGCTAACCCGTGTGTTAGTGCTACCGCAAGGCGGCTATTTCGGGCATAAGACTCCCCTCGTGCCGTGTGTTGTGTTCCGGGAGGGGGGTCTTACAAATGGTATCAGACTTAGCCGATCTTCACCTACAGCAGTCAGGTAACAATGGGCCACTCCCGTTCGATTAGTCGTTTTGGGGACAAACCGACTTAGCGGAAGCAGTGGTGTGCCCATATGTAATTCACACTAAGTTGTCCAACTTTGACATTAGTTTTAGCCAACCTGACCCTAGTTTGTACCTTGCGTATAGGTCCCAGCGCAGGTGGAGCCGGTTGGGGGCACTCCTACCCCTTCCGTCCCTTCACAATTCCAGCAGTCGGAACTGGGACAAACGCTGTCAGCCATATTGGATGCATTTAAAGCCCAGCAAGCTCCGGTGCAACAACAAGCGCCAGGCTCCAACTGGTTGAGCACCTTCCGTGCCCTGTCCCCTCCTGCCTATCTTGGGACAGAATCGCCGGTGCGCACCGAGGAATGGCTTGATACCGTGCAGGAATTGATGGCTGGCATAAGATGTCCGAACAGCATGGCGGTGACATTGGTAGTGACGCTGCTAGAGCTGCACGCCAAAAGGTGGTGGAAGTCCCTCATAGGCTCCATCTTCCAAGGGCGGTTGTACACGGACATCAGTTGGAACGAGTTCACCGAGGCTTTTCTGGATCACTTCATCCCTTCTTCTGCTCGGGATGGACTTGAAGAAAAATTTCTGCAGCTGAAGCAGGGATCGAATTCGGTAACGGAGTACCAGAGGGAGTTCCAACACCTCGCTAGGTTTGCCGATTCCTATGAGTTGGACGATAGAGGCTACGCGAAGCGCTTCTACAAAGGGTTGAGGGACCCCCTGAGGCAGGCCCTTTTGTTTATAGCCGATGGAAGCCTGGCAGAAATCATCGACATGGCAAAGAGACTAGAGGCGGACCACATGGGATGTGGCAAGAGACCCGCGGAAGGAGTAATTGAAGTCGGCCCTAGTAATAGAAGGCGGAATGATCATGGCAGAGGAAGGGGAAACCACAGAGGCGGTCGGTGGGTCAACCGGAACTATCGGGTGGAGTACCCAATTCCGCAACCACTAGCTTTACCTCCACCACCGCAGCAGCAATATTATCAATAACCTGGGGGCCGACGTGAGGTGATATGTTTTGAGTGCAACCAACCGGGGCATGTCCGACGAGTTTGCCCGCGATTGATCGGGGATGCTCCTATTGCTCCCCCTCCAGTAGCTCCACGGGGGCGAGGGCACATGCGTGGCCGAGGAAGAGGACCACCAGGGAGAAATCAAGGACATGCACGGGAGCATGTATTCGCATTGGATATGACTCAGGAGAGAAATCCGCAGGAAGTCATCACCGGTACGTGCAAAATTTATTAATATTATATGACTTGTTAGATTTATGATACAAATGATACGCGCTATTCTGAAAAGTGATTACCCTTTTGGAACCTAGGCACTGTCGTGGTTAGCGGGAGACCCCCCTATACGTTATTTGACACGGGTGCGTCTCACTCGTTCATTTCGGAGGACTTCGTGAAGGACTTGGAGGGAGTGCAACACTTCACGGGCATTACTCAAAGGGTGCGCCTTCCGGACGGCTCTGAGATGACGTCGTCAGCAAGTTGCGATTTCGACACCCTTATTGGAGGAAAGTTCTTTGAAACTCCGGCTACAGTGTTAAGAATCCCGGAGTTCGACCTCATCCTGGGCATGAAGTGGTTGGACTGGCACCACGCCAGGATCAATTGTGCGGAGAAGCAAGTTATGTTGAGGCATGGAGACTCGGAAGTCATCTTCCAAGGTATTAAATTCGCACCCCGTAAATTATTATCTTCAATCCAAGTTATGAAATCTCATATGGAAGGGGACGAGGTCTATGTAATCTGCTTCGAGTTGAAGAAATTGACATTAGAGGTCAAGGATGTGCGGGTGGTGCGAGAATTTTCCGAGGTATTTCCCGAGAAATTGCCGGGACTACCCCCGCATAGGGAAGTGGACTTCCAAATCAAGCTAATTCCGGGTGTCAAGCCCGTCTCGCGAGCTCCATACCGAATGGCTCCGAAGGAACTTGCAGAGTTTAGAGTCCAGCTTCAGGAATTGGTGGGAGCAGGGTTCGTTCGCCCAAGCTCGTCGCCTTGGGGAGCGCCCGTTCTGTTCGTCAAAAAGAAGGATGGCACCCTGCGGTTGTGCATTGATTATCGAGAGTTGAACCGGTTAACGGTGCGGAACACCTATCCCCTACCGCGCATTGATGAATTATTTGATCAATTGGTGGGATCGTATTGGTTCTCCAAGTTAGATCTGCGTTCGGGATATTATCAGCTGAGGATACAAGAAGATGACATTCAGAAGACGGCGTTCAGTTCGAGATATGGTTTGTATGAATTCACCGTGATGCCGTTTGGGCTCACAAACGCCCCTTCCGCCTTTATGAGCTTGATGAACAAGGTGTTCAGCCCTTATTTGGACATCTTTGTCATCGTGTTCATCGATGATATCCTAGTCTACTCCAAGACTGAAGCAGAACACGCCGAACATCTAACTTTAGTGCTGAGGAAGCTAAAGGAGCACACTTTATTTGCCAAGTTCAGCAGATGCGAGTTTTGGCTTCGAGAGGTCGCGTTCTTGGGCCATGTGATTAGTGGGGCGGGGCTAGCAGTAGATCCGGCCAAGGTGCGGGCCGTGAAGGAGTGGTCGCCATTGAAGTCAGCGGCCGACATACGGAGCTTTCTTGGACTTGCCGGGTACTATCGCAAGTTCGTGAAAGGCTTCTCGAAGATCGCCCTTCCCCTTACTACGCTGACCAAGAAGGGTGTGCCGTTTGAATGGACACCCCAGTGTGAAGCTGCATTCCAAGAGTTGAAGGACAGATTGACGACTGCACCCATCCTAGCTCTTCCATCTGGGAAGGAGGGCTTTCAAGTTTACACGGATGCGTCGTATCAAGGGATGGAAGCTGTGTTGATGCAGAATAGGCATGTGATCGCTTATGCTTCAAGACAGTTGAAGAAGCATGAAGCCAGCTACCCGGTGCATGATCTAGAGTTGGGAGCGGTGGTATTCGCCTTGAAGATTTGGAGGCATTATTTATATGGCGTCCACTGCGAGATCTACTCGGATCACAAAAATCTGAAGTACGTTCACACCCAAAAGGAGTTAAACTTGAGACAGCGGCGGTGGTTGGAGTTCTTGTGCGACTATGAATTCACCTTGAACTACCACCCCGGGAAGGTTAATTCCGTAGCTGATGCCTTGAGCCGAAAGGCACCGGGAACGAGCACGGAATCCCACCTGATGAGGATGGAGTTAATCCAGACACTGCAAGAGATGGAAGTCACTTTGGTCTTTAAGAATCAATCGGAAGAGTATACGGAATATTTGGCCGCGATGAGTATAGTTTGCAACATACGAGACTGGATCCGGACGGAACAAAAGAAGGATGCGGCTTTAACCCCGGCTTTCAAGTCAATGGAGGATGGGATTACGGAAGAATACTCCCTAAAAGACGGCCTCGTCCATTTTCGTGGCCGGCTTTACATCCCCGAAGGCGACAACATTCGGGAGGATATTCTAAAGGAGGCCCATTGCTCCAAGTACTCGGTGCACCCGGGGATCGCGAAGATGTATACCGATTTGAGAAAGACAATGTGTTGGCCGGGCATGAAGAGGGATGTCAAATACTTTGTTACTCATTGTGTGGCCTGCCAAATGGTGAAGGCGGAGTGCAGAAGCCCCGGTGGAATGCTACAGTCGTTGCCCATCCCCGAATGGAAATTTGAGGACATCTCCATGGACTTCGTCCACGGGTTACCTCGCTCGCGCTCGGGGAATGATTCTGTGTGGGTGATAGTTGACCGGTTGACCAAAGTAGCCCGATTTATCCCAATGAAGAAGGAGGCGCAGGTGGGCGTCCTAGTGCGTCTCTTTGTGGAGCAATTTGTGCGGTACCATGGTGTGCCGAAGACGATCGTCTCCGATCGGGATGGTCGGTTTACTTCAAGAGAATGGAGGGCTGTACAGGCTTATTTGGGCTCGCGCCTCACCTTTAGCACTGCCTTTCACCCTCAAACGGACGGGCAATCTGAACGAACCATCCGAACATTGGAGGACCTTCTGCGGTTGTGTGTGCTAGATAAAGGAGAACCATGGGAGAGACTCTTAACTCTCGTGGAGTTCTCTTATAATAACAGTCATCAAGCCAGTATTGGAATGACACCTCATGAAGCTTTGTATGGAAGGAGGTGTAGAACACCCTTGTCCTTGGTGCAAGACGAAGATCCGAAGACATTGGGAAATGAGTATATTGATGACACGGACGCGGTGGTTAGGTTGATCCGGGATCGAATGCTAGAGGCTCAAAGCCGACAGGCAAAATATTACAACGCAAGGCACCGTATGGTGGAGTTTCAAGTGGGTGATAAGGTGTTCCTGAAGATTCGACCGATGCACGGAGTGTCGCGGGTACGTGGAGTCAAGAAGCTCAGCCCAAGGTATGTCGGGCCCTATGTCGTGAAACCCTAGCATTCATTCCCCTTTCTTCTGCCCCGAAATTTCTGAGAGAGTTCTTGGCTGGAGGAGGAGGAAGAGCTTGCCGGAGCCATCCTTGGAGGAATCAAAACGCCGCCACCGTCAAGGGAAAAACAATGCTGCCGCGAAGGAGTGCGAGGCTCATGGCCGGCCATGGTGGTACCGCTGGACTTGAGGTGAGCTTCCTCCCCTCTCCCTTGGTGCTAGATCTATAGCTATTTTAGGAGAGACATCGACTCCATAGAGTCTTGATGGTGAGGAGGAGAGTTCTTAGGATAAGCCATGCCTAGGTTCTCTAGGCTTAGTCTCCCTCCACCTTCTCATCATTCAAAGTGGAGATGAGAGGGGTTTTCGTTGAGGGTTTGGCTTTGAAAGGAGAAATAAGGCTGGGTGTGATTTCTGGAGAAGTTTATGCGAGGTCGTTGCAAGGAAGAAGATGAACGGATGCCGTTCATCTCGCCTTAAGATGCGTGCAGAAATCTGATTTCTGCACGCAGCGACCTTCGTGGCCAATTTCGGAGGTGTTCTGGCCAGATATGGGTGATCGACTCAACACGAAAGTCGTAGCCCTTGAAATTACCTTTCCAACGAGTGGTTGCTCGTTTCCATGCAATACCTGTAGCCACGGGAAAGCTGGTTCGAGTCCGCTGCGTTCGGGAAAATTCCTGTACAGGAAACTGTTTCCTGTACGTATTCGAGTTGAATTTCTGGTATGTTACGACCAGATCTGGGCGATCGACTCAACACGAAAGTCGTAGCCCTCGCGAATACCTTTCCAACGAGGGGTTGTGCATTGTGATCGGATTCCTGTAGCTCCGGGAATCCCAGTTTTAGTATCAGGCTATCCTATGTTAATGCACTTGTTATTTTATAATGCTAGCACTCTTGCAATGGTTGTGATTTGCTCATTTGTTGTCTTGCTCCCATATATCTATAATGTTGTTGTTACTATAATTTAGCATGGTTACTCATTTGGTTGTGTAATAAGGTATAACCATGTATTGGTAGAGAAATGGATTGGATGGGAAGGCTAGATATTAGGAGTTGAGATTGGTATATGATATATTTATACAATTTGGTGTTGAACATATCTATTATGCGTAGTGTTGAGGTGAATTTATTGAATAGGTGGGCGTGAAAATGATGAACACTATGTGAGGAGTATTTTGTAACCGTAATCCGAGCCCAAGGGGTTATTAATAACCGATGCTTAGAGTTGAAGTCTCCCTACGGGTAGCATCGAGTGAGTTGTTTTGGGGCATGTAATGTGCGATGATTCATCGTGTCGCGATATTGAGATAATGACTGTGGCAGGTCTACGGGTTCGCCAGTCGTCACACCGATGGGAGCCAATGGGTAGACCTTGGGCGGTAGGGTTAGATACTTGGTGTCCATAAACCGAGATCTCCTCCGCGCCATGAGAACGGTTGGGCTTGCACCTCGTGCGCTTCCGAGGTTCCATCCGGTTCGAAATCGAAGGCCAGGTTGGGCTGTGTTCTTGGTGCACATTTACCCAAGACCCCTTCTGAGCTGTAGTACGCATGTGAGCTCCGCTGTTGTGTTCTTAGCGTTGAGGCGTACGGGGGCCTAGGATAGGTAGTGTAATACCACCTAGTAGTGGAGACGCCCGCTCCACTGTCGCCGTCTGGCCACGACGGACGACGCCTGAGAGGTTAGCTACCTGCTCGAAAAGTGGGAACTTCAAGTCTGTGTCGATATAGCAACTTGCATGTGCGTGCGCATGATTCGGTCATAGCATAACATTCACATCATGTCATTCATTGCATACACAAGATCCTCATCGTATAAGTTTGTATGGGCACTCCTATACGATGAGTTACTTTATTGTTAAGCCGATCCTTAACTTATAAGTTTGTATGGGCACTCTTATAAGTTAAGTTACTATTCTGATTACTTATACCTGCTGTCATATATATAGATATTTGTAGAACTGCTAGTTGTGTAGCGTAGTTTATACTCCACTATATTTACAGTCACCTGCTTGTTTACTTGCTTATATATATATATACATATTGTACCTTGTTTCTTTCTCCGCCCGGTGCCGAGGAGTCGTCGGGGGAGCGGATGTGAAGCCACTTAGTCTTATGACTAACGGTTGCTACGTCTTCCTTTTTAGGAGGAAACCCCGCAGGTAGAGCAGCGACGGACTATGCAGCAGGACAGCCAGGCCCGGACGATAGGACCTGAGGTGGTGGTGCCATCGGCACCGTCAGTGACAGTCGTGAGTGTTTTCATGTAGCCATTCGGCAAAACATTTCTAGACTCTTGTTCTTTTGTACAAGCCTGTTGTGCTTGTTATCTTCCGCTACTTTTGGACTTAAACTTAGCTGTGAACTGAACTGCTTTTGCTTTTACTTTTCTGTTATGGTTGGGTTGGCATAATTGTTGTGATATGGATTGTAGCCGGCGGAATAGGCGTCTTGTGGTAAAGGCTAACCCGTGTGTTAGTGCTACCGCAAGGCGGCTATTTCGGGCATAAGACTCCCCTCGTGCCGTGTGTTGTGTTCCGGGAGGGGGGTCTTACAAATGGTATCAGACTTAGCCGATCTTCACCTACAGCAGTCAGGTAACAATGGGCCACTCCCGTTCGATTAGTCGTTTTGGGGACAAACCGACTTAGCGGAAGCAGTGGTGTGCCCATATGTAATTCACACTAAGTTGTCCAACTTTGACATTAGTTTTAGCCAACCTGACCCTAGTTTGTACCTTGCGTATAGGTCCCAGCGCAGGTGGAGCCGGTTGGGGGCACTCCTACCCCTTCCGTCCCTTCACAATTCCAGCAGTCGGAACTGGGACAAACGCTGTCAGCCATATTGGATGCATTTAAAGCCCAGCAAGCTCCGGTGCAACAACAAGCGCCAGGCTCCAACTGGTTGAGCACCTTCCGTGCCCTGTCCCCTCCTGCCTATCTTGGGACAGAATCGCCGGTGCGCACCGAGGAATGGCTTGATACCGTGCAGGAATTGATGGCTGGCATAAGATGTCCGAACAGCATGGCGGTGACATTGGTAGTGACGCTGCTAGAGCTGCACGCCAAAAGGTGGTGGAAGTCCCTCATAGGCTCCATCTTCCAAGGGCGGTTGTACACGGACATCAGTTGGAACGAGTTCACCGAGGCTTTTCTGGATCACTTCATCCCTTCTTCTGCTCGGGATGGACTTGAAGAAAAATTTCTGCAGCTGAAGCAGGGATCGAATTCGGTAACGGAGTACCAGAGGGAGTTCCAACACCTCGCTAGGTTTGCCGATTCCTATGAGTTGGACGATAGAGGCTACGCGAAGCGCTTCTACAAAGGGTTGAGGGACCCCCTGAGGCAGGCCCTTTTGTTTATAGCCGATGGAAGCCTGGCAGAAATCATCGACATGGCAAAGAGACTAGAGGCGGACCACATGGGATGTGGCAAGAGACCCGCGGAAGGAGTAATTGAAGTCGGCCCTAGTAATAGAAGGCGGAATGATCATGGCAGAGGAAGGGGAAACCACAGAGGCGGTCGGTGGGTCAACCGGAACTATCGGGTGGAGTACCCAATTCCGCAACCACTAGCTTTACCTCCACCACCGCAGCAGCAATATTATCAATAACCTGGGGGCCGACGTGAGGTGATATGTTTTGAGTGCAACCAACCGGGGCATGTCCGACGAGTTTGCCCGCGATTGATCGGGGATGCTCCTATTGCTCCCCCTCCAGTAGCTCCACGGGGGCGAGGGCACATGCGTGGCCGAGGAAGAGGACCACCAGGGAGAAATCAAGGACATGCACGGGAGCATGTATTCGCATTGGATATGACTCAGGAGAGAAATCCGCAGGAAGTCATCACCGGTACGTGCAAAATTTATTAATATTATATGACTTGTTAGATTTATGATACAAATGATACGCGCTATTCTGAAAAGTGATTACCCTTTTGGAACCTAGGCACTGTCGTGGTTAGCGGGAGACCCCCCTATACGTTATTTGACACGGGTGCGTCTCACTCGTTCATTTCGGAGGACTTCGTGAAGGACTTGGAGGGAGTGCAACACTTCACGGGCATTACTCAAAGGGTGCGCCTTCCGGACGGCTCTGAGATGACGTCGTCAGCAAGTTGCGATTTCGACACCCTTATTGGAGGAAAGTTCTTTGAAACTCCGGCTACAGTGTTAAGAATCCCGGAGTTCGACCTCATCCTGGGCATGAAGTGGTTGGACTGGCACCACGCCAGGATCAATTGTGCGGAGAAGCAAGTTATGTTGAGGCATGGAGACTCGGAAGTCATCTTCCAAGGTATTAAATTCGCACCCCGTAAATTATTATCTTCAATCCAAGTTATGAAATCTCATATGGAAGGGGACGAGGTCTATGTAATCTGCTTCGAGTTGAAGAAATTGACATTAGAGGTCAAGGATGTGCGGGTGGTGCGAGAATTTTCCGAGGTATTTCCCGAGAAATTGCCGGGACTACCCCCGCATAGGGAAGTGGACTTCCAAATCAAGCTAATTCCGGGTGTCAAGCCCGTCTCGCGAGCTCCATACCGAATGGCTCCGAAGGAACTTGCAGAGTTTAGAGTCCAGCTTCAGGAATTGGTGGGAGCAGGGTTCGTTCGCCCAAGCTCGTCGCCTTGGGGAGCGCCCGTTCTGTTCGTCAAAAAGAAGGATGGCACCCTGCGGTTGTGCATTGATTATCGAGAGTTGAACCGGTTAACGGTGCGGAACACCTATCCCCTACCGCGCATTGATGAATTATTTGATCAATTGGTGGGATCGTATTGGTTCTCCAAGTTAGATCTGCGTTCGGGATATTATCAGCTGAGGATACAAGAAGATGACATTCAGAAGACGGCGTTCAGTTCGAGATATGGTTTGTATGAATTCACCGTGATGCCGTTTGGGCTCACAAACGCCCCTTCCGCCTTTATGAGCTTGATGAACAAGGTGTTCAGCCCTTATTTGGACATCTTTGTCATCGTGTTCATCGATGATATCCTAGTCTACTCCAAGACTGAAGCAGAACACGCCGAACATCTAACTTTAGTGCTGAGGAAGCTAAAGGAGCACACTTTATTTGCCAAGTTCAGCAGATGCGAGTTTTGGCTTCGAGAGGTCGCGTTCTTGGGCCATGTGATTAGTGGGGCGGGGCTAGCAGTAGATCCGGCCAAGGTGCGGGCCGTGAAGGAGTGGTCGCCATTGAAGTCAGCGGCCGACATACGGAGCTTTCTTGGACTTGCCGGGTACTATCGCAAGTTCGTGAAAGGCTTCTCGAAGATCGCCCTTCCCCTTACTACGCTGACCAAGAAGGGTGTGCCGTTTGAATGGACACCCCAGTGTGAAGCTGCATTCCAAGAGTTGAAGGACAGATTGACGACTGCACCCATCCTAGCTCTTCCATCTGGGAAGGAGGGCTTTCAAGTTTACACGGATGCGTCGTATCAAGGGATGGGAGCTGTGTTGATGCAGAATAGGCATGTGATCGCTTATGCTTCAAGACAGTTGAAGAAGCATGAAGCCAGCTACCCGGTGCATGATCTAGAGTTGGGAGCGGTGGTATTCGCCTTGAAGATTTGGAGGCATTATTTATATGGCGTCCACTGCGAGATCTACTCGGATCACAAAAATCTGAAGTACGTTCACACCCAAAAGGAGTTAAACTTGAGACAGCGGCGGTGGTTGGAGTTCTTGTGCGACTATGAATTCACCTTGAACTACCACCCCGGGAAGGTTAATTCCGTAGCTGATGCCTTGAGCCGAAAGGCACCGGGAACGAGCACGGAATCCCACCTGATGAGGATGGAGTTAATCCAGACACTGCAAGAGATGGAAGTCACTTTGGTCTTTAAGAATCAATCGGAAGAGTATACGGAATATTTGGCCGCGATGAGTATAGTTTGCAACATACGAGACTGGATCCGGACGGAACAAAAGAAGGATGCGGCTTTAACCCCGGCTTTCAAGTCAATGGAGGATGGGATTACGGAAGAATACTCCCTAAAAGACGGCCTCGTCCATTTTCGTGGCCGGCTTTACATCCCCGAAGGCGACAACATTCGGGAGGATATTCTAAAGGAGGCCCATTGCTCCAAGTACTCGGTGCACCCGGGGATCGCGAAGATGTATACCGATTTGAGAAAGACAATGTGTTGGCCGGGCATGAAGAGGGATGTCAAATACTTTGTTACTCATTGTGTGGCCTGCCAAATGGTGAAGGCGGAGTGCAGAAGCCCCGGTGGAATGCTACAGTCGTTGCCCATCCCCGAATGGAAATTTGAGGACATCTCCATGGACTTCGTCCACGGGTTACCTCGCTCGCGCTCGGGGAATGATTCTGTGTGGGTGATAGTTGACCGGTTGACCAAAGTAGCCCGATTTATCCCAATGAAGAAGGAGGCGCAGGTGGGCGTCCTAGTGCGTCTCTTTGTGGAGCAATTTGTGCGGTACCATGGTGTGCCGAAGACGATCGTCTCCGATCGGGATGGTCGGTTTACTTCAAGAGAATGGAGGGCTGTACAGGCTTATTTGGGCTCGCGCCTCACCTTTAGCACTGCCTTTCACCCTCAAACGGACGGGCAATCTGAACGAACCATCCGAACATTGGAGGACCTTCTGCGGTTGTGTGTGCTAGATAAAGGAGAACCATGGGAGAGACTCTTAACTCTCGTGGAGTTCTCTTATAATAACAGTCATCAAGCCAGTATTGGAATGACACCTCATGAAGCTTTGTATGGAAGGAGGTGTAGAACACCCTTGTCCTTGGTGCAAGACGAAGATCCGAAGACATTGGGAAATGAGTATATTGATGACACGGACGCGGTGGTTAGGTTGATCCGGGATCGAATGCTAGAGGCTCAAAGCCGACAGGCAAAATATTACAACGCAAGGCACCGTATGGTGGAGTTTCAAGTGGGTGATAAGGTGTTCCTGAAGATTCGACCGATGCACGGAGTGTCGCGGGTACGTGGAGTCAAGAAGCTCAGCCCAAGGTATGTCGGGCCCTATGTCGTAGTGGAAAGGATTGGCCCTCTGGCCTATCGATTGGAGTTACCACCGGAGCTGGAGAACCTTCACGACGTGTTCCATGTATCGTCGCTTCGGAAGGCTTTGTTGCGGCCTGAACAGTATATCCCCACGGCGGATGGTGCCGTGGCGTCTGATAGGTCTGTGCGACTGGAGCCGGTGCGGATAGTTGATAACGAGACAAGAACCTTGCGCCGCAAAAGTGTTCCCTTGGTGAAAGTGCTATGGTCTAATCATGGGAAGGAGGAGTTCACATGGGAGCCAAGGGATTTGATGCAAGGGCGCTACCCGGAATTATTTACTCCAGGTAAGAATTTTATTTGAAAGCATAGTTCCCTTTTATGTGTTTCACTCCCATAGCCTTACCCTGATTTCGGGGACGAAATCTTTTATTTTGTTTATAGGATTTGTAACGTCCCAATTCGCGCTAGGCCCCTTGATTGCGTATTTGAGTCAAGGGGGCTGTGGTGAGCCCAATGGGAGTGTGGGGGAGCAGGTGCGAACGTACGGGAAATGAGAAAAACAAGGCAAAATGGCATTTCTGGCTGACACGGGTATGGACACGGCCGTGTCCATACCCGTGTGCCTCATAAAATTAGGCTTACCAGTCAGAGAGGTACACGGGTATTGGGACACGGGCGTGTCCCTAGCCGTGTGCCAAGGACACGGGTCGAGACACGGCCGTGTCTCTACCCGTGTGCCGCAACCCCGACCCGGCAGGAAGACGTTCTGGGATGAACACGGCCCTAAACACGGCAGGCGATACGGCTGTGTCACCTGCACACGGGTAGGAACACGGTCGTGTGCCTACCCGTGTCTGCGGTGTATAAAAAGGAAAAAGTTGTGAAACCCTAGCATTCATTCCCCTTTCTTCTGCCCCGAAATTTCTGAGAGAGTTCTTGGCTGGAGGAGGAGGAAGAGCTTGCCGGAGCCATCCTTGGAGGAATCAAAACGCCGCCACCGTCAAGGGAAAAACAATGCCGCCGCGAAGGAGTGCGAGGCTCATGGCCGGCCATGGTGGTACCGCTGGACTTGAGGTGAGCTTCCTCCCCTCTCCCTTGGTGCTAGATCTATAGCTATTTTAGGAGAGACATCGACTCCATAGAGTCTTGATGGTGAGGAGGAGAGTTCTTAGGATAAGCCATGCCTAGGTTCTCTAGGCTTAGTCTCCCTCCACCTTCTCATCATTCAAAGTGGAGATGAGAGGGGTTTTCTTTGAGGGTTTGGCTTTGAAAGGAGAAATAAGGTTGGGTGTGATTTCTGGAGAAGTTTATGCGAGGTCGTTGCAAGGAAGAAGATGAACGGATGCCGTTCATCTCGCCTTAAGATGCGTGCAGAAATCTGATTTCTGCACGCAGCGACCTTCGTGGCCAATTTCGGAGGTGTTCTGGCCAGATCTGGGTGATCGACTCAACACGAAAGTCGTAGCCCTTGAAATTACCTTTCCAACGAGTGGTTGCTCGTTTCCATGCGATACCTGTAGCCACGGGAAAGCTGGTTCGAGTCTGCTGCGTTCGGGAAAATTCCTGTACAGGAAACTGTTTCCTATACGTATTCGAGTTGAATTTCTGGTATGTTGCGACCAGATCTGGGCGATCGACTCAACACAAAAGTCGTAGCCCTCGCGAATACCTTTCCAACGAGGGGTTGTGCATTGTGATCGGATTCCTGTAGCTCCGGGAATCCCAGTTTTAGTATCAGGCTATCCTATGTTAATGCACTTGTTATTTTATAATGCTAGCACTCTTGCAATGGTTGTGATTTGCTCATTTGTTGTCTTGCTCCCATATATCTATAATGTTGTTGTTACTATAATTTAGCATGGTTACTCATTTGGTTGTGTAATAAGGTATAACCATGTATTGGTAGAGAAATGGATTGGATGGGAAGGCTAGATATTAGGAGTTGAGATTGGTATAGGATATATTTATACAATTTGGTGTTGAACATATCTATTATGCGTAGTGTTGAGGTGAATTTATTGAATAGGTGGGCGTGAAAATGATGAACACTATGTGAGGAGTATTTTGTAACCGTAATCCGAGCCCAAGGGGTTATTAATAACCGATGCTTAGAGTTGAAGTCTCCCTACGGGTAGCATCGAGTGAGTTGTTTTGGGGCATGTAATGTGCGACGATTCATCGTGTCGCGATATTGAGATAATGACTGTGGCAGGTCTACGGGTTCGCCAGTCGTCACACCGATGGGAGCCAATGGGTAGACCTTGGGCGGTAGGGTTAGATACTTGGTGTCCATAAACCGAGATCTCCTCCGCGCCATGAGAACGGTTGGGCTTGCACCTCGTGCGCTTCCGAGGTTCCATCCGGTTCGAAATCAAAGGCCAGGTTGGGCTGTGTTCTTAGTGCACATTTACCCAAGACCCCTTCTGAGCCGTAGTACGCATGTGAGCTCCGCTGTTGTGTTCTTAGCGTTGAGGCGTACGGGGGCCTAGGATAGGTAGTGTGATACCACCTAGTAGTGGAGACGCCCGCTCCACTGTCGCCGTCTGGCCACGACGGACGACGCCTGAGAGGTTAGCTACCTGCTCGAAAAGTGGGAACTTCAAGTCTGTGTCGACATAGCAACTTGCATGTGCGTGCGCATGATTCGGTCATAGCATAACATTCACATCATGTCATTCATTGCATACACAAGATCCTCATCGTATAAGTTTGTATGGGCACTCCTATACGATGAGTTACTTTATTGTTAAGCCGATCCTTAACTTATAAGTTTGTATGGGCACTCTTATAAGTTAAGTTACTATTCTGATTACTTATACCTGCTGTCATATATATAGATATTTGTAGAACTGCTAGTTGTGTAGCGTAGTTTATACTCCACTATATTTACAGTCACCTGCTTGTTTACTTGCTTATATATATATATACATATTGTACCTTGTTCCTTTCTCCGCCCGGTGCCGAGGAGTCGCCGGGGGAGCGGATGTGAAGCCACTTAGTCTTATGACTAACGGTTGCTACGTCTTCCTTTTTAGGAGGAAACCCCGCAGGTAGAGCAGCGACGGACTATGCAGCAGGACAGCCAGGCCCGGACGATAGGACCTGAGGTGGTGGTGCCATCGGCACCGTCAGTGACAGTCGTGAGTGTTTTCATGTAGCCGTTCGGCAAAACATTTCTAGAATCTTGTTCTTTTGTACAAGCCTGTTGTGCTTGTTATCTTCCGCTACTTTTGGACTTAAACTTAGCTGTGAACTGAACTGCTTTTGCTTTTACTTTTCTGTTATGGTTGGGTTGGCATAATTGTTGTGATATGGATTGTAGCCGGCGGAATAGGCGTCTTGTGGTAAAGGCTAACCCGTGTGTTAGTGCTACCGCAAGGCGGCTATTTCGGGCAACAGACTCCCCTCGTGCCGTGTGTTGTGTTCCGGGAGGGGGGTCTTACAGATGGTGCTACTGAAGAGCCCATTGTAGAAGAGTAAGTTCAGATGCCAGAGCAGGAGGAGATCCTGGATGAAGGGGGAGTTTTGCCTGTTGATATTCCACCTGTGGTGGAGGTGCCCCTAAGGAGATCTGAAAGACTACAGAGAGGCAGCACAAGATATCCACCACAGGATTATATCCTGTTGACTGATGGTGGAGAGCCTGAGTCCTTGGTGGAGGCTCAAACGGCTGATGATAGAGAGCAGTGGGCTGAAGCTATGGAGGAGGAGTTATCTTCTCTCCAGAAGAACGGAACCTATGACTTGGTCCGGCTTCCTAAGGGGAAAAGAGCATTGATGAACAAATGGGTATTCAAGTTGAAGACAGATGAAAATCTTTCCCGGCCCAAGTACAAGGCAAGGTTGGTGGTCAAAGGCTTTAGTCAGAAGAAAGGCGTGGATTTTGATGAGATATTCTCACCTGTGGTGAAGATGTCTTCTATCCGCCTCATTCTAGGGTTGGTTGCCTCTATGAATCTGGAAGTAGAGCAGATGGACGTGAAGACAGCCTTTCTGCACGGTGATTTGGAGGAGGAGCTGTACATGGAACAACAAGAAGGGTTCGAGGTCAAGGGGAAGGAGAATCTGGTATGTTGGCTCAAGAAGAGTCTTTATGGGTTGAAACAGGAACCCAGGCAGTGGTATAAGAAGTTTGACTCCTTCATGACCATGAACAAATTCTTGAGGACCAGGGCTGACCACTGTGCATATGTGAGGAGAACGGAAGGGTCCTTCATTATTCTGTTACTCTATGTTGATGACATGCTGATTGTCGGGAATGACAAGGCTAGCATTGCAGAGTTGAAGATGGAGCTCAGCAATACCTTTGAGATGAAGGATCTTGGACCAGCAAAGAAGATCCTGGGTATGAAGATTACCAGAGACAGGAGTGCAGGTCTGTTATGGCTGTCTCAGGTTGAATATGTTTAAAAAGTTCTGAAGAGGTTCATGATGGAGAAGGCAAAGGTTGTTATCACTCCATTGCGTGGACACTTCAAGTTATCCAGCGGTCAATGCCCTTCTTCTAAGAAGGAGGCTGAGGAGATAAGCCAGGTACCCTATGCTTCTGTAGTAGGGGTTTGATGTATACTATGGTCTGTATGAGACCAGACATAGCTCATGCAGTAGGGTTGGTGAGCAGATTTTTGGCAAACCCAGGACGGGTCCATTGGGACGCTGTGAAGTGGATTCTTTGATATCTCAGAGGTACTACAAATTTGTGTCTGCATTTTGGTGGAGAATCAGCTGAACTGGTTGGGTACTCTGATTCATATATGTCTGGATACGTTGATTCTAGAAGATCCACTTCAGGGTATGCTGTTACTTATGCAGGGGGCTGTGTCGTGGCAGTCGCGGTTATAGAAGTGTGTGGCATGTCGACGATTGAGGCAGAGTATATAGCTTTGACTGAAGCTTCCAAAGAGGTCTTGTGGATGAAGAAGTTCATGCTTGAACTTGGAATCCAACAATATGTGTTCACTGTGTTCAGTGACAGTCAGAGTGCTATTTTTCTTGCCAAGAATCCCGCCTACCACTCCAAGACGAAGCACATAGATGTCAGGTATCATTGGATACAAGATGTTGTCGAGGAGAAGCTACTAAAGGTGGAAAAGGTTCACACGGATGAAAATCCTTCAGACATGATGACAAAGGTCGTTCCAAGGGAGAAGCACGAGTTGTGTCGACGGCTGGTCGGCATGGTATCTTCTTGAAGCTTTCAGAATGGTGGGACTTCTCTTCAGGGTCTGGAGGGGGAGTCTGTTGGGGTCCAGGCCCTAAATTGAAGACCGGAGGCTTGCAAAGGAGAAAAGAAAAAAAACTGCCATGAACAGTACTTTCGGCGTGTATCGAATCCGATACTTGCCGAATTTACTGTTCATGAACAGTAAATTCGGCGGGTATCACGATTTCACCGATTCGCCGGATTTCGCTGTTTCGTCGGTTTTTCACCTTCTATTCTCGCCGATTTGGCGGTTCAGCAGTCCGGGCTGGCTGCTCCTGGGGGTTCTGGTGGCCCTATTTATCGGTGTTTGGGGTTAATCCAGGGGTATCTTTTTCGGCTAATCATCCATCAGGGCTAGCGCAGCAGAAGGCGGAAAAATCATGCATCGGGTGTAGTGGGATCAGCGGCGGTTTCGCCGAAGTTGCTGTTGGTCCATCGGTTGTTTGCCGGAAGTTTGCTACGACTGCATTAGAGGTGAGCGATGGTTCTGTAAATTTCATCGGAGCCGTGCGGCGCTCTTGATCCGGTTTCGTTCTAAGTTTTGGAGACGCCGATAGTGGTGCTAGGAGAGGATTCTCTTGGCTTGTTTCTCCGTGTGGAGATTGTTGCTCAATAGGAGGGGGGTTCTTTGCTAGAGCGGGGTTTTTTTTACCTCAACTTGTTGAGGGTTGTTCTTCCTCAGTTTCAGAAGGTTTCTCTTGAGATTTTGAGTGGGGATTCGTTTGTGAATCCGGAGAGGGAACTAGGTTGGGCAAACCTAGTGTTTTTGTAATCCGTTATTATTATTATAGTGGATTGTTTGTGTACCCTTCCCCGTGGTTTTCCCCCTATTAGTTGAGGGGGTTTCCACGTAAAAACTCTGTGTGTTTTTTTTGTTTTGTTATTTTTTGCTTGGATCCAGGTTTGCACGTGTCGGGACCTTCTTCCCTACATGTTGTTCTCTCCCCGCACATGTCCAACCACAAGAGACTCATCCAACACCTTCTCCCGAATGAAATGGTGCTCAATCTCAATGTGTTTGGTCCGCGCGTGACAAACTGGATTATTAACCAGTTTAAGAGAACTTTTGTTGTCACCGCATAGCAGAGTTGGAGCACACACTTCTTTTTGGACGTCCTCTACTAGTCTCCTAAGCCAGATGGCTTCCCGAGCTGCTAAGGTCAAAGCCTTGTACTCCGCTACCGTATTAAAGACGGACACAAAATCCTGTTTCTTGCTGTGCCACGAGATACCCGCTGATCCACATGTGAAGACGTAACCAGAAGTTGACTTTCGGTCGTCTGAATCCCCCACATAATCAGCATCTGTGTAACCGTGCAGGTTGAAGCTCGTGTCTCTTCCATAAAGGAGACCCATATTAGAAGTGGATTTCACGTACTTCAGAATGCTCCTTGCCGCCATCAGATGAGGTTTCGAGGTTCCGCCATATACCAACTTACTCGGCCTACAACATATGCAATGTCTGGTCTCGTAATCGTCAAGTAGATAAGGCTTCCCACCAGAGCCCGGAACACTAGAAGATCTGGAAGTATTCTCCCCTCATCTCGTTGAAGCTTGATGCCAACATCAAGTGAAGTAGAGCTACTCTTTCCCTCCTGCATGGCGAATCGCTGAATAATCAATTCTACATAGCCCTTCTGGGAAACGAGTATGTCGCACTCTTTATTCTCCACCTCGAGTTCAAGCAAGTGGTGGAGCTCATCCAAATCCTTCATCTCAAACGGTATAGCTAGCTCTACCATGAGCCTAGCTACCTCCTCCTCAGAGTTTCCCGTGACGATCATGTCGTCCAAGTACAACAACACTAAGACATGAAGCTCACATCTCTTCTTGATGAATAGACTCGAATCTGAATCAGAGGCAAGATAACCACAAAATTGGAAGCTTCGACGGACGCACTTTTCAAGGCTTCGTGGGCTTAGCTTCTTTTCTGGTTTTCTACACTTAAAATTTGTAACGAAGAGGTGGTCCGTCACCCTCCGAGAAACTCAAATACATGTAAACAATGAGAAAATAGTGAATTTTGGCCCATCACAGATCTGATCACATGGTTTTTCACAATTTATTTATAGGTTTTTCACATTAAAAACATCACTTGTCATTGCTGTTTAATTTTAATTTGACTGTTTGCATGCCCGATCCGACTTGGAGCTAAAACAATCTGATTCTCCGGACCTGCGAAAACCCGTCAACCCACAAAAATTCTATTATTTGAAATCATTGACGCTGAAGGCATCCAATAATTTATAAATAAGGGTCAAGATCAAAGAATTGGTAATTCTAAAAAAAAATATTATGATATTGACATATTAAATTCTAATTAAGGCATCCAATAATTTATAAATAAGGGTCAAGATCAAAGAAATGGAAATTCTAAAAAAAGATTATGAGATTGACATATTAAATTCTAATTAAGGCATCCAATAATTTATAAATAAGGGTCAAGATCAAAGAAATGGTAATTCTAAAAAAAAAAAGATTATGAGATTGACATATTAAATTCTAATTAAGTGTTCGCTAAACAGTATTTTTTTTTATTTACTTTTTTCTGCTCTGAAGAGTTAGTGAAAAACTCCACCTTCATAAAATATATGTTTGACATACATGACAACAATCGTGAGGGAGCGTCACCAAAAAAACAAAATAAAATTTTCAACATAATGGCGGATAAAGTTTCTGTAGGTGATTTTGAGCATGAAGCTCACGAATGACTATTCATAATCACCACGCTTATGACTCTCACCGCCGTGCCAAACAGTCTCTAAGATGGCGCTAAAAACAATTTCAAGACGGAAAGGAAAGACGCCAAGATTTGTTTTTCAACTGCAAGCTTGAATATTTCAAAATAATGGCCGGGGTAAGCAAAGAAGAAAGCGGTCTCCATACGGACATTTAGTATAATAGAGGCCAGGAGCCGCAATTCTACGTACTTCAGACTATAATATCTCCATCCGGCCGGCAATATATTAATTAATGGAGAACTTCTCCTGGAGAATAGTTATTCCGGCCCTCCTGCTCCTTATCTTTCTCTCAAACAATGGTGTGTTTTTTCATTTTTCTCTCATCCTCGCTCTCTTTTTCTTAGACTTTGTCTGGCACAGGTTATGTTGATGAATAAGCCGCTAATTGAAAATAAAAATCTGCATAGAAATTTTATAAATCAATGATGAATAAGTAGTCGACTGTTCATTCATTCATAATAGTCTGTTCGGTTAGAAGTGTTTTTTTTTCGCCCGAGCGTGATTTATTCGTCCGGACCTGTTTTGTTCGATTTTTTCTCCCGGTCGCAATTTTTTTCGCCCAAGTTCGATTTTTTTCGCCCGAACTCGATTTTTTAGCCCGGACGATTTTTTTCGGGCGAGCGCAATTGTTTCGCCAGCCAAATTTTTTCACCCGCTCGCGATTTTTTTCGTCCTGTCGCGATTTTTTTCGCCTGAGCAATTTTTTTTTGCTCATACGCATTTTTTGGCCCGGTAGCGCTTTTTTTCCCGGTCACGGTTTTTTTCGCCCGGACGCGATTTTTTTCGCACGGTCACATTATTTCACCAGAGCGCATTTTTTTCTCTGGGGCGAATTTTTTCACCTGGGCTCGTTTTTTTTCCCGCGCGCGTTTTTTCCACGGCCGCGTTTTTTTCGCCCGAACGCTTTTTTTTTCACTCGAGCGCATTTTATTTGCCCGAGCGCGTTTTTTTTCACCCAGGAGCGTTTTTTCGCCTTGCCGCGTTTTTTTCGTCCGACCGCATTTTTTTCGCCCGTGCACAAATTTTTCCCCCATATGCTATTTTTTTGAAAGGACTCGTTTGTTTCTCTTAGACGCGTTTTTTTCGCCCGGGAAAACGAAAAAAATGTGTTCCGGTGAAAAAAAACACGCCCAGCCAAAAATAAGCGTCCGAGCGAAAAAATCCCGTCTGGACAAATAAATCGCTCCCCTCTGTGCTCGGAAGAAAAAACCGCATCCAGGAAAAAAAGTCACTTCCGGGAAAAAAAATCGCGCCCGGAAAAAATTACGCCCAGAGGAAAAAAACCCGCCAAGGCGAAAACAACGCGCCCGGAAGACAAAAACGCGCAAAGGCGAAAAAAATCAACTTGGGCGAAATGTCTCGCCCGGGCGAAAAAACTCTTTAGGGCGAAAACAACACGTCATGGCTAAAATATTGCATCCGGGCCAAAAGATCGCGCTAGGGCGAAATGATCGCGCCCTGGCGAAAAAAATTCCGGCCGGTCAAAAAAATTGTGCGCCGGCAAAAAAATTACGCCCGGTCGAAAAAACCGCTCCCTTGCGAAAAAATTTTGCCCGTTCAAAAAAATCGCGTCCATGTGAGAAATTATCTCGCGGATGAAAAATTCACGCATTGGTGAAAAAATCGCATCCAGATAAAAAAATCACATTTGGAAAAAAAATCACGCAAATGACTTTTTAAAGAGATAATCGCTTATAAGAAGATGGATCCCAGTAGCTCACGAAAAATCAACTTATCATCAAATTTAAAACAAGTGATTTTCTCTAAGCTGCACAAACAAACAGTTATAAAATTACGTTTATGTTTTAAATAGAGATTATTGATCAGCATAAACTGTCTCAAACAAAATCTTAGTAATAATGATGATAATTATTTCTCTCGTATTTGAAGTTACGATGGCGAGGCATGCCACGAAAATTAATAGAAATTTATTATATCCCTGGTGTGCGGACCGGAACTGCAAGACATTGTGTGAGGGGCAATTACTGCACTATTATGTCTGCAAATTGAGGCGAAACAGGTGTGGCTGTACGTGGAAAAACATGTACATGCGTTTATGAGAATCGGCGTAATCCACGTAATTTTGGTTTCTTATCTTTGACCCCGCGCTATGCCTTCGGCATAATTCTCATCTGATGTCAGAAGATGAAATAATACAATGAACTATGGATTTTATGAGGGTGGGGTCGGTTTCTTCTCTTGCTTTATGGCTTGAATGATTTCTATGGATTTGACGGTGGCTTGAAATAAATTTTCTTTAACTAAAATATTTTCTGGTGTTAACTAAAATGTGCTCCTCTCTGTGTGATGGGTGATTCACAATGAACAATTTTTGTAACGAAAAGATAGAATATCATCCAATGTAATTTCGATTAAATAGGCAAAAGATTTTTAAATTTTAAAGATCGTGCAAATCACTTTGACACGAGGATAAATGAATAAAATTTTAAAAGACAGATTTCCTAATTAATGAGAAAGAAATAAGGCCTAAGTACAAGATCAATGATAATTCATTTGTCAATTAAATTTTGACTCTAATTTTAATTACCAACCCTCAATGTCGTCGGACTGAACAGACTTTGAAGAGGATAATATAAAAATTTTACATAAAGAAAAACAGTTTGTACGGAGAATTCTTCTTTTTTCAAATTTCATTCATTTTAATTAAATGATTTAACAGAAATGACCTAAACTAATCTTATTTCTATTTGATCTTTGCTTTGGAATCACTGATTGTTTTTGGCCAATTTAATTTAATTTTAAAATTACTACATGGCGGGTCGGGTTGTTTAGCCTATCGTCGGGTCAGGATGTGCGGGCCAATCTGCATGTAGTGCACATGCATGCATGTTCTCTATGCGTCTCCTGCTTCATGCATCCTGCCCTCGGTGCATCGAGAGTCAAGGGAAAGCAAGGATCAGTAGCAAAGTTAAAAGTTAAACAATGACAAGAAAAAATAGTATTAATCCTAATTGTGGGGATAGGGAAATATAATGCAAATGTCAATTTGATGCAAGTCAATTCAAGAGCATTACAGATGCTTTAATATTTTTCATTTCTAATCAAAATTGATTTAAATTAACTACTTTTTTAATCAAAAGTGAGTAAATTCTTTTGTTACGCCCGCATGTCGTCGACCGTGCGACCGCTCCTTCGCACCCCTACACATGCAATCGCGCCTCCACGGCCTTTACCCGCAGTTCAGCTCTAGTAAATTATCAAACAGCAAAACGAGCGGTTACGAAGAATAATAAACACGAAAAATAAGAAAACAACACAAACGAAAAACACCAATTTTAAAGTAGTTCACCGAAATTGAAAAAGAGTACCCCCACTGTACAGGCAGAGAATTTTATTTTTCTTTTCTCAAACCTACAATACGGCTAAAAGGGAGGAAAAATAAATCGAGTGATGACGATTTTGAATCCTTCAAGATCTGGTCGTACACGTAGCGACGAGAAAGAAAATCCGGCGGCAAGAGAAGAGCCAACGACCGTGAGCAGAGCACGCTACAACAAAGAAGAAGCCCAACGACAAGGATGATGGCGTCGACCACAAAGAAATGCACATGCGGAAGCAACGAGGAAGAGAGCCCTTTTGTTCGGCCAGGGTCGGCCGAACTCTCTGCAAATCCTGCTTGGCCAAAATTTCTCTGCTCTTATGGGGAGAACCCGACACATCCTTTTATAAGTGGGAGAAACCCTAAAGAGGGGGCCGGATGGATCCTGTCAAAACAGGAAAAGTATAATGCAATATTGCATTATTTGGGAATGCCAAAAAAGAACAGCAATGAATATAGCAGTCTCCAAAATAGGCAGCCGACCAGGGGGGTGATTCCTGCGGGAATCAGGGAGAGGAGGAACACAACAATCTCCACTTTGATTCCTCTTTCATGGCATGATTTACCTGACTAAATAATTCCAAGATGTCCCAACGGTCACCAAGATCCAAAGCCAAAGGAACTGACTGAATGAACTTTGGTCAAGAATGGATCATAAGAAAACTCCTTCAATCCCGAGTAGCACACAAACTGAACTGATGTGCCTGTCACAGAAATGCTCCACCTTGAAGCTAAATTTCAACTACTCTACTTCCAATGATGGTCTCCCATAGCAAAATGAACCTGTCAAGACTCTCTGGCCTTTGATGTACGCGCAAGAGAGAAATTGACAAATGCAGACACATCAACAATGAATGCGAACAAATTGACCTCAGCATGGAAAAGAAAGAACCCCTATGAGAATTAATCAAAGAATTGATTAGACGCACTCTAAGCTCATGAAAAATTAAAGGAGTAACAAGAAAAGAGCTTAGATAATAAAAGATGACCTAAACTACACTCACAAAACGAAGTTCTTGACCAAAAAAAAGAACTCAAAAATAAGTGTTATAGTAACACAAGTATAGAGATATTATGATTAAAAAAAGAAAATAAGCTTGAGCAAAATAAAGGAATAATGATCATGTGATCAAAACAAGAAAAGACAAAAAATGCAGAAAGCCCAAAAGAAAACACATAAGAAAAAGGGCAAGGAAAATGATAGGTGAGAAAAATACTAAAGAACATCCTCATCGACATCCTCAAGGCATAAGGATGCGACAGACCTTTTTTTATCATCACTAGGGATCTTTCCTTTCTCCTTGTTCTGAAGCTTCCAATAATCATTTATCACATGACCCTTCTTTTGGTAGTAGTTGGAGTGTCTATCTTAACTTTTCTTAGACTTGGCTCCTCTGACAGAACCAGAAAGACCCCGAGAAAATAAAGCTGAACTTTCAGTAATATCTGATGTACAACCCCATATTCGCAAGAGTGGGGTCCCCCCGGCAGGCATATGACCAGCTATGCTTTTTTAAGATTTTGAAGAGGTTTTGCACTCTTGGTGGCCAATTTAGGCTTGACCCTTGTAATATACTAGTAGGGGGAGAAACAATCTACCTCTCCCCACGGCCCCTTTTGGGGGCGGGTGCGACAAGATGGCCGTCACCCGCCCCGGCTTGTTAGGTGCGAGGTGGGAACAACGGGAGTGGCCTGAGGCCAGGGTCCCGCCCCCTGCACCTTAGTCCTGGGTGGGGCTAGACCAGCCTACGGCCTCTCGCCCCGGGCGGCTAGCTCGGGGGGGCAAGATTGACTTGCAGCCTCTCGCCCCGGCTGGCTAGCTCCCAGGGGCAAGACCGGCCTGCGGCCTCTTGCCCCGGGTGGCTAGCTCGTGGGGGTGAGATCGGCCTAGGCCTTTGGGCTCTCGCCCCGGGCGGCTAGCTCGTGGGGGTGAGATCGGCCTATGGGCTCTCGCCCCGGGCGGTTAGCTCGTGGGGGTGAGCTCGCGGGGGGAAACCTGCTTGCGGCCTCTCGTCCCGGGCGGCTAGATCTTCAGTGGGGTTCACCTGCTCGCCTCGGGTATCGGGGGGGGGGGGGGGGGGGTAGGGGGAATGGCTTAGCCTCTGTTCCCCCTGGACCTCTTTTGGCCATGCTTTTACCATTGTGCCCTCGGGGTGGAATTACCTCTTTACCCCCCAGTGTGGATGTTTTTTATTGGCTCATGGCCTATTTGTCCTAGGGTTATTTGTGACCTTTTGGTCCCCAGGCTTGGAAAAACTATAAATAGATCCCCCTTGGGTACCTTTAGATGGATGAGTTTTTTGGCTTCCTCCTCCTTAGAATTCTTCTTGGTTGAGTGAGAGAGCTCTTCAAGGTACCCAGCTCAGCCATTGGTGAGGGAAGGGAAGTGCTTTTGTGACCTTCCGGGCATATGGTGGGACCTCCATGCTAGAGCCGAGGGTCTATTCCTAATTTCCCAAGTCTTTGGTCCGCGACATTCCCCCGAGTGTAGTAGGTGTGAGGTCACCCCTCTTTTGGGACCCCGAACTCCACGAGAGGTCAATTTTTGCTTCAACATTTTTGTTGCGATGAGCGTGGAGAGTGACCAGCACATAAGATCTCAGGAGAGTGTCATGGCTGGAGATCAGGGAGGTAGTGATGATCTCGGCGAGCTCCCCAACCCAGGACCCTTCGTAGGAAGGGAGGAGTTCATGCCTTCCATCTCCGGCATCATGGAGATGCTGCGAAGTATTGCCCCTCGGGCTGACAGCTCAACTCCCACCCCCAGGGACTAGCTCCCAGGGGGTCTCGACGAGCTGACCCAGAGTGGTCTTGGCGAGCTGCCTCCCAGGGGTATAGGCTAGATACCCCAGCAGGGGTAGAAGGAAGTGCACCAAGAAAGACGGTCAGGGAAGGAAAGGATTGGAGAAGGGGTCGAGCGAGGCCTCACTGACTGGGAGTTGTTACCCAGCCCAGCGAGTGCTAGCCCTCTAGGAGAGCAGGTCACACGAGTAGAGGTTACGAGAGTACCCCTCAGGGTGTCACCCTTCAGCGAGCTGATCATCTAAGCTCCTATTCTCGAGGGGTTTTGAGAGCCTGACATGGCTTACTATACCAGAAAGTATGACCTCGTCCAACACCTACAGTAGTTCGAGGATGCCATCTCAATCAGGCCGATGATGGATTCCTTCAAGTGTCGCCTCTTTGCGATCACGTTGAAGGAGAAGGAAAGAGACTGGTTTCATCAACTCCCTCCGAGGTCGATCTATGGGTTCGAGGACTTGATCCGGAGCTTTCAGCTTCGCTTCTCTATCTCCAAGAAGAGGAAAAAGAGTCCTGAGTCCATCTTCCAGATAAGACAAAGGGCCAAGGAGTCGCTGACCCATTACGTTGATAGGTTCCAAGAGGAGATCCTAGATATCTAGAAGATGTCAGGGTATGTCCTCTAGATGACATTCACGGTGGGGTTGCGCGAGGGGTTCTTCAAGATGAGCCTGACCCAAAAGGCCCCCCTTTACTTCGAGGAGCTAGGAAAGGATGACAAAGGAGATAGCCATGGAGGCGGCCAACCTGGCATTTGTCAAGAAGTTGGCGAAGCTAACAGAGACGGAGTCGATGGAGCAAGGTGGCTTGAGACATCAAGAGGGAAGACGGAGAGAGGAGCAGAGAGCTCAGGAGGTTCAGGGGCAGGAATGCCCAGAGCCAGGTTAGAGGCAGCAGGAAGGAACTACTCAGGGTCCAGGAAGAGCTCTCATCCAGGTGGGGGGAACTTTCATGGGGGCCAAGGGAGGTTCAACTTCCAAAGGCAAGCCCCAAGGCAGCTCCTTCCCTAACCCCAGCATTCCTTGGCAATAGGTGGAGGAGAAGGCAACAGGAGAGACCGCCGAGCCAGCCGAAGGAGGGTAGGAGGAGAATTGTTGTACTGTGACTTCCACCAGTTAGAGGGTCACACCACGGATACCTGCCCTGAGTTCCTACAAGTGAGGGGGCGATAGGCCTTGCTCAGCAGTAGTCGTCAGAGCAGGTTGAAGAGGTTCCACCCAGAAGGGGGGACGTTGATATATGTGAGGACCGGGTCGATATCGGACCTCGAGGTGTTATATCAGTGATCCACGGTGGAGTGGGGATCAAAGCCACTATAAAGGCTAGCCTCCATGTGATGTACTGACGGAGCATCGCTTCGACATCCCAGACCCCTCCCCTAGAGGAGAAGATCACCTTCTCGATGAAGGACATGTCGGATCATGAGGATCCACTCTACGATGCACTAGTCATCTAGACAGCCATCGAAGACTACACCGTCTACCGGATCTTGGTTGACAATAGAAGCTCCGTCAATGTCATTTTCAAGAAGGCGTTTGACGAGATGAAGGTAGAGCCAATGAGGGTGTTGCCCTCTGACGGACCCCTGTTCTGATTTTTAGGGGAGAGGAAGGAGGTAGAAGGGGGAGTAGGACTCCAAGTAAAATGGGGGGGCTTCAAGGAACTGCCGGTTCGTCATTGTTGATGCTCCAAGCAGATACAACGCCATCTTCGGAAGGACACTCATCAGCGCCTTTCGTTGTGTGTCGTCATCGTTCCACCAGTGCCTCAAGTTCAGCTCAGGAGGGATCCAGATCAGAGTCAAGGGAGACCTCGGAATGACAAGACAGTGCTATGTTACGGCCGTTAAAACCATCTCTTGGTTGGCCAAGACGGAGGAGATGGAGAAGATCATGGAAAGCCTGAGAAGGATGGAAGTGTTCGAGAGGAAGGAATCGAATGACAGCCATCATGCCCAGGCCCCCTGAAGAAGCCTCACCTCGACGGAGTCCTGTATTTTTCTTATGGTAGTATTGAGTCCATCCCCTGACCAGCTGAGTCGGGGGGGGGGGGGGGGGGGGGGGGTAGGGGCATAGCTTAGCCTCCATTTCCCCTAGACCGCTTTTGGCCATGCTTTTACCATTGTGCCCTCGAGGTGGAATTACCTCTTTACCCCCCGGTGTGGATGTTTTCTATTGGCTCAGGGCCCATTTGTCCTAGGGGTATTTGTGACCTTTTGGTCCTCAGGCTTGGAAAAACTATAAATAGACCCCCTTGGGTACCTGTTGAGGGATGAGTTTTTTTGGCTTCCTCCTCCTTAGGCTTCTTTCTTAGTTGAGTGAGAGAGCTCTCCATGGTACCCAATTCAGCCATTGGTGAGGGAGGGGAAGTGCTCTTGTGACCTTCCGGGTGTGTGGTGGGACCACCACGCTAGAGACGGGAGTATGTTCCTAGTTTCCCAAGTCTTTGGTCCGTGACGTTCCCCCAAGTATAGTAGGTGTGAGGTCACCCCTCTTTTGAGACCCCGAACTCCACGAGAGGTCAATTTTGGCTTCAACACCTAAGCCGAACGACTTCTTTCAAATGCCATCTGAGAGTAAGGTTGCAGTAACCTCTTCCATATCTAAAATATCCTTAATGTATGTGAGAGTAGTACCATACCCTCTTAGGACTTTGGAAGAGAGTTCAGAAGAATAACTACCTTATCCTCTTCCTCCACCTAAATATTTATGCTGAGAACTCAGATAACAGTTTATTAAAACTATTCAGGTGGTCATGTAGAGAGGAACCCTCCTTCATGCTAAAATTGTAAAACTGATGTTTGAGGTAGATGCGATTTGGGAAAGACTTCGTCATATAGATACTCTCCATCTTTGCTCAAAGACTAGAGGCAGTCATCTCTGAAAGAACTCCATATAGCACATTATCATGTAAGCTAAAAGAGAAGGAATAGATCACACTAGCTCTAGAGGGGGGGGGGGTGAATATAGTTTTAAAGCCTTTTGATTAATTTTTATTGCGGATTAAAATATGTGATAACTATATGTATATATATATGCTGAAAATAAAGCAAAGAAATCACAGTACATCAAAAATAAAAAATAAAGTAATCTAGACGACACAAAGATTTTATAGTGATTCCCCTAAACTTGGGTACATCCTCTCTTCTACCACCCTGGTAGGAATCCACTATAGGTTTTTGATCAGGTGCCCTGCCACCATAATATCTATTTTCTAAGGGAGATATAGCAACCCTTTGATCTTTTGACCAAGTGCCCAAAAACCAAACCAAGTCTTTTGATCAGGAGACTTGACAACCAAAAGATAACTTGTTGGATCCCAAGTTGGATTTGGGCTAGGTTCACTAAGTTAGGATATGACCGAGCATGTATAGAACAGGGTCATGGTTGTGTCCTAGAATCTAGGTCAAGTCCTTAGAGTCAACAGTACAAAGGACCAGCCTCCAACACTGCCAGAGACACAAGACTTAGAGAATTCAAGACTTAAAAAAAGGAGTTCTACGTTCGTCGATCTCCGTTTGACAAAAAGTCGTTCTCAGCTTGACGAACTCAGAGACAAATCTCTGAGCTCAGCTCGACGAACCTGGTTCTCAGCTCGACGAACTCTGGACAAAGTTATAACTTCTCTAAGTCAAACTTCAGCTGGACGAACTCAGTTCTCAGTGCTCAACTCAACGATCTTCGATCTCAGCTCAACGAACTCGATGCACAGACGAAGAAAGTTATTAAGCAACATTCAGAGGTCGACGATCTTGGATCTCAGCTCGACGAACAGCCATTCTCAGCTCGACGAACTGTGGACTCAGCTCGATGAATCCAGTCTTGGTTGTTTTCCTTTTTTGTCCTTATTATATGGCAATGATTCTTGAGTAATTAATGCTCTAATATTCTCTGAATATTACCGTTAGACAAGAGCATTAATTATGGTCTTTATCAAAATTATTACCTGCCGTTTTTCTAAGGCACAGTTGGGGAAACAAATCAATGCCAAATTATTCTAAGGCCGTCAGCATTAATTACAGGAAGAATTTCAAAATTCAAAAGGACTTCCACATGGGAAATATAAAAATAAGATGTTCTCTTTCTTCCTGCATAGATATACATTTCTAAGAGATATACAGAATTCTGGAGACATAGAGAATCAATCATTCAAGAAATCAACAACTGCTAGACCAGAAGAAGAACAAACTCTCAGAAGAAGAAGAACAATCATCCATATCAAAAGTCTTCTTCTGTCATTCTCTCAGGAACTTTCATTCGGACAATAATACTACATCTGTCAAAAAGTTCCTGAAGCTCTTCTGGTTAAAGTTGAAAGCTAAAAGGCCTATCACCCTGAAGAAAAAGTTCCTTTCCTCCCTGAAGAAACTCAACACCTCAGGGGGAGCTTTTTGCCAACATCAAATCCACAATTCTTCTCAGCTATATTTGAGAAAGAGAAGACACCATCACTCTCTCACCTCCTCTATAAAAAGGGTTCTCTATTCCCTTCAAAAGTGATTCTTGGTTGCAAGTCTCCTAACCAAAAGACTTGAGGTTTGGTTTTTGAGCACCTTATCAAAATCTCATTGGTGGCAGTTACCTGATCAAAAACTTTAGTGGATTCCTACCAGGGTGGTAGAAGAGTGGACGTACCCAGGTTGGGGAACCACTATAAATTCTTGTGTCGTCTGGTTGCCCTCTTCTTTTTGTTCTTGCTGTGGCTGTGCTATTTAGTTCTTTCTATGTTTACATTTATTTCTCTTTGGTATTCTGTGATGTAGTACCTAAGGTTAGGAATAATTTTATAGTTCTGCAAAAGGTTTTAAATATACCTATATACTCTATTCCCCCCCCATCTAGAGTATATCAGATCTAACCCTCACTTTCAATTGGTATCAGAGGAGGCTCTTTTGGTTGTACAAGTTAAAACCTTGAAACAAAGATCCTAAGTTTATTATGTTCCCTTATCTCTACTAGATTTATCTATACAACATGGCACAGAATAAAGAATATGCAAGCACCAGACCCGTAGTGTGTAACTTGTCCAAGTTCACAATCTAGAAGACAAGAATTAGGCTTTATATGAACTCTATTGATGAAGATATATTTAATTCTATCTTAACAGGACCACCAGCTCCAGTGGCCTCAACCTCAACTGCATCAACTGACTTGAGTGCAGTTCCACCCCCTAGATGGACAGATGCACATAAAAAGGCTTAGATAGCTGATGCCAGAGCCATGAACATACTGGCTCAAACCATGTCTAATGAAATATTTCAAAAGGTTGCTGATTGTCAATCAGCTAAGGACATTTGGGACTCTTTGAACCAAATGGTGGTTGGATCAGTAGATGAGAGGAAAGATAGAAGATCAAACCTCATCACTCAGTATGAAAACTTCAAGAAGGATGAAACAGAAACAGTTGAAGTGATGTACAATAGACTCAGCTCCATCATCAGTGAGCTAAGGACCCTAGATAAAGAAATCACTTTAACTGAAGTGAATGACAAAAACCTTATGTGCTTTCCCAGCACATGGGACTCAAGAATCTGGCCCATCAGAGAAGCCAGAAGCATGACAGAGATCTCAACAGAATCTCTTCTAGGAAAGCTAAAGTCCCATGAGCAACAGATGAAAGCAAGAGAAAAAGCAGCTGAAGTGAAGACTCCTACACCAACCAGAAAGTCATTCCTGTGAATGAAGAGTTGATGAGTCTCTTTGCTAAGAGATTCTTCAAGATGGCTAGAAAAGACTTCAGAAGGAAACCATCCAAATATGAAGATAAGCCAAGGTATGATAAAACACCATCTAAAGAAATAGTTTATTTTGGCTGCAGGAAACCAGGGCATTTCATCTCTGAGTTCCCAGAAGTTCAGAAGAAGGATAGAAGAAAGGAGATGGACTCAAGGAAGAGTCACTACAACAAACCTTCCTCAAGAAAGCAAAAGAGGAAAGATAAGGGCTTTGTTGCTGAAACATGGAGTGATAATGAAGAAGAGTCAACATTCTCAAGCTCCAATGAGGATAAAGAAGAGCAGAAGTCTAAGGAAGTTTGCATCATGGCCATTGAGGAAGGCAGTAGCTGATCAGATACAAATGAATCTGAAGATGAGGAATTCCTATCAGCTTAAGATCAGGTAATATCATCTTATGATTTTGAATCAGATGAGTTTAAATTTGAATTTAAAAATTTGTGCTTAGACTTGATCAACTCTGAGAAGGAAATCAAATTTCTCAGAGAAAAACTAAATGATTTAGACAAAATCATCTCAGAAAATGCTAATCTAACAAATGAACTGATTTATGCTAATGAACAAATATTTTTTTGAAATCTGAACTTAGCAAGGCTAAGAAGTTAGAAGAATCACTAAATGGAAGAAGCTTGCAACTGCTAGATATCACTAGTACTGTAAATGCTAGGATTAACAACAACAAATTAGGACTAGGTGCCTCTTCTAGTGATCCACCTCAAATTCAGAAAAATCACTTTTGCAAACCAGTAAAGTTTATATCTGACAAGGGAAAGAAGAATACTGAACAGGTTAATATGGTCAATAAATTTCTTGAAAAAATTGAAACTAAGAATAAACTTAACAACCAGAAGAATAACAAAAATAACAATGTTCAGCAGTTATCGTCGAACTCAGATCGACGATATATGAACAGATCATCAAACTCAGAACGACGATCTCTGAACGCAAACTTAAGTAATAATTATTCTTCGATCTATGATCGACGATACCAGTCTAGTTCGTCGACCAGAGATCGACGATTTTGGTGCCCCAAGAATGAATATTTTCATTCTTCGGGTAGAGATCAACGATCTCATCCAACATCATCGAGCTCAGTTCGACGATCCAACCAGAAATCGTCGATCACAGATTCTTACAACAGAAACCTAAATTCTAACAGCAATTTTAATCGTTTCAGTAAATGGATAATACCACCAAGAATATGTCACCCCAAGGGCTATAAAGATCAACATGAATGTTCTTATATTTCCAGTTATAGCTATGTAAATCAACAAGGACCCAAGGTTACCTGGGTCAAGAACAACTAACTATCTTTTTTGCAGATGAAGAACTATCCAACACATAATCAACATTGGTATCTGGACAGTGGTTGCTCCAAGCACATGATAGGAAGCAAGGACAATCTAATTGATTACAAGTCGAAGCTACGACCAAAGGTCATCTTTGGTGACTCTAACTGTGGCCAAACATAGGGCTATGAAAAAGTCAGGATTGAAACAGTAACTTTCAAGAGAGTTGCATATGTAAGTGGACTGAAGCATAACCTCATCTCTATAAGCCAACTTTGTGATGAAGGTTATCAGGTATCATTCAACTCTAGATCCTATATTATTATCTCTAAAGAAAACAAACCTATTTTAATTAGCAATAGATAAGGAAACATATACCTAGTTAATTTTCATTCTGTTACTTCAGACATATGTTTTCTTAACATAGTTAGCAGTTAAAATGACTTGTGGCATAAAATATTAGGACATGTAAATCTGAAAAATATTGCTAGGTTATCTAAGGACAACCTTGTTAGAGGTCTACCTTCTGGCCCCTATAAGAAGGAAGGACTCTACAGGGCTTGTCAACTAGATAAGCAAACTAAATCTAGTTTCAAATCCATTAATAAGAGTGATTCACCTAGGATATTGTACTTTATATATATGGACCTTTTTGGCCCTGTGGCTGTACAAAGCCTATGAGGAAAATCTTATACCTTAGTGGTTATAGATGAATTCTCCAGATTCTCTTGGGTATTCTTTCTGAGATCTAAGTCAGATACATTCAAGGTTCTTACAGATTTTCTCAGGACCATACAGATTGAGTACTCTACTCATGTTGCATTGATTAGAAGTGATCATGGTACAGAGTTTGAGTCTCTTCTTATGCATGAGTTCTGTGAGAAGGAAGGTATCAGACACTGCTTCTCAGCTCCTAGAACTCCTCAACAAAATGGGATAGCTTAAAGGAAAAATAGAACACTCATTGAAGCTGCAAGTACATTACTTGCAGATGCTTACATGCCCCCATCCTATTAGGCAGAGCCTGTGAGCACAACAAATTATGTTCTGAATAGAAGCTTGATACACAAACTAAGACATAAGACTCCCTATGAATTACTCAAAGGGAAGAAACCAATAATCAACTATTTTAAAGTTTTTGATTGTGTATGTTATATTCATAACAATGACAAAAGGCACATTAAAAAGTTTGAAGCAAAGGCTGCAGTGGGAATTTTTGTAGGATATTCCCAAGTCAACAAAGCTTATAGGGTATTTAATAAATCTACACTGAAAATAGAGAAATCTATGCATGTTACATTTGATGAGGCTAACATGTTTTATAAGGAGAAAGAGATTTCTACCAAAGACTCCTTGCAGGTACACAACTTGTGTGAGAAATTGGATGACTTAAACCTTACCCCAAAAGCTGTACCTCATCCTTCTCAACAAGTCAATGAAGAAAGTGATGAAGAGACTGTGGAAGAAGCTGACCCCCCTACAACAACAAAAGCTATTCCACAAGAAGAATTCTCTCCAAATGATATTACAGAACCAACTCCACCCACTAATTTTGTCACACTAAGGGATCACCCCAGATCCCAAGTGATTGGATACATAATAGTAGGTGTACAAACAAGGCATCAACTCAACCAATACTTGATGCATGCCTGTTTCCTCTCTCAAATTGAGCCTCAATCCATAACTGATGCAGAGCAAGATCCCCACTGGATCATTGCAATGCAAGAGGAGCTTAATCAGTTTGAGAGATGCAGAGTTTGGGTTTTTGTTCCAAGACCAAAAGACTACTCAGTCATTGGAACCAAATGGGTATTCAGAAATAAGCTTGATGCCCAAGGTGTGATTGTGAGGAATAAGGCTAGGCTTGTTGCTCAAGGGTATAAGCAAGAGGAAGGGATTGACTATGATCAAACCTTTGCTCCAGTTGCCAGGCTAGAAGCTATAAGGATATTTCTGGCTTATGCTTCATTTAAGAAGTTCAAAGTTTATCAAATGGATGTGAAGAGTGCTTTCTTAAATGGGGAACTTAAAGAAGAGGTTTATGTTGAACAACCTCCAGGTTTTGTTTCTCCAACTCATCCCTCTTATGTGTTCAAATTGCATAAAGCTCTCTATGGTTTAAAGCAAGCTCGAAGAGCTTGGTATGAGACCTTAGCCAGCTTTCTCTTAGAGCATGGTTTTTCTAGAGGCATAGTAGATAAGACTTTATTTACCAAATTGCATCATGATAGAATACTGTTAGTACAAATATATGTAGATGACATAATATTTGGTTCTACTGATCCCAAATTATGCAAAAGATTTTCTTATCTAATGCATTCAAAATTTGAGATGAGTAGCATGAGTGAGCTCTCCTACTTCCTTGGTCTCCAAGTGAAGCAGCTTCATGATGGAATCTTCATCTCCAAGGCTAAGTATGCTAAAGAGCTTATTAAAAAGTATGGGATGGATGATGCGTCAGCTAAGAAAACACCCATGGCTACAAATGCTGTAATAGATTCTGATGCACATGGGAAACCAGTGGATCAGAAATTATATAGGGGCATTATTGGGTCCCTACTATACCTTACAGCAAGGAGACCTGAGATTATGTTTGCTACATGTCTTTGTGCTAGGTTCTAAGTGAACCCTAAAGAATCTCATCTAGCCTTTCTAAAAAGATTTTTAAGATATATAAAGGGTTGTCCTAGTCTAGGTCTCTAGTATCCTACTGAGTTAGAGTTTGAGTTAACTGGATACTCAGATGCTGACTTTGCTGGATGCAGAATGGACAGAAAGAGTACCTCAGGAACCTACTAGTTCCTTGGTATGAGATTAGTGTCCTGGTTTTGTAAGAAACAATCATCTGTGTCCACATCAACTGCTGAAGCAGAATACATTGTAGCTGTCAGTTGTTGTTCCCAGATGCTGTGGATTCAGAACCAACTCCTGGACTATGGGTTAAACTTAAATAATTCAACTCTACTATGTGATAACACAAGTGCTATAGCTATAACAAAAAATACAGTTCATCATAGCAAGAACCAAACATATAGATATAAGGCATCATTTCATTAGAGAGTGTGTAGACAAAAACAAAATTAATCTTATCTATATTTACACTGATTTACAAAGAGCTGATATTTTCACAAAACCCCTAGATGAAGAAACCACTTATTCTTTATAAATCAGCTTGGAATGATAAATGGAGAAGGTTTAGTTTAGTTTATGTCTGCAATCGATGAATTTTTCAGAGTTCGTCGAACGGAGATTGATGAACTAGGAAAAGTTCTTAAGATTTTCGTCGACCAGTGATCGACAAACTCTCTGTGAGTGAAGTTAGTTTCGTCGAACTGAGATCGACGAACTTACTTTAGAAAACTTTCGTCGACCTGAAATCGACAAAATGTCTTCAAACCTTCAGACTGAGATCGGCGAACTGTTTAACTCTAAATTATTTCGTCGACCTCAGATCGAAGATCTTTTAATTTTTCGTGGAACGGAGTCTGTCGATTCATATTCTAGAAAACACTATATCTAGGTTTTCTTCGACCTCCGTCCTGCGCTTTCAGTTCCTTTGCACTTGATCTTTATTTTCCTTTGCAGGTGCTCTCATGGAGATTTCCGCAGGATCTCTTGCTGCTATGAAGTTTGACTCTAGTTTTGATTTGGACTTTGAATCCTTCCAGTACTCTGAACAAATCTTCCCGAACGTTCTTCAACTTCTTGAAGACCAACAACTAAAGACTCTGCTTTCAACTCGTATCAAGATATCTGCACCAGAAATCAGGGAGTGGGTGTATACAACTACTTCTGATGAGCATACAATGACTAGAACCATCGCGGGTAATGCTATTTCTCTTACCCCCGATATTTTAACTGAGATTTTTTGGCTGAACAATGGTGAGGAGGAATTAGAAATCGATTCTGAAAGAATTTGAGATGATGCTAAGTATGATGGGTTATTCTGGAGAAACCCGAATAAATTACTTAAGAAACATCTATTGGCCGAGTACAAATTTCTCGCTGATATTGTTGGGAAGGTGCTGCTCGGGAAGCACACTGCACACGACTACATCACCAGGCATCAGTTCCTAGTTGTGTGCTATATTCAATAAGAAAGCCGTGAACTGGGCACAAATTCTATTTGACCTGATTAAAAAGAAAAACAACAAGAAAGAAGTGTATTTTGGAAGGGTCCTAGGGATCTTCCTCAAAGAAAAAGCTGCTGGATCCCTGGTCTCCCCGACCATATCCATAAATGCCTCCAAGAGAATTACTTGTGCTCTCTTTGGTAAGTGGGAGAGGACCATCACAAAGCCAACTAAGGCCACCTCCTCCTCCACAAAAACTTCTGAGAGTACAAGGGCTGCACCAGCCTCTCCCCACCCCACTGAAGGAATCCCCTCCACCCCTCCACCACTTCCTGCCCCTCCAGTTCAATCCCAACCACCAGTCCAACCAACCCCACCCTCCCCTACTATTTTAATCCATACCCCAACACCACCAGCATCTCCAATTCCCTCTTCCCCTACACATATACCATCCCATCCTCCTTCACCTCAACTTGATACATCCATCCCTACACCACCCCAATCCCCTCTTCCATCTCATCTGGCTAATATTCCCCACACCAATCTCTCCTCACTCCCCTCCTTCAATTTATTATCATCTCCACTAAACACTCCCTCTCCTCAACATGACTCCCCTCTAGACACTTCCATTCCCCCTTCACCTCCACCTATCACCCCACCATCAACTACAATCACCCCTCCAACTACTACCCCACCATCCACTTTTCCAACCCTGGATCCATCTCTTGCCACCATCCTCATTAATCTCCTCACACCCCTACTCAAATCTCTTATAGCAGAGTCCATTTCTCCTCTAGCTGTCTCCATAACCTCTCTTGCTACCCAGATCTCTGCCCTCACTACTGCTCCCTCTTCATTTGGGGGCCTGGCTTCAGTTACTACTAAAACCAGGCAGAGAGAGATACTTCATGAAGAAGTAGCAGCAGTGGCAGCACCAGCAATAGCAGAACCAGTTGTACAACTTTTAGATACATCATATACAGAAGTAACTGATACAGAAGCAGAAGCTAAAGCAGGTGATACAAATTTATTTGATTTAATTAATTTCATTGAAAATGACATGGATATAGATGAGTCAGTTGTACAAGAAATAAATACTATTGGTGATATTTTTATTAATCCCACAGTAGACTTGATAAATCTGTTAAGATCTTTTGATACAGTTTATCTGAGTCTCCCTCCAGCTGAGTACACTAAGCCATCATTGGCTATTATCCCTTATTATTTTCCAATAAGCCCTACAGTTGTCAAGCAACTCAAGGCCAGTCTTACTACCCCTGCCATTCCATCCTCTCCACAAATTGCTTCTCCTATTGTATCTTCTCCCATGTCTCCAGTGTTCATAATGGATGACCCTCTAATGCCTGGTCTAGATGCCTTGATCATGGCTGATATAGAGGAAGAGAATAAGTTTGCTGCTCAAAGTGCTGATGTATATAGCTCTCCAATCTCCCTTCAAGTTCCCTCACAGATAGAAAAGAAAATAATTTCTGATGAAACACTAAGAGAAATTGATGCTATGTATGACAATCCTCAGTCTGATGATGATGAGGAGGAGGAGGACCCAAAGAGGAAGAAGATCTCTAAGAAAAGGAAGGCCTATCCTCCTCCTGCTCCTAAGCCAAGAAATACAAATGACACTCCCTACTATATTCTATAAAACATAACTCCCTAAAAAGGGATGCCAGCCTGGATGTGGCTATCAAAGAATGAACAAAAAGCAAGAAAGAAAAGCAGAAGATACTCCTCTCCCCCACTTCATAGATACGGGAAGGATCCTCCTCCTCCTCCTCCAGCTGTTGGTGCTTCAAGAATCACTTCTCAAAGGTCAGATGCACCTTCCAAGCCTACATTCACCAGAACTTATCAGAGGCAAGAAAGACCATCTAGACATCAATCTCATGGAAGCAGTCAACAAAGAAGTATTGGTTGTACAGAGCAAATAAAGGAAGCAGTTTATCAAAAGCCAGAGTTCTCTCCTCCCCAACAACAAACTGAACAAAGAAGGCATTCAGAATCACACAAACCCAAAGGAAAATATAGTGAAGCTGCACCTCCAAAGTCACTATACACTCAGAGTGATGAAAGCCAGAAAGCAACAAACTTTCAAGCACAGTCAACTCAATTCAGGCCTGCTACTCTGCTACCCTCTCAAGATGATTAATCATCTGTCAGTCAGGATGATGATCCTAATTTCAGGATGGCTAGGCTTCAAGAATTGATTGGTCTATCACAGATAAAGAAGGCCAGAGAAGAAGGAGAAGATCCAACCAAGTTCACTACAATGTCCTTATATAGAGAGAAAGAACTTGAAAGACTTCATGTAAGCAAGAAGGCATTTAATCCTGCAGATTATATGGCTAGACACCCAGAGGATATAGTTCCAAAAACCTCCACCCAGACAGTGATTGGATCAGTAGATATGTATATGTCAAAAAGAGAAGCTGCCAATCCTAACAGGGAAATTATTTTTACTCAGCCTGGTGATAAGAAGAAAGAAGCAAAGGAAAAGAAACAGAAAAACTAGAACAATGAATTGCTATATGCTTGTGCTATTTGTTTTTTTTTGATAAACTGTGTTTGTTACAAAGCTAACTATGTAAATATATTTGCTGCATATTTGTTGATTAATTCTCTGCCAGATATATATTGTATTCTTGCTTTGTACATTTTCCTGTATTTAGTCTGTTATTAGTGACCTCACCCAAATTGGGGAGATTGTTGGATCCCTAGTTGGATTTGGGCTAGGTTCACTAAGTTAGGATATGACCCAGCATGTATAGAACAAGGTCATGGTTGTGTCCTAGAGTTTAGGTCAAGTCCTTAGAGTCAACAGTACAAAGAACCAGCCTCCAACACTGCCAAAGACTCAAGACTTAGAGAATTCAAGTCTTAGAAAAAGGAGTTCTACGTTCGTCGATCTCCGTTTGACGAAAGTTGTGCTCATCTCGACGAACTCAGAGACAAATCTCTGAGCTCAGCTCGACGAACTTGGTTCTCAGCTCGACGAACTCTGGACAAAGTGATAACTCCTCTAAGTCAAACTTCATTTGGACGAACTCAGTTCTCAGTGCTCATCTCGACGATCTTCGATCTCAGCTCAACGAACTCGATGCACAGAAGAAGAAGGTTATTAAGCAGCATTTAGAGGTCGACGATCTTGGATCTCAGCTCGACGAAAAGCCATTCTCAGCTCGATGAACTGTGGACTCAGGTCGACGAATCCAGTCTTGGCTATTTTTCTCTTTTGTCCTTATTATGTGGCAGTGATTCCTAAGTAATTAATGCTCTAATATTCTATGAATATTACCGTTAGACAAGAGCATTAATTATTGTCTTCATTAGAATTATTGCCTGCCATTTTTCTAAGGCACAGTTGGGGAAACAAATCAATGCCAAATTATTCCAAGGCCGTCAGCATTAATTACAGGAAGAATTTCAAAATTCAAAAGGACTTCCACATGGGAAATATAAAAATAAAAAGTTCTCTTTCTTCCTGTATAAATATACATTTCTAAGAGATATACATAATTCTGGAGACATAGAGAATCGATTAGTCAAGAAATCAACAACTGCTAGACCAGAAGAAGAACAAACTCTATGAAGAAGAAGAACAACCATCATTATCAAAAGTCTTCTTCTGCCATTCTCTCAGGAACTTTCAGTAGGACAACAATACTACATCTATCAAAAAGTTCCTCAAGCTCTTCTGGTTAAATTTGAAAGCTAAAAGGCCTATCACCCTGAAGAAAAAGTTCCTTTCCTCCTTGAACAAACTCAACACCTCAGGGGGGGATTTTTACCAACATCAAATCCACAAGTCTTCTCAGCTGTATTTGAGAAAGAGAAGACACCATCACTCTCTCACCTCCTATGTAAAAAGGGTTCTCTACTCCCATCAAAAGTGATTCTTGGTTGCAAGTCTCCTAACCAAAAGACTTGAGGTTTGGTTTTTGAGCACCTTATCAAAAGCTCATTGGTGGCAGTCACCTGATCAAAAACCTGAGTGGATTCTTACCAGGGTGGTAGAAGAGTGGACGTACCCAGGTTGGGGAACCACTATAAATTCTTGTGTCGTCTTGTTGCCCTCTTCTTTTTGTTCTTGCTGTGGCTGTGCTATTTTGTTCTTTCTGTATTTACACTTATTTCTCCTTAGTATACTGTGTTATAGTACCTAACATTAGGAATAATTTTATAGTTCTACAAAAGGTTTTAAATATACCTATATACTCTATTCACCCCCCCTCTAGAGTATATCAGATCTAACCCTCACTTTCATAACTTTTGAAGGAAGTTAAAAACCCTTTGTACAGGAAAGTTAAAATAAAATGATGTTGTCTTCTCTTTCTTAAAGCACTGAGAAGACTAGTGGATGTTTTTCTTGTCAAGGCTCCCCCTGTGATGTAGAAGAGTTCAAGAGAATGAGAGCTTTGCTCAGGGTGTAGGCCTTCAATTGAAAAAGGTCTTCACGAAAATTTTAGACTGATGAAGAATATTTTTCTCTTGAAAGTTCTGAAGCAAAACTGAGGAAGACTGAAAATTTATGAGAGCTGAGTTCTTCTTTCAGTTTTTTGTATTCACAATTCAGTATCTTCTATGTCTTCTATTTTTACAATCTTCTGAAAACTATCTTTTATATTTCTTGTAGAAAATATCCTTTGAATTTTAAATCCTATCCTTGATTGACTGCCGAAATCCAGGGAGTTGAACGGCAAGAAAATGTCTTTAATTTATTTCCTCAACTATCCGAATAAATAAGCCAAATAAATTACTCTGTGAATATCATAATTAATGTTGCCTTGGAATTGCTATATTCTAGAGAATATGGAGCATTAGTTATCAGAGCATTATAGGCATATAATAATAAATTTTGAAATCAAACAGCCTTAGTCAATAGTGAAATTTCTCTTTCGTCGAGCTAAGCTCCAAGATCTCTGAATAGAAAATTCATTTTCCAATCTGAGCTCCAAGATCGTCGAACTGAGATAGTCTTTTCATCGTGTTGATCTTCTGAGAAGAAATCAGAGTTCGTCGATCTCAGCTAAATTTCGTCAAACTCAGCTCAAATAAGAAATCTGAGTTGGTCGATCTCAGCTAGGATTTCGTCGAACTCAGCTTAGAGAAAGAACTGAGTTCGTTGATCGGAGCTTAGTTCAGCAATCTTCGAACGACTTTTCTGTTCTTTTAGAAAACTACTTTTCTCTGAAGGTCTTCTGACTATATGTCTTCTGAAGATTGATCCAACCAAACTAAGTATGTTGATATGGCCTAGACCTAGAAAAAGACTTATGACCCTAGACTATACAATGTGGGTCATCAGAGAGTCCTAATAGTGATCCTAGCCCAAATCAACCCTAAATAGGTGGGGTTCCAACAATCTCCCCATATTTGGGTGAGGTCACTATGAACAACAATAAAAGAAAAATCACAAAGCAGAAAAATAATATCTGGTAGATTTTTAAAGTTTCAACAGATATATATAACAACAGGGCTTTGTGAAATATTTACACAAATAAACAAGTTCAAATCAAACAAAATTGCCAGGCTTTCTTTGAATCATGCTTCTTTGAAGTTGGTTTAGTGAAGATGATTTCTCTGTTTGGATCAATAGCTTGCTTCTTTGACATCCTCATATCTTCTGCTCCAAGAATTGTGACAGTAGCAGCTCTAGGTACAACTGCTTAAGGATGCAAAGACATATATATATCAACATTAAAAAGATTTTGTACCTGATACTTCTTAAGCTCTTTCATCCTGTAAGAAGTCATTGTTGCATATTGAGAAATATCTTGTCCTTCTTCTTTGGATTTACTGATTTGAGATAGTCCTATCAGTTCTTTGAACCTGGCCATCCTAGAGTTAGGATCCATCTCTAGATCACACACTAGAGACAAAGTCCTTTCTAGACTTAATTTCTGTGTATCTTGAACTTGCTGTTGTTATCATTGTTGCTTGCTAGACTGAGACCGAGATTCTGATCTAGAGGGTCTTCCTCTACTACTACAAGAAGATCTGGAATGATAGGAGTGAGAAGTAGATCTTTGACTTTGAGAAATATTTCCTGAGGATCCAGCTGCTGGAGGAGGAGGAGGACCTCTCCTAAATGGAGGTAGAGGAGAGTACCTCCTGCTCTTCTTTCTAGCCTTCATTTCATTCTTGGAATATCTCATCTAGTTGGGGGAGTCTAGAGTGAGAGTTATGTTATGCATAATGTAATAAGGAGTATCAGCAGTTGGATTTGGCTTAGGAGCAGCTTTGGGAGGAGCCTTCTTCTTAGCTTTTCTCTTCTTAGAGCTTGTATCCTCATAATCATCAGAATCATCATCATCAGAATCATTTGTTGGATTATCATAAAGATCATGAACACTTTTGAGCATTTCTTCAGTGAGAAAGGGACGAGCCTGAGGCCATACAGCTTCAGCCTAAGACTGTTCTTGAATTGATGGCTCTGCAAGAACTTCTATAACAACTTGGTCAATCTCTTCTTCCATGTCTTGAAACAAGACCTCATCAAGATCTGACATGGGAGACTCTGCCCCACCATAAGTAGGAGGAGAGAGTGCATTTGGCTCTGAAATAATTATTGGCTCTATAATAGTATCAGAAATAGAGAGACTTGTCCTAAGTTGTTCCAAAACTTCAGAACTTATTGAAGATGTATAATATACTATAGCTTTAGACAAATTTGGAACTGAGTGAACAAAAATTGGTAGAAATTTGCTGTATACTAAATCAAAAGAATTTAGTAAAGAAACTAGATCAACTATGGGATTTATAATGAAATCAACCAATAGTAGTTATTTCTGTATCAACTGAATAATCAAGAATCTATGTATCTACATACATAATCTCAATGATTTCTACTGGAGTTACTGCTTCTAGAACTACTACTGCTAGAGGAGTTGGAGTTGCTGTTGCTGGAGCTTCTTCCCAGAACATTTCCCCTTGCCTGGTTTCAGAAGGACCTGAACCCAAGCCCCCAGAAGAAGGGATGGAGGAGAAAGAAGCAAGTTGAGTAGAAAGAGTGGAGATAGAAGCAGCTAGAGGGGCAACAGCCTCATCTATTAGCTTCTTAAAAGAGGGCGAGATGAACTTGAAAGATCATAGCAATATCAGAGAAGTTAAGATATAGAGGGTCAGGAGAAGAAGGTGTGAATGTGGATTGGTGACCACAGTTAGAACAGACTGAGAATCCTTGAGGGAAGTCTGTTCGTTTGAATTCTGGAAATAATGATGGAATGTTTGATGGAATGTTGGTAGAGATATCTTCCAGGATGGGGAAATGAATTGGAGAGTGGTGTGGAGATGGTTTAGGAGATGATAGTAGATTGAAATTTGGTTGAGTGGAGGTGGTTGGAATGTCATCAAGGTGAGATGGAATTGGAGATTAAGAAGGTGGGGATGGTGGTGTATCCTCATTGATATGAATAGGTGATGATGGTTGAGATGGAGATACTATATGCATGTTAGTAGAAGTTTGTTGGAGGGGAGTTGATGAAGGAAATATTGAATGATGTGGAGATGGAGGATGAACAGGAGAGAGAGGAGCAGGAGCTTCTTCATGAGGTGCGGGAGTAGCTGAATCATCCCTTGTGTTCTCAGAAGCTTTCCTGGAAGAGGAGGCCATGGAGGGCTTGGGAATAACCCTCTCACATCTGCCAAAAAGGGTGTAGAAGTAAGCCTTTTTGAGGCATTGATAAAAGTGGTCTAGGAGACCAATAATTCTGGATCCTTTGCTGCAAAAAGATTCCTAGAATCCTTCCAAAACACACATTCTTCTTATTAATCTTCTTCTTTATCAAATCAAATAAAATACTTCCCCAGTTTACTGATTTCTGATTGACCAAGGTACACATCAGATAGAACTTGGGCCTAGTAATGTGATCATGTGTAGAGTGCTTTTGTAACAGCACTTTGCCTACAACATCAACCAGAAATCTATATTCTATAGATACATTCTTCTTGAGGAGGTGGTTAGGGTTTCCTGTAGAATGACCTAACCTATCTAGCATTTCATCAAACTCACTACTAGATAACTCTATCTCATCCTATCCATTCACAAAACCAAAAACTTCAGTTAAAATTGCTGGAGAGAGAGGAATCGGGTTACCAGAAATCGAGCCGATAAGAACTCGAGAATCCTGAATCTATGCAGTGAAAACCCATTCCTTTATCTCGGTTACTGGTAAATTGATTCTGGTTGTCATAAGAAACTGCAGATTTGGACTTTCAAATAATTTCAGAATATCTTGAAATATCTGATCAGAATGAGAAAATGATTCCATGTCGATATCGAATCATGCGTCGAACTTCATGCTGGCACGAAGTGCTGGAGAAATCGTCATTGCTCTGCAAAAAAATACCAAAAGATCAAGTGTAGAGGGGAATTGGAAAGTGCGGGATAGAGTTCGGGAAAAACCTAATTATAGGTTTTAGAAGATGAAAAGACAAACTACCCCCGACAAAAACAAAAAACTTCGAACTTAGTTCGACGAAATTACCTGTAAAGAGATAAACATTGTCAACCTAAGTTAGAAGAGCGGGAAAACAGATCGTCGATCTCCGTTTGACAAAATATTTTCAGAATTAATTCGTCAATCTCCGGTCAATGAAAAATTTCACAAAGAGATTTCGTCGATCTCCGTTCGACGAAAAACTCAAGAATAGTTCATAGATCGTCGATCTTCGTTTGACAAAAAATGATCAATTCTTAAGACCTTAAACATAAATCAAATTTGACCTTCTCCATTAATCATTCCTAGCTGATTTAGGAAGAATAAATGTTTCCTTTCATCCAAGGGTTTGGTGAAAATGTCTGCCCTTGGTAAATCAGTAGAGACAAAAACAAGATTAATTTTCTTTTTATCCACATAATCTCTAATGAAATGGTACTATGATGCACTTGATTTTATGTAATGGAAATTGCACTGGCATTGTCACAAAATATAGTTGAATTATTTAGATTATAACCATAATCCAGGAGTTGGTTTTGAATCCACAAAATTTGTGAGCAACAACTGCCAGCTGTTATATATTCAGCTTCAGCAGTTGAAGTTGACACAAATGTCTGATTCTTACAAAACCAAGACATAAGCCTATCACCAAGGAACTGACATGTTCTTGATGTGCTTTTCCTATTAACTCTACATCCAGTAAAGTCAGCATCTGAGAATCTAGTTAATTCAAATTCTGATGCAGTTGGATACCAGAGTCCTAGATTTGGACAACCCTTTATATATCTCAACATTCTTTTTATGAAAATAAGGTGAGATTCTTTAGGATTCACTTGAAACCTAGCACAAAGATATGTAACAAACATTATATCTGATCTGCTAGCTGTGAGATACAATAAGGACCCAACAATAGCCTTATATATTTTCTGATCAACTTGCTTGCCTTATTCATCAGAACCAATCACAGCATTGGAAGCCATGAGAGTTTTCATAGCTGAGGCATCATACAACCCAAATCTCTTAATTAGCTCCTTAGCATATTTAGATTAAGAGATGAAAATGTCATCAGGGGATTGCTTCACTTGAAGACCAAGGAAGTATGAACGCTTACCCATGCTACTCATTTCAAACTTGGAATACATCAGGTCAGAAAACCTTTTGCATAGTTTGGAATCTATAGAGCCAAAAATGATGTCATCTACATATATTTGTACTAACAAGATTTTATCTTTATGATGTCTAAAAAATAAAGTCTTATTTACAATACCCCGAGAGAACTTATGCTTTAAAAGAAAGCTAGCTAGGGTCTCATACCAAGCTCTTGGAGCTTGCTTTAAATCATAGAGAGCTTTATGCAATTTAAAAACAAAAGAGGGATGAGTTTGAGAGATAAAACCTGGTGGTTTCTATATATAGACTTCCTCTTTGAGTTCACCATTTAAGAAAGCACTCTTGATATCCATCTGGTAGACTTTGAACTTCTTATAGGCTGCATAAGCAAGGAATATTCTGATAGCCTCCAGCCTTACAACAGGGGCAAATGTCAGGTCATAATCAATTCCTTCCTCCTAAGAATAGCCTTGAGCTACCAATCTTGCTTTTCTCCTTACTATAGCTCCTTGTGCATCCAATTTATTTCTAAATACCCATTTAGTTCCAATGACTAGGTAGTCTTTGGGTCTTGGAACTAAATCCCAAACTCTGTATCTCTCAAATTGATTGAACTCTTCTTACATTGCAATAATCCTGTGGGGATCTTACTCTGCATCTTGTATGGATTGGGGCTCAAGTTGAGATATGAAGCAAGCATGTATCAAATCATGTTTGAGTTAATGCCTTGTTTGCACACTAACTGATATGTCTCAAATCACTTGAGATATATGATGATCTCTAAGTGTGACAAGATTAGTAGGAGGAGTTTGTGCAATAACAGCATTGGAAATTAATTCCTCAAATGGAATTATGTTGGCTGTTGTAGGTTCAACAATCATTTCAATAATATCTTCTTCATTGTCTTCATCAGCTTGTGGAGAAGGATGTGATATAACCTCTAGGGTGAGGTTTAAATCATCCAATTTCTCACACAGTTGGGATACCTGCAATAAATCTCTGGTAGAAGAATCCTTCTCCTTGTAAAACATGTTAGCTTCATCAAATATCACATGCACAGATTCTTCTATTTTTAAAGTTGATTTATTGAAAACCCTATGAAAGTGAGGGTTAGATATATATACTCTAGAGGGGAGGGGGGTGAATAGAGTATTTCTGATTAAACAAAATCTTTTGCTGATCAATAGAACTTGTTCCTAAACTCAGATGCTATATTACATCACAACAAATTTAAACTAATTGAAATCACAGAATCCAAACTATCACATCCACAGTAAGAATAAAAGAAAGAGGCAACCAGATAACACAAGAACTTTATAGTGGTTCCCCATCCTGGGTACATCCACTCTTCTACCACCCTGGTAGGAATCCACTCAGGTTTTTGTTCAGGTGACTGCCACCAATGAGCTTTTGGTAAGGTGCTCAAAAACCAAACCTCAAGTTTTTTTGGTTAGGAGACTTGCAACCAGCAATCACTTTTGAAGGGAGTATAGAACCCTTTTTACAGAGGGGGTGAGAGAATGATGATGTATTCTCTTTCTCAAGTATTCAACTGAGAAGACTCTGTGGATTTGATGGTGATAAAAGCTCCCCCTGAAATACTGAATTTATTCAGGGTGAAAGGAACTTTTCTTCAGGGTGATAGGCCTTCAAGCTTTCAACTTCAACCAGAAGAACTTCATGAACATCTTGATAGATGCAGTAGTTGTTATCCTTTGAAAGTTCCTGAGAGAATGACAGAATAAGACTCTTGATTTGAATAACTTTTCTTCTTCTTTAGAAAACAGTTCTTCTTCTGGTCTAGCAGTTGTTGATTTCTTGACTTATTTATTTTTTGTTTCTCGTCTGCTATGTGTGTATGAGAAAGATGAGAAATCTATCCTTTTATATTTTCCATGTAAAGGTGCATTTGAATTTTGAAATCCCTTCTGTAATCAATGCTAACGGTCTTGGAAAATTTTTCATTGATTAGTTTCCCCAACTATCCCTTTGTAAAACGGCAGGCAATAATCCTGATGAAGACTATAGTTAATGCTCTTGTCTAATGGTAATATTCAGAGAATATTAGAGCATTAATTACTCAGGAATCATTGCAGTATAATAGGAACAGAAGAGGGAAACAGCCAAGTCTGGATTCGTCGACCTGAGTCCACAGTTCGTCGAGCTGAGAATTGTTGTTTGTCGAGGTGAGGTCCAAGATCATCGACCTCTGAATGGCTGACTGCTGCTTGATGACTTTCCTATTCTGTGCACCAAGTTCGTCGAGTTGATTTCCAAGATCGTTGACCTGAGTTTTGATTCTGGACTTAGACTATTTTCTGGTGTTGAGTGTTGAAACATCTTTTTGGCATTGAGTGTGATGTCCTCTAGCGTTGAGTGTTAAATTATCATTCTGGCGTTGAGTGTGATGGCCTCTTGCATTGAGTGTTAAATCATCATTCTGGCGTTGAGTGTGATGTCCTCTGGCATTGAGTGTTGAAACATCTGATCCAGAATTAGTCGATCTGGGACCAGAGAATAGAGTTCATCTAGCTGATGTTCTAAGTTCGTTGATTGATGTTTGACTTAGAAGTGTTGTCACTTTGTCTAGAGTTCGTCGAGCTGAGAATAGCTATTCGTCGAGCTGAGGTCCAAGATTGTCGAGCTCAACCCAGAGAATTGTCTCTGAGTTCGTTGAGCTGAGCATGACTTTCGTCGACCTGAGATAGACGAACGTAGAACTCTTTTTCTAAGTCTTGAATTTTCTCTAAGTCTTGAGTCTCTGGCAATTTTGAAGGCTGGTCCTTGGTATTGTTGACTCTAAGGACTTGACCTAGAATATAGGACACAACCATGACCCTGGCTATACATGTTGGGTCATATCCTAACTTAGTGAACCTAACCCAAATCCAACTAGGGATCCAACAATCTCCCCCTATTTGGGTGAGGTCGCTAATTACAGACTCAACGATAAATAGAAATGTACAAAGCAAGAAAACAATATATATCTGGCAGAGAATGAAATAATATATGTGCAGCAGATATAGTTACATAATTAACTTTGTATCATAGAACATAATTTTTCAAAAGTATACCATACACATAGGAGTTCAAGTTATATTTTTTATGTTTCTTTGCTCTTCTCCCCTGGCTGAGTAAAGATGATTTCTCTGTTAGGATTGGCAGCTTCTCTCTTTGACATATACATATCTGCTGCTCCAATCACTGTCTAGGTAGAGGTTCTGGGTACTACAGCTTCTGTGTGTATTGTCATGTACTCTACAGGATTAAACACTTTCTTGCTCACTTGAAGTTTATCCAGTTCTTTCTCTCTGTATGAAGACATAGTTGTGAACTTTGTTGGATCTTCACCCTCTTCTCTAGCCTTCTTTATTTGTGACAGACCAATCACTTCCTGAAGCCTTTCCATCCTAAAATTGGGATCAATATCCTCACTGACAGATGATTGATCTTCTTGTGAAGGTAGCAGGGTAACAGGCTTGAATTGAGTGGACTGTGCTTGGAAATTTGTTGCTTTTTGGCTTTCATCACTCTGAGTATACAGAGACTTTGGAGGAGCAGTCTCACTGTATTTTCCTTTGGGCTTATGGGATTTTGTGTGCCTTCTTTGTTGAGTTTGCTGTTTGGGAGGGGATAACTCTGGTTTCTGATAAACTGCCTCCTTTATTTGCTCTGGAAAACTGACATTCCTTTACAGCTGCTTCCTTGAGAATGATGTCTAGATGACCTTTCCTGCCTTTGATATGTTTTGGTGAAGGATGTAGACTTGGAAGGTGCATCTATCTCTTGAGAAGTAGTTCCTGAGGCACCAGCAGCAGGAGGAGGAGGACCTCTCTTGAATTTCTATGGGGGAGGAGAATATCTTCTGCTCTTCTTCCTTGCCTTTTGTTCATTTTTGGATAGCCATATCCAAGCTGGCATACCCTTGTATGGAGTTATGTTCTGCAGAATGTAATAAGGTGTGTCATTTGCTGGATTGGATTTTGGGGCAGGAGGTGGAGGAGCTTATCTTTTCTTTGAAACTTTCTTCCTCTTTGGGTCCTCATCGTCATCATCATCATCATCATCATTATCATCATCATCATCAGAAGGCTGAGGATTGTCATACATGGCATCAATCTCTCTTATTGTGTCATCAGAAATTGTTGTCTTTTCAGTTCTTTGAGCAACTAATTTATTCCCTTCCTCAATATCAGCCATGATCAGTGTATCTAGATCAGGCATGGGGGAGTCATCCATTACAAAAACTGAAGCCAGAGGGGATGATACACTGGGTGAAGCAATTGCTTGTGGGGATGGAATGGCAGGAGTAACAAAACTGGCCTTGAGTTACTTAGCAACCTTAGGGCTTATTGGAGAGGTGTATGGAATTATAGCCAGTGATGGCTTAGTGTATTCCTCTGGAAGAAAACTCAAATGAATTATATCAAAATTTCTTAACAATTTTACAAGGTCAACTGTGGGATTTATAATAAAATCACCAACAGTTTCAGGGACCTGATCATCTAAATCCATATCAGAATTTATAAACTGTAGAAAATCAAAAGTATCCTCAGAAACAACTACTTCTGCTTTTGCTGCTGCTGTATCCATATCCTGTTCAACTGATTTTGATGCTGCTACTTCTTCTTCATGAAGTATCTCCCCCTGTCTGGTTTCAGTAGGGACTGAAGCTAGGACCACAATTGAAGAGGGAGCAGTAGTTGAGGCAGAGATTTGTGTAGCAAGAGAGGAGATGGCGGCAGCAAGAGGAGAGATAGCCTCTGCTATGAGTGATTTGAGAAGGGGTGTGAGAAGGGTAATGATTGGGGAGATAAGGGAGGGATCCAAGTATGGAGAGAGAGAATGTAGTGGAAGTGGTTGGGGGAGTGAATATGGTAGGTGCTGAGGGAGATAGAGGTGGAGGTGGAGGTTGGAGTTGAGTGTCTGGTGGAGAGTTATGTGGAGGAGAGGGAGTGTTCAGTGGGGATGATAGGAGGTTGAAGGATGGGAGGGATGATAGGTTGGTGTGGGGATATCAGTAAGATGATGTAGTAGAGGAAATGGGGGTAGTGAGGGTAGAGATGTATCAGGATGGGGGGATGGAGTATTAGAGGGAATGTTTGTTGGAGAGGCAGGAAATTGGGATGCTGGAGGTGGAGAGGTGGGGACTGTAATGGTAGTGGAAGGTGGGGATGGTTGTATTGTTGGTTGGGATGGAACCTGAGGAGATGGAGGTGGTGGAGGGGTGGAAGGGATCTCTTCAATGGGGTGGGGAGTGGCTGGTGCAGCCCTGATACTTTTAGAAGTTCTGGTGGAAGAGGAGGGAGCCTTGGTTGGCTTAGTGATTGTCCTCTCCCACTTGCTAAACAGAGCACAAGTTAGTCTCTTGCTAGCATTAATGAATATTGTAGGGGAGACCAGTGATTCAGCAGCCTTTTCCTTGAGGAAGATCCCTAGGATCCTTCCAAAGCAAACCTCCTTTTTATTATTTTTCTTTCTGATCAGATCAATTAAAATCTGTGCCTAGTTCACTGTCCTCTTATTCACTATAGCACACATGACCAGGAACTAATGCCTGGTGATATAGTCATATGCAGTGTGCTTCCCTAGCAGCACCTTCCCCGCAATGTCTATAAGAAACTTGTACTCTGCAGACAAATGTTTCTTGAGCAATTTATTGGGGGTTTGTCCTGAATATCCCATCATGTTAAGCATCATATCAAAGTCCTCCGAAGTCATTTCTAATTCTTCATCACCATTACTCAAGCCAAAAATTTCAGTTAAAACATTGGGGGTAAGAGAAACAGGCTAACCCGCGATTGTTCCAATCATCATATTTTCCTCTGTAGAAGCTATGTAAACCCTTTCCCGGATCTCTGTTCATGATATTTTGAAGCGGGTGGAGAGCAAGAGTCTTCAACTGTTGGTCTTCAAAGTAATTATAGAATATTTAGGAAGATGGGATCTGAGTATTGGAACGATTCGAAGTCCAGGTCGAATCCTGTGTCAAACTTCATTGTCGCGAGAGTGCCTGCTGGAATCGTCATGTGAGCACCCACAAGAGAAAACGAAGATCAAGTGTAAGAGAACTGAAAGCGCGGGACGGAGGTCGAAGAAAACCTAAATATAAGGTTTTCCATAATATGAATCGACAGACTCCATTCCATGAAAAAGTAAATAGATCTTCGATCTGAGGTCGACGAAATAATTTGGAGTTAAACAATTCATTGATCTCAGTCTAAAGGTTTGAAGACATTTTGTTGATCTCTGGTCGACGAAAGTTTTCTGAAGCAGGTTCGTCGATCTTAGTTCGACAAAACTGACTTCACTCACAGAGAGTTCGTCGATCTCCGGTCGGCGAATATCTCAAGAACCTTTCCTAGTTCGTCGATCTCCGTTCGACGAACTCTGAAAAATTTGTCGAGTGCAGACAGAGACTAAACTAAGTCTTCTCCATTGATCATGCCAAGCTGATTTACAAAGAACAAATGATTTCTTTCATCCATGGGTTTGGTGAATATGTCAGCTCTTTGTAAAGCAGTGTAGATATAGACAAGCTTAATTTTATTTTTATCTACACACTCTCTAATGAAATGATGCATAATGTCTATATGTTTAGTCCTACTGTGATGGACTGGATTTTGTGCTATAGCAATAGCACTTGTGTTATCACATAGTAGAGTTGAATTATTTAAGTTTAACCCATAGTCCAGGAGTTGGTTTTGAATCCACAGCATCTGGGAACAACAACTACCAACTGCAATATATTCTGCTTCAACAGTTGATGTAGACACTGATGACTGCTTATTGCAAAACCAGGACACTAATCTCATACCAAGGAACTGGCAAGTTCCTGAGGTACTCTTTCTGTCCACTCTGCATCCAGCAAAGTCAGCATCTGAGTATCCAATTAACTCAAACTTTGACTCAGTAGGATACCAAAGACCTAGACTAGGACAACCCTTTATATACCTTAAAATACTTTTTAGAAAAATTAGATGAGATTTTTTAGGGTTCACCTGGAACCTAGCACAAAGGCATGTGGCAAACATAATATCAGGTCTGCTAGCTGTAAGGTAGAGTACGGACCCAACAATGCCCCTATATAGTTTCTGATCCACGGGTTTCCCTTGTGCATCCGAGTATATTACACCATTTATAGCCATGGGTGTTTTCTTTGCTGAGGTATCAGCCATCCCAAACTTCTTGATAAGCTCTTTAGCATATTTAGTTTGGGAAATGAAGATGCCATCAGGGAGCTGCTTCACTTGGAGACCAAGGAAGTAGGAGAGCTCACCCATGCTACTCATCTCAAATTTTGAATGAATGAGGTCAGAGAACCACTTGCATAATTTGGGATCAGTAGACCCAAATATAATGTCATCCACATATATTTGCACTAACAAGGTTCGATCCTTATGATGTCTAGTGATTAAGGTTTTATCTACAATGCCTCTAATGAATTTATGCTCTATCAAAAAGCTAACTAAAGTCTCATACCAAGCTCTTGGAGCTTGCTTTAGACCATAAAGGGATTTATGCAATTTAAAAACATGATAAGGATGAGTTAAAGAGATGAAACCTATGAGGTTGTTCAACATAAACCTCTTCCTTTAGCACTCCATTCAGAAAGACACTCTTCACATCCATTTAATAAACTTTGAACTTCTTGTAGGAAGCATAGGCAAGAAATATTCTGATTGTCTCCAGTCTTGCAACTGGTGCAAATGCTTGGTCATAGTTTATTCCCTCTTCTTGCTTATAACCTTGAGCAATAAGCCTAGCCTTGTTTCTCACAATTACACCTTAGGCAATCCAGTTTGTTTTTGTATACCCATTTTGTTCCAATAACTGGGTAGTCTTGGGGTCTTGGAACCAAAACCCAAACTCTATATCTCTCAAACTGGTTGAGTTTCTCTTGCATAGCAATGATCCAGTGGGGATCTTGCTCAGCATCTTTTATGGTTTGAGGTTCAACTTGAAGAGAGAAAATAAGCATGCATCAAGTCTTGGTTGAGTTGATGCATTGTCTGTACACCTGATGTTTTGTCTCCAATCACTTGGGATCTGGGGTGATCCCTTAGTGTGACAAGATCAGTAGGTGGAGTTGGTTCAGCAATAGCAGTTGGATTTAATTCCTCCTGTGGAATTATGTTTGCTGTTGGTTGAAACGCAGCTACTTCTGTGCTTTATTCTTCAATTTGTTCTTCTTCTTGTGGAGAAGGATGTATTGGGTCCTCTTTGGTGAGGCTTAGTTCATCCAGATTCTCACACAAGTGAGGTACCTGCAAAGGGTTATTGGTAGAAATTTTTTTCTCCTTGCAAGACATGTTAGCTTCATCAAATGTAACATGAACTGATTCCTCAATTTTCAGAGATGATTTATTAAATACCCTATAAGCTTTGCTTACTTGGGAATATCCTAGAAAAGTTCCCTCTTCAGCCTTAGCTTCAAACTTTCTAATGTATCTCTGGTCATTATTATGTATATAACATACACAGCCAAATACTTTAAAATAAGTGATTTTAGGTTTCTTTCCTTTAAGTAATTCATAGGGAGTCCTATTCTTGAGTTTATGTATCAGGCTTTCAATTCAGTACATAGTTTGCTGTGCTTACAGCCTCTGCCCAAAAGGATAGGGGCATGCAAGCATCTGCAAGTAATGTTCCTGCAGCTTCAATCAGTGTCCTATTTTTCCTTTCATCTACCCCATTTTGTTGGGAAGTTCTAGGAGCTGAGAAGCAGTGCCTGATACCTTCTTTCTCACAGAACTCATGCATAAGAAGAGACTCAAACTCTGTACCATGATCACTTCTGATCAATGCAACATGAGTAGAGTACTCAATTGGTATGGTCCTGAGGAAATCTGTAAGAACCTTAAGGGTATCAGACTTAGATCTCAGAAAGAACACCCAAGTGAACCTTGAGAAGTCATCCACAATGACTAAGGTGTAGGATTTCCCTCCCAGGCTTTGTACAGCTATGGGTCCAAAGAGATCCATGTATAGAAAGTACAATATCCCAGGTGAATCATATTTATTTACTGATTTAAAACTAGATTTAGTTTGCTTGCCTAGTTGACAAGCCCTGCAGAGGCCTTCCTTCTTGTAGGGGCCAGAAGGTAAACCTCTTACAAGGTTGTCTTTTGATAGCCTAACAATATTTTTCATGTTAATATGCCCTAGTCTTATATGCCATAAATCATTCTGATTACTTATAATGTTAAGTAAACAGATATCTGAATTGGCAGATAGAAAATTAACTATATATATGTTTCCTTGTCTATTCCCAGTTAAAACAGTTTGTTTTTCTTTATTAGAAATAATACAGGCAGTTGAGTTGAAGTGTACTTGATAACCTTCATCACATAATTGAATTATGGAGATGAGGTTATGCTTGAGTCCTCTTACATAGGTTACCTTATTGAATGTGACTGCTCCAATCCTTATTTGTCCATAGCCTTCAGATTGCCCACACTTTGAGTCTCCAAAGATTACCTTTGGTCCAAGCTTGGACTTGTAGTTGTGTAGACTTTCCTTGTTCCCAGTCATATGCTTGGAGCAACCACTGTCCAGGTACTATACTTGATTTACAGCTGGACAGCTCTTCATCTGCAGACAAAACAGTTAGTTGTTCTTTACCCAAGTAACCTTGGGTCCTTGTTGATTTACATAACTGTAACTGAAATATAAGAACATTCAGGTTAATTTTTGTAACCATTAGGATGATATCTTCTTGGTGGTATTATCCATTGAATAAAAAGATTAATGTTACTTTTAAAATTTAGGTTTCTGTTGTTAGGATCTGAGATCGATGATTTCTAGTTGGATTGTTGAACTGAGCTCGACGATGTTGGATGAGATCGTCGATCTCTGCTCGAAGAATGAAGGTATTAATTCTTGGGGCACCAAAATCGTCGATCTCTAGGTCGACGAACCATACTGGTATCGTCGATCGTAGATCAAAAAATGATTATTACTGAAGTTTGCGTTTAGAGATCGTCGTTCTAAGTTCGACGATCTGTTCATATATCGTCGATCTGAGTTCAACGATAACTGCAGAACATTGTTACTTGTATTATTCTTCTAGTTTTTGGGTTTGTTCTTAGTTTCAATTTGTTCCAGAAATTCATTAACCTTATTAACCTGTTCAGTATTTTTCTTTCCTTTATCAAGAAACAAAGTTTACAGGTTTTGAATGATGATTCTTCTGGATTAGGATTGGTTCACTGGATGAAGCTCCTAATCCTTGTTTACAGTAATTAGTTCTAGCATTTAGTGTGCTGGTTATATCTAGCAATTTTAAGCTTCTTCCATTTAATGAATCTTCTAACATTTTGGCTTTGCTAAGTTCAGATTTCAGAAAAATAATTTGTCCATTTACATATTTTAATTCATTAGATAGATTTGCATTTTAAGAAGTGAGCTTATCTAGAGCATTTAATTTTTCTCTGAGAAGTTTGATTTCCTTCTCAGAGCTTATCAAATCTAAGCATAAATTTTTAAATTCAAATTTGAATTCATCAGATTCAAAATCATAGGATGCTAATACCTGATCTTCAGTTGACAGGCTTTCTTCATTATCAGATACATCTGTATCTGATCTGCTACTATGTTGGCATCAATTTCCATGAGGCAAACTTCCTTTGCCTTTATCTCCTCTTCTTCTTCACTGGAGCTAGAAGATGAGGATTCATCTTCTGTTTCACTCCAGCTTTCAGCAACAAAACCCTTCTCCTTCTTCTTATATTTGCTGGAGGATGGCCTGCTATTGTGCTATCTCATGGAGTCCTTCTCTCTTCTCCTTCTTCTGATTCTCTGGACATTCTGAGAGGAAATGTCCAGGTTTCCTGCAGGCAAAACATACCACCTCTTTAGTAGGGGTTTTATCATACCTTAGGCTTATCATCCTTCCTGGATGACTTCCTCCTAAAATCCTTCCTTGTCATCTTGTAGAATATTTTGGCAAGCAAGCTCATCAGATCTTCATTTATAGATGGAGTCTCAGTCTCCTCAGTAGCCTTGAATGCAAGGCTGTGCTCCTTCCTTGCTGGTGGAGGTGTTCTTTGCTCAGCTACTTCTCTGGACTTGATTAGCTATTCATAGGACTTAAACTTCTCTGGACTTGATTAGCTTGTTCATAGAATAAAGTGGAAATCTCATTTAGGCTCCTGGACTCCTTGATGGGCCAGATCCTTGAATCCCATGAGCTTGGGAAGCACATGAGGATTTTGTCATTCACCTCTATGAGGGTGATGTCCTTGTCTGAGGTTTTTAGCTCATTGATGATTAAGCTTAACCTATTGTACATATCAGCTACTATTTCAGCTTCATCCTTCTTGAAGTTCTTATATTGGGATATGAGGTTTGATCTTCTGTCTTTTCTCTTATCAGCAGATCCAGCCACCATTTGATTCAGGGAATCCCAAATGGCCTTGGCTAATGTGCATTCAGCCACCTTCTGGAAAATATCATCTGACATTGTTTAGGCCAAATATGTTCATTGCCTTGGCATCAACAATTTTGGCCTTCTTTTGAGCCTCAGTCCACTCAGGTGGTGGGACTGCATTGGTGTTGGTTGATGCTGCTGAGCTTGATGCTTGATGGTGACCTGTCAAAATAGAATTATAGATATCTTCATCAATGGAACTCATATATAACTTTATTCTTGCCTTCCAGATGATAAACTTGTTCAGGTTGCACACTAGAGGTTTGGTGCTTGCATAATCTTTGTTCTGGGCCATGCTGTCTATGTGAATCTAATAGAAATATAAAAAGAGATCTAACTTAGGATCTTTGGTTCAAGGGTTAACTTGTACAACCAAAGAACTCAGGCTCTGATACCAATTGAAAGTGAGGGTTAGATCTAATATACTCTAGGGGGGTTAATAGAGTTTTTTTGATTAAATAAAATCTTTTCCTGATTAATAGAACTTGTTCCTAAACTCAGATGCTATATCATAGCACAACAAATTTAAACTAATTGAAATCACAGAATCCTAACTATCACAGCCACAGCAAGAATAAAAGAAAGAGGCAACCAGACAATACAAGAACTTTATAGTGGTTCCCCAACCTGGGTACATCTACTCCTCTACCACCCTAGTAGGAATCCACTCAAGTTTTTGTTCAGGTGACTGCCACAAATGAGCTTTTGGTAAGGTGCTCAAAAACCAAACCTCAAGTCTTTTGGTTAGGAGACTTGCAACTAGGAATCACTTTTGAAGGGAGTAGAGAACCCTTTTTACAAAGGGGGTGAGAGAGTATGATGTCTTCTCTTTCTCAAGTATTCAACTGAGAAGACTCTGTGGATTTGATGGTGATAAAAGCTCCCCCTGAAATACTGAATTTATTCAAGGTGAAAGGAACTTTGCTTCAAGGTGATAGGCCTTCAAGCTTTCAACTTCAACCAAAGAACTTCAGAAACTCCTTGACAGATGCAGTAGTTGTTGTACTTTGAAAGTTCCTTGAGAGAATGACAGAAGAAGACTCTTAATTTGAATAACTGTTCTTCTTCTTTAGAAAATAGTTCTTCTTCTGGTCTAGCAGTTGTTGATTTCTTGACTTATTGATTTTTTTTCTTGTCTGCTATGTGTGTATGAGAATGAAGAGAAATCTGTCCTTTTATATTTTCCATGTAAAGGTGCATTTGAATTTTGAAATCCCTTCTGTAATCAATGCTGACGGCCTTGGAAAATTTTGCATTGATTAGTTTCCCCAACTGTCCCTTTGGAAAATGGCAGGCAATATTCAGAGAATATTAGAGCATTAATTAATCAGGAATCATTGCAGTATAATAGGAATAGAAGAGGGAAACAACCAAGTCTGGATTCGTCGACCTGAGTCCACAGTTTGTCGAGCTATGAATTGCTGTTCGTCGAGCTGAGGTCCAAGATCATCGACCTCTGAATGACTGACTGCTTGCTTGACGACTTTTCTATTCTATGTGCACCAAGTTCGTCGAGCTAATGTCCAAGATCGTCGACCTGAGTTTTGATTATGCACTTAGACTGTTTTCTGGTGTTGAGTGTTGAAACATCATTTTGGCATTGAGTGTGATGTCCTCTAGCGTTGAGTGTTAAATCATCATTTTGGCATTGAGTGTGATGTCCTCTGGCGTTGAGTGTGATGTCCTCTAGCATTGAGTGTTGAAACATCTGATCCAAAATTAGTCGATCTAGGGATCCAGAGAACAGAGTTCGTCTAGCTGATGTTCTAAGTTTGTTGGCAGAAGTTTGACTTACAAGTATTGTCACTTTGTCCAGAGTTCATCGAGCTGAGAATAGCTGTTCGTCAAGCTGAGGTCCAAGATCATCGAGATCATCCCAGAGAATTGTCTCTGAGTTCGTCGAGCTGAGAACGACTTTCGTCGACCTGAGATCGACGAATGTAGAACTCTTTTTCTAAGTCTTGAATTTTCTCTAAGTCTTGAGTTCTCTGGCAGTGTTGAAGGCTGGTCCTTGGCATCGTTGACTCTAAGGACTTGACCTAGACTATAGGACACAACCATGACCCTGACTATACATGTTGGGTCATATCCTAACTTAGTAAACATAGCCCAAATCCAACTAGGGATCCAACACCCTATAGGCCTTGCTTGACTTGAGAATATCCAAGAAAAATTCCCTCTGCAGCTTTGGCTTTAAACTTTATAATATGTTTTTTGTTATCATTGTGAATGTAACATTTACAACCAAAAATTCTAAAATAATCTATTTTAGGTTGCTTCCCTTTAAGAAATTTATAGGGTTTATTGTCCTTAAGTTTATGTATTAAACTCATGTTCAGAACATAGTTTGATGTGCTTACATCCTCTGCCCAAAAGGATAGGGGCAAGTAAGCATCTACAAGCAATGTCCCTACAGATTTAATAAGGGTTCTATTTTTCTTTTCAGCTACCTCATTTTGTTGAGGAGTTCTAGGAGCAGAGAAGTAGTGCATGATTCTTTCCTTCTCACAAAATTCTTGCATGAGAAGAGAATCAAACTCAGTGCCATGATCACTTCTGATCAATGCAACTAGAGTAGAGTACTCAGTCTGAATGCTCTTAAGAAAGTCTATAAGAAATTTAAAGTTATCTGACTTGTTTCTCAAAAAGAACACCTAAGTGAATCTATAGAAGTCATCTACAATAATTAAAGTGTAGGATTTCCCTCCTAAGCTCTGTACTGTAATGGGTCCAAAGAGATCCATATGTAGAAAGTACAGAATCTTGGTAGAATCACTCTTATTAATAGATTTAAAGCTATTTTTAGTTTGCTTGCCTAATTGATAAGTCCTGCAGAGGACTTTCTTCTTGTAAGGGCCAAAAGGCAATCCTCTAACAAGTTTGTCCCTAGATAGTTTAGCAATATTTTTTAGATTTACATGTCCTAGTCTCTTATGTCATAAATTATTATTATTAATAATCTGATTGAACAAACAAATTTCTTGAATTAGTTAACTTGAAATTAACCACATAAATATTTCCTTATCTAAGTCTAATTAAAATAGTTTTGCTATCTATTGAAGTAATAATGCAGGAAGATTGGTTAAAGGATACCTGATAACCTTCATCACATAACTGGATTATGAATATCAAGTTATATTTTAGACCACTCACATAGGCTACCTTCCTGAAGATGACAACTACAACTTTTACATTCCCATAGCCTTCTGTTTGGCCATAGTTGGAGTCTTCAAAGATTACCTTTGGTCCAAGCTTTGACTTGTAGTTAGTTAAGTTATCCTTGCTTCCTGTCATATGCTTTGAACACCCACTATCCAAGTACCATTGTTCCTCTGTAGTAGGATAGTTCTTCACCTACAAAAAAGCAGGTGTTCTTGACCCAGGTAACCTTGGGTCCTCTATTCTTTTCAAATTTAAAACTAGAAATATATGAAAATTCTGGTTGACTCTTATATCCTAAAGGATGAAATCTCCTAGGTGGAATTATCCACTGGTTAAAGGGGTTAACAAAGTCTCTTGGTTGATTAAAGTTTCTGAAATAATTTAAGTTTTTGTTAAAGTTAACTAGGTTCGACGAATTCTGAAAAGTTCATCGATCGGCGTTCGACGAATAGGGATGAGTTCATTGAACTCCGCTCAGAGAAATGAAGGTATTCATTTTCTGTGCCCTAATTGCGTTGATCGCGGTTCGACGATCCATATTGATTTTGTCGTTCACAATTCGAAGAATAATTATATGAAAAGTTTCGATTCACAGTTCGTCGATCTGAGTTCGACGAACGGTATACATTTCGTCGATCAGAGTTCGACGAAAATTGTTGAACATTGTTTTTATTAAAGTTTTTCTTTTTCTTTTTATTTTCTTTGGGTTTCTGAAGTACTTTAATTTGTTGGTTGTTTTCATCTAGTTTTTCTTTTCCCTTTCATATATAAATTTAACAGAGGTTGAAAGAATATTTTCTTTAGAAGATGAGGTTTGCTTGATGAAGCACCTAAGCTCAGTTTGTCATTAAGCCTGGCATTGACAGTGCTTGTTTCCATCAATTTGATGCTTCTCCAATTCAGGGATTCTTCAAATTGCTTAGCCACATTTAGTTCAGTTTTTAAAGAAATGGTTTGTTCAGAAGCTATATCTAGTTCATCTTTTAAGTTATGTTTTCAGAAAACAAATTGTCATATTCAATTAATTTGTCTCTAAGAAGTTTGATTTTCTTCTCAGATTTAATTAAGTCATTACATAGTAACTTAAATTCAGTTTTAAAATATTCTGAATTAAAATCAAAGGAGGATATTACCTGATCCTCTTCTGACTCAGAATCCTCAGCTTCTGATTCTTTAGCTTCTGATGGATTGCTTGATGCATTGATATCCATCAAACAAATCTCTCTGGCTTAGGTCACTTCTTCATCTTCACTAGAGATGGAAGATGAAGACTCTTCTTCAGACTCACTCCAAGTCTCAGCAACAAAGCCTTTTTCCTTCTTCTTATGCTTGATGAAAGAAGGCTTGTTGTAGTGCTTCTTGGAGTCCCTGTATTTCCTTTTATCCTTCTTCTTACTTCTCTGTACACTCAGGTAGAATGTGTCCAAGTTTCCTGTAACTATAGCAAACAATTTCCTTGGTAAGAGTTTTGTCATGCCTTGGTTTGTCTTCATTCCTTGTTGACCTTCTTCTGAAGTCCTTCTTAGCCATTTTGTAAAATCTCTTGGCTAGGAGACTCATCAACTCCTCATTTGCTGGTAGTGTTTCTGATTCTTCAGATGCCTTAAAGGCAATGCTTTACTCCTTCCTTCCTGAGGTAGAAGTCTTCTGTTCAGCAGCTTCTCTAGTCTTGATCAACTACTCATAGGACTTGAGCTTGCCTAATAAAGACTAAGTAGAAATTTCATTTAGGCTTCTGTCCTCCTTGATTGGCCTGATCCCAGAGTCTCATGTGCTAGGGAAGCACATACGGATCTTATCATTGATCTAAGTCAGTGATATGATCTTGTCCAAGTTCTTCATCTCATTGATGATCAAGCTGAGTCTGTTGTACATATAAACAACTGACTCTGACTCTTCTTTCTTTAAGTTCTCATATTGGGAAATGAGATGAGATCTTCTATTTTTTCTTTCATCAGCTGATCCTGCTACCATTTGGTTGAGAGAATCCCAAATGGCTTTTGCTGATATACACTCAGCAATCTTCTAAAAAATGTCATATGACATTATTTGTGCCAGAATATTCATTAATTGCTTTGGCATAAACAACCTTTGCATTTTTCTGTGCATCAGTCCACTCAGGTAGTGGAACTGTAGTTGTATCTGAAGTAGTAGTCACTGGAAGTGGGGGACCTGTCAAAATAAAATTATAGATATATTCATCAATGGAATTCATATATAATCTGATCCTTGCCTTCCAAAGTGAAAACTTGTTGAGGTTACACACTGAAGGTCTGGTGCTTGAATATTCTTTATTATGTGCCATAATTTAGAAAGGCAATAGAGTGAATGGGATCTACCAAATATTTTTTGGTTCAGGTGTTAGCCTGTGAAACCAAACAACCTTTCCTCTGATAACAATCTAAAGAGAAGGGATAGATCACACTAACTCTAGAGGAGGGGTGAATAGAGTTTTAAAGCCTTTTAATTAATTTTTATTGCGGATTAAAATATGTGATAACTTTATATATATATATATATAGGCTGAAAACAAAATAAAGAAATCACAGCACAACAAAAATAAAAAATAGAGCAATCCAGACTTTATAGTGGTTCCCCTACACTTGGGTACATCCACTCTTCTACCACCCTGGTAAGAATCAACTACAGGTTTTTGATCAGGTGCCCTACCACCAAAATATCAATTTTCTAAGGGAAATATAACAACCCTTTGAGCTTTTGATCAGGTACTCCAAAAACCAAACCAAGTCTTTTGATCAGGAGACTTGATAACCAAAAGATAACTTTTGAAGGGAGTTAAAAACCCTTTGTACAGGAAAGTTAAAAGAAAATGATGTTGTATTCTCTTTCTCAATGCATTGAGAAGACTAGTGGATGTTGTTCTTGTCAAGGCTCCCCCTGAAGATTTAGAAGAGTTCAGGAGAATAAGAGTTTTGCTCAGGGTATAGGCCTTTAGATTTAAAAAGGTCTTCAGAAAACTTTTAGACTGAATGAAGATTGTTTTTCTCTTGAAAGTTCTGAAGCAAAATTGAAGAAGACTAAAAATGTATGAGAGATGAGTTCTTCTTTCAGTTTTATGTATTCATAATTCGGTAGCTCTGTGTCTTCTATTTATATAATCTTCTGAAAATTGTCTTTTATATTCCTTACAGAAAACAACCTTTGAATTTTAAATCCTATCCGTAATTGACTACCGAAATCCTGGGAGTTGAACGGCTAGAAAATGTCTTTAATTTATTTCCTCAACTGTCCCTGTAAATAAGTCAAATAAATTACTCTGTGAATACCATAATTAAGGCTGCCTTGTAACGACTATATTTTAGAGAATATGGAGCATTAATTATCAGAGCATTATAGACATATAATATTAAATTTTGAAATCAAACTTCCTTAGTCAATACTGGAAAACTCTATTTCGTCGAGCTAAGCTCTAAGATCTCTGAACAAAAAGTTCACTTTCCAATCTGAGCTCTAAGATCGTCGGACTGAGATAGTCTTTTCGTCGTGCTGAACTTCTGAGAAGAGATCAGAGTTCGTCGATCTCAGCTAAGATTTCGTCGAACTCAGCTCAAAGAAGAAATCTAAGTTCGTCGATCTCAGCTAGAATTTCATCGAACTCAGCTCAGAGAAAGAACTGAGTTCGTCGATCTCCGATAAATGAAAATCGAGCTTAGTTCAGCAATTTGAATGACTTTTCTACTCTTTTAGAAAACTACTTTTCTCTAAAGGTCTTCTGACTCTGTCTTCTGAAGGTTGATCGAAACCAAACTAAGTTTGTTGACCTGACCTAGACCTAGAAAAAGACTTATGACCCTAGACTATAATGTGGGTCATCAGAGAGTCCTAATAGTGAACCTAGCCAAAATCAACCCTAAACAAGTGGGGTTCCAACATAAGCAAAGTTGTATGGTGTACAGAGCTCGTAGATTCAAATTCTCCCACATGTGATCGATAATCTCAGCATCCTTATTAGGCCTTTCCCAATAGGTCATGGTGTAAACCTTCCTTGATCAGTAGTAATTTGGCTTTCACCTGCCATAGCACAAAATTTTGCTTCCCATCAAACTTCACACTGAGTGTAGAAGTTGCCTTAAAAAACAAACTGAAGAGATCTGCATTAAAACCGAGGCAACCAGATAAATTCTAAGATCAAGATTGGGAAGATAAAGAGCGAATCAATGTCGTCACCTATCGTTGACCTAACTCGAAATGGAACGTCCAAATAGTCGATGAACCAAACCTCGCTTTGATACCACTTGTTATGAAAACCCGATCTGAGAGCAGATGATTTTTTTGTTCTAGTAAATTATCTAATGACAAAATGAGCGGTTACGAAGAATAATAAGCATGAAAAATAAGAAGCACAACGAACAAAAAACACCAATTTTAAAAGTGGTTCTCCAAAATTGAAAAAGGCTACGTCCACTGTGCAGGCAGAGAATTTTATTTTTCTTTTCTCAAACATACAATACGGCAAAAAGGAATGAAAAATAAACTGAGTGAATGATGACGATTTTGAATCCTCCAAGATATGGCCGTATATATAGCGATGAGAAATAAAATTTGGCGGCAAGAGAAGAGCCGGTGATTGTGAGCCGAGCACGCTATAGCAAGGAAGAAGGCCGGCGACAAGGATGGTGGGGTATACCACAAAGAAACGCACACGAGGAAGCAACGAGCAAGAGAGCCCCCAGATTCGGCCAAGGTCGGCCGACCTCTATCCAAATCCTGCTTGGGCAAAATTTCTCTAATCTTATAGGGAGAACCCGACACCTCCTTTTATAAGTGGGAGAAACCCTTATGAGGGCCAGATGGATCTTGACAAAAAAGGAAAACAATAATGCAATATTACAATATTTGGGAATGCCAAAAAAGAGGAGCAATAAGTAAGGTGGTCTCCAAAATAGGCAGCCAATGAGGGGGGTGATTCCTGCGGGAATCATGGAGAGGCAAAACACAACATGCTTATGGGGGCATATTGATGGTTCCACTCTAATACCACATCCCAATGAATCAGACAAAGCTCTTGATTCTGCTAATCTCATCCCACTCGCTAACTGCACTTATGATAAGCATTGATCTGACCATCAATGTTTTAACATTACTGGTCTGCAAATAGTATATAGCATGAGTCTGGCCGGGGCCCCACGATATACAAAATCCACAGCCTAAAATTCTAATAATTGACAGCAGAAAAGAACTCACCAATAACTTATAGTTCGTGCAAAAAACTACAAAAAAAACTTAAAGCAAAAGTCCACATAACAACAAGTCCACCAAATGTCCAAAAATACAAAATAGTCTGGCCTTAAGACCTTACATGGCTTTCAAAAGAACATAATAAAAATACTATGATAAAAGAAAAAATAAGGGAGCAACGATCTCCAACTTCCTAGATAACTTTTAGGCTTCAGCCCACTACACACCGCTACAAGCTATGCCACCTAAAACTAGGAACACATAGGTGGCAAACAATTTCAGCATGGGGCTGACCAACACAACGTAATGACCCCTCCCCCCGACCATCCTTGCGGACTTCGAGGTGAGTACATCGCTCTCTTGCAAGTACGCACGTGAACCAAAATATGCAACCAAAGAATAAAGGACAAAGAATCAAGAAACACGTTAAGCATCACCTTTCAAACTTCCACATGTGTCATGGACACACCAGAATCACATGATCTAAGCTTTGATGCTAAATATAATAATATGATTGTGAATCCAAATAAAAACCTCGTCATTCATCATCACTTGTAATAATAAGAGGGACAATACGTACAAGGTTGTCATTTTATAATTGTCCATTTTGATGTGACAGAGGTCTGGTCAAGAGGCAACCTATTACTGCCCTTTTTGAAGTGGCATAGGACTTGTTTAGTTAGGCACAATCTACACAGGGATGGGAAATCCACCCGTCCATGAAAACCTACAAGGTCAACGTTCTACTGGCCGGGCCCAACACAGGCCCATCTAGGATGGGGCAATCACAAATAAAGCCCTCAAGTTTTTGCAACCACTACGACAAAATACATGAGGCATTCTTATTTGTGTATCTAAGGCTAATTGCAACACACAATACAGAAACATCACTGATCCGGGCATATCGCCACGGGCAGGCTTCACAGAACATGTCTAGCTCTCCACTACGTTGTGGGATGGGGACTCTACATGCATCTCACACAAACATACGTCACGGTTGCATTCTAACGTCCTGACGGAGTACCTGCCCTCAACAAAAATGGCATGAGGGGACTCTCATTGTATGAAAGTTAAATATAAGCACAAGAATATAAAAATGACAGTCCAAAGATGGAGAAAGGGATAGTTACCCTTGTATTGCATCACCGGCCCATATGGAACAATTGTGATGGCTATCCTCTCGCATATCTGACCTCCTTCAACGAATAAAGCTCGAATTGGCTCTCCCGCAATGAAAAGGTGTGGAAAATTTCAGCAAGGGTGACAGAGGAAGCCTTCCTCCTCCTTTCTCTTAGCCGACAACAACAAGGCAATCGAGACATCCCTCTTAGATGGTGCAGTAGAACCTGGCAACCCTCCCCTTTCTTTCTCTCTTCTTTCTCCCTTCTCTCACAACAATAGTAGGAGGAGAAAAATCTGACGGATGATCTCATAAGCGGTGGGATCAATCGAGAGGAGGGGAAAAACAAATGCCCTATGCCAGCGCTTTCTCCGTTTGCTCCCTCCCGCCCAAGAGAAACATTGCTTTTCGAACTACAGCCTCCCCCTACAGCTCCGAACGGCGGCATGGATGCACCCGCCCCATGTACACCCGCTGATTCGGGGACTTCCCATCCACGCCCCAACTACAGCCGCCCCATCTAAACACTAAACTATCTAAGAACAAGCTAATTCGGGGACTTCCCACACTTAGTGGTAGTTTAAATTCCTTATGTGGTCCATGCCAAAAAGGCAAAATTTGTTAAAACCTCATTCAAGAGTAAAAATGACATTTCCACGACTAAACCACTAGAACTCATTCACATGGATCTGTTTGGTCCCCTTAACACGTGTAGTCTAGGTGGCAAACGATACACGTTCGTTCTGATAGATGACTATTCACGTTACTAATGGACGATCTTTCTTGCAAATAAATCTGATACTTTTAGTAAATTCTCAAATCTTTGCACGAGATTTCAAAACGAGAAAGAGATAAAATTTAAATCCATCAGGTCAGATCATGGGGGCAAGTTTGAGAATGAGGACTTTACAAATCTGTGTGACACCCTAGGAATAAAGCACGAGTTCTCCACCCCTCGCACTCCACAACAGAACGGGGTTGTATAAAGAAATAATCGCACTATCCAAGAGTTAGCACGCACTATGATCGCCGAGTTTTGCTTACCACGATATTTCTGGGCTGAAGTGGTTAATGCAGCAAGCTATGTGATGAATCGAGTCATGCTTCGCCCCCTTATTTAGCGAACTCCATATGAGCTATTCTTTGACAAGAAATCGTCTGTGTCGTACTTTAAGGTCTTTGGTTGTCCATGCTACATTCTAAACACTAAGGATCACTTAGGGAGGTTTGACGAAAAATTTGATCTAGGCACCTTCATAGAATACTCGAGTACAAGTTGTGCCTATAGGGTCTATAATAAGAGAACGTTAGTTATTGAAGAATCAGCTCATGCGCATTTTGATGAAAATATCCCAGTTAAGGAGCATAGACCAAATGAAGTGGAAATTGATGACGATGTACCGATAGGGGATAAGGGTGAGGAGAGAGTAGTGGTGAGTAAAACTCCAACTCGTATAGAAGGTTATATGCCTCCTAGTAACTTAAATTTCTCAAAGCAACATCCACTTGAACTAGTTATAGGTGAGCCCTCTCATAGATTTAGAACTCAGTCTGCACTGCTTGAATTGTTTTCAAACAAATGTTTCTTATCTGAAATTGAACCCAAGAACATCTCAGAAACCTTAAAATATGAATCGTGGTTCTTGGCTATGAATTAGGAGCTAAATCAATTTGAGAGAAGCAAAGTCTGGGTCTTAGTGGAGCGTCCAGATAGCCATACCAGTTATAGGTTTGAAATGGGTCTATAAAAATAAACTTATTGGCGAATCTAGGATAACTAGGAATAAAGCTAGGCTGGTGGCATAAGTGTATTCTCAGATAGAGGGCATGGATTTTGAGAAATCAATTGCACTGGTTGCACGTCTTGAGTCCATCCGTATGTTTTTGGCATTTGCAATGTTGGTACCCTAGTTTGGATTTGAGTTAAGTCTTTCCTTTTAGTCTCTTGACCCAAGATTTATCTATGGTCAAAGTCTAGTTGTAGAGTATTCTCTTTTCCAGTAAAATTCTGGCTAAGGGATTTTCGGGTTCGACTATCGTCGAACGCCGATCGACTATCGTCGATCAGCCGGTCGACGATCGTCTGTCTCTGGTCAGCTCGACGTTCTGCTAGATCGTCGAGCTCTGGTCGACTATCTCTTGATAGTTCGACGCTTTCTATCTTGTCTTGAGTCGGTCGACTATCTGCCTGGATAGTTCGACTATCTGAGTCGGTCGACTATCTATTGATAGGTCGACGATCTCAGCAGGTCGTTCGACTATAGTCGAAGGTCGTTCGACGATCGGCTGTCTGCATATATAATATTATATGCGTTCTTTTCTGTATTTTATTTCCTGTATTTCCTAGCATATTTTATTATAGCTTATTTAATTGACCTTATGCATATATCCCAAAGCATTACCTGCTTCTATCCTTTATGCATAAGTCAATTCCTTCTGACATGTATTTTGTCTTATTAGTTTACTTTATCTGCAGCTGTCCTTTATAGCCGTTGGCTGTAAAGAGTTTTCTGATGTAACTTTATCTAATATCCTTTATCAGATTGCAGCTGCTGTAGCTTTTCTTTATATAGAAATAGATATCTGCAAGATATGTTTTTGTCTTTATGTTAATTGCAGCCCAGATTCAAGATCTGAGAAGAAGACAAAAGCTCAACTCAAATATTAGAGCCGTTGCTGCTGCTCCTATTTAAAAGGAGTTCCTTTGAAAGAAAAAAGAGAGAGCTGTAGAACAAGTGAGAAGAATCCTGTACAACATACAGAGAAAGAACCATCTTACAGCACAGCTGCTCTCAGCAATCATCCATTCATCTGAGAAGATATTTCTTCACTCTTCTTCAACCTGAGTGCTCCTGTTCTAGGAAGATACACTCAGAGATATTGAAGAAGAAGAAGAAGAAGAAGGAAGCTGAAGAAGAACATCCATCCAGATCTCTAGTCTTCTTCAAGCTTTTCCTTCAGAACTTCAAGACAGTATTCTGTCTTGAATTCTGAAGAGGCCTTGTGCTTCTCTAATCTGTATTTAAAATAGAGAAGACATTCTAATCCTCTTCCCCCCTCCTGTAAAGGGTTGTTTACTCCCTTCAAAAGTAAAGCTTGGTTTTTAGACACCTGATCAAAAGTCTAAAGGGTCTCTAGATCTACCTGCAACAGATCTTGTTGGTGGCAGGGCACCTGATCAAAAACCTGTAGTGGATTCCTACCGTGTGGGTAGAAGAGTGGATGTACCCAGTGTTTGGGGAACCACTATAATATCTTGTGTCGTCTGGTTGCTTGATTTATCATTTGCATTATGGCTGTGATTAGTTTTAACTAGGATTGCTAGTTGCTGATTAGGATCCAAGCCTTAACTGTAAATACAGTTAGCTTGAGTGTGTGCACAACACTTGTGTTAGGCTATAGGGTTAAATCTATATCTATAATCTTTAATTCCGCAATCGTATCTATCCCTTCACTTTCAATTGGTATCAGAGGCAGGTTGACTGACTGTACAGGCTAACACTTGAGTCACAAGATCCTGATAGATACCAAGGATTATAGATATTCACTCACTTTCATGGCCCAGTACAATGATTATTTTAGCACCAGACCTCCAGCTTGCAACTTAGCTGAGTTCAGCATCTGGAAGACAAGAGTCAAATTATATATGAACTCTTTTGATGAAGAAATATTTTCTTCTATTTTGACAGGTCTTCCAACATCGGCAACAACAACAAAAAATGCCAGGCTAGCTGATGCCCGAGCAATGAACATCCTAGCTCAGTCATTATCTGATGACTTATTTCAGGATGTTGCTGAATGCTCAACAGCTAAGGAGATGTGGGAATCCCTTCACCAAATAGCTTCTGAACCCTTGGATGCAATATCAGAAGGAAGCCACATCATCTCATCTGAAGGAGAAGAATCAACATTCCTAGATGTTATCTGGGATGTCTCAGATGATGACTCATCATTTGAAGATGAAGAGGAGGAAGCAAGGGCCAAAGAATTTTGCATAATGGACATCAATGCCTCCTGCAGCAATTCAAAAGCTGAACTAACAGAAGGAAAATCAAAACCTGAAAAGGTTCAGGTAATATCAAAATCTGTTTTTAGTTCAGTTAATTTAGATATTCAAAATTGCTGCCAAGTTTTAACTATACCTGAGAAGGAACCAACACTTCTCAGAGAAATGTTTTCTTTATATTTTAATGAGTTCATATTTGAGAACTCAATTTGTTTCCTCATAAATTTGTTTTATTATCAAAAGGATAAATTACTTAAAATATTTTCAAATCCTGTTATTATTTGGAACAGATTTATTAGGAAGCATTTTCTTTTCTTATAGATGATTATATCTGATTGATATTGTGTTCAAATAGCTTGTTTGGATTTCTATATGAGAATTCTTTGTCAGATAACTCTATTTCTTATAGATCCTTTTCTAATTTCATTTAGATTGAGTCCTCTACTCTAGTTGCATTTGTCAGCTGAGTTTGAATCTCATCTAATGAAAAGAAATTCTATAGGAAGGAAGATATCTGATTTTGTTTTTCAGATACAGAATCCAAATTATATTTGCTGGACAAAATATCATTTTTGCTGCTAACATACCCTTTTTCAAGGAGAGAGCAATCTCTACCATAGCTTTCTGCAGGTACTATCTACAAGAGTTTGCTGGATGACTCAATCAATACTCAAAGTCATCTCAGCCTTCTTCAATCACAAGTACTGCATCAACATAGGGGGAGATTGCAAATGCCAGCAGCAGCCAGCTAAGCAAAGTTTTTCTTTATATATCTTATGCTTTGCAATATTAATTTATTATTTTGCTAATAGGATCCTCACCCAAATAGGGGGAGATTGTTGGAACCCTGGTTCTGATTTGGGCTAGGATCTCTATTAGGTTGTTTTAGTTTAGTTTATTTAATTCTTGTTATTTTAGTCTTTGAAAGACTTAACCCAAATAGGGGGAGATTGTTAGTACCCTAGTTTGGATTTGAGTTAAGTCTTTCCTTTTAGTCTCTTGACCCAAGATTTATCTATGGTCAAAGTCTAGTTGTAGAGTATTCTCTTTTCCAGTAAAATTCTGGCTAAGGGATTTTCGGGTTCGACTATCGTCGAACGCCGATCGACTATCGTCGATCAGCCGGTCGACGATCGTCTGTCTCTGGTCAGCTCGACGTTCTGCTAGATCATCGAGCTCTGGTCGACTATCTCTTGATAGTTCGATGCTTTCTGTCTTGTCTTGAGTCGGTCGACTATCTGCCTGGATAGTTCGACTATCTGAGTCGGTCGACTATCTATTGATAGGTCGACGATCTCAGCAGGTCGTTCGACTATAGTCGAAGGTCGTTCGACGATCGGCTGTCTGCATATATAATATTATATGCGTTCTTTTCTGTATTTTATTTCCTGTATTTCCTAGCATATTTTATTATAGCTTATTTAATTGACCTTATGCATATATCCCAAAGCATTACCTGCTTCTATCCTTTATGCATAAGTCAATTCCTTCTGACATGTATTTTGTCTTATTAGTTTACTTTATCTGCAGCTGTCCTTAATAGCCGTTGGCTGTAAAGAGTTTTCTGATGTAACTTTATCTAATATCCTTTATCAGATTGCAGCTGCTGTAGCTTTTCTTTATATAGAAATAGATATCTGCAAGATATGTTTTTGTCTTTATGTTAATTGCAGCCCAGATTCAAGATCTGAGAAGAAGACAAAAGCTCAACTCAAATATTAGAGCCGTTGCTGCTGCTCCTATTTAAAAGGAGTTCCTTTGAAAGAAAAAAGAGAGAGCTGTAGAACAAGTGAGAAGAATCCTGTACAACATACAGAGAAAGAACCATCTTACAGCACAGCTGCTCTCAGCAATCATCCATTCATCTGAGAAGATATTTCTTCACTCTTCTTCAACCTGAGTGCTCCTGTTCCAGGAAGATACACTCAGAGATATTGAAGAAGAAGAAGAAGAAGGAAGCTGAAGAAGAACATCCATCCAGATCTCTAGTCTTCTTCAAGCTTTTCCTTCAGAACTTCAAGACAGTATTCTGTCTTGAATTCTGAAGAGGCCTTGTGCTTCTCTAATCTGTATTTAAAATAGAGAAGACATTCTAATCCTCTTCCCCCCTCCTGTAAAGGGTTGTTTACTCCCTTCAAAAGTAAAGCTTGGTTTTTAGACACCTGATCAAAAGTCTAAAGGGTCTCTAGATCTACCTGCAGCAGATCTTGTTGGTGGCAGGGCACCTGATCAAAAACCTGTAGTGGATTCCTACCGTGTGGGTAGAAGAGTGGATGTACCCAGTGTTTGGGGAACCACTATAATATCTTGTGTCGTCTGGTTGCTTGATTTATCATTTGCATTGTGGCTGTGATTAGTTTTAACTAGGATTGCTAGTTGCTGATTAGGATCCAAGCCTTAACTGTAAATACAGTTAGCTTGAGTGTGTGCACAACACTTGTGTTAGGCTATAGGGTTAAATCTATATCTATAATCTTTAATTCCGCAATCGTATCTATCCCTTCACTTTCATGCAAGCTATAAAAAAATGAAATTATATCAAATGGATGTTACGAGTGCATTCTTAAATGGATATATCAAGGAAGAGGTGTATGTAGAGTAACCACCCGGATTCAAGAATGTCGACTACCCAAAACACGTATACAAGTTGGTGAAAGCTTTATATGGATTGAAGCAAGCACCCCATGCTTGGTACGATAGGCTCACAACCTTTTTACTAGGATATGGTTTTAGGATAGGTAGGGCGGACGCCACTCTATTCGTGAAGCATAAAAAACTTAGATATGGTTATTTTACAAATTTATGTGGATGATATCATCTTTGGGGAAATAAATGAAACGTTGTATGAGGAGATTGTCACTCTAATGCAATCCAAATTTGAAATGAGCCTAGTAGGAGAACTCACCTACTTCTTAGGATTTCATATTTCTCAATGTAATGACGGAATTTTCATAAGTCAATCGAAATATATTAAAGATATGCTTGTGCAATTTGTATTTGAGAATCTGAAGCAAGTCAAAACTCCTATGAGTTCGTATCTCAGGTTAGGAAAAGATGAAAGTGTCATTTTAGTTGATCAGACTATCTTTAAGGGTATGATAGAATCATTGTTATATTTGAGTGCATCTAGGACTGACATCACATTTGTGGCGTGTCTTTGTGCTAGGTATCAAGCTAACCCTAAGGAGTCACATCTGAAAGTATTAAAGCATATATTTAGGTATCTTATAGGCACCCAAACCCTTGGACTTTGGTACCCACACACCACTGATTTTACACTTCACGGGTACCCTGATTCTGATTATGCTGGATGCTCACTAGATCGTAAGAGCACGAGTGGTACATTCCATTTCTTAGGCCATGGACTAGTCTCTTGGTCTAGTAGGAAATAGAACTCGGTTGCTCTCTCTACCGCTGAAGCCGAGTATATCGCCTTAGGAAGCTACTGTGCACAAGCACTGTGGATATCTCAAACGTTATAAGACTTTTGCCTAACTTGTATGAACGTTACACTTAGGTGCGACAACAAGAGTATCGTAGACTTGACAAATAATCCAATGCATCATTCAAGGTCAAAATATATTGATGTACGTCACCATTTCATTCGAGATCATATTAAAAAGGAGAATGTGAGAGTAAACTACGTTGGCACCGATGACCAACTAGTTGACATATTCACAAAACCACTCCCAGATGCACGTTTCTTACTACTTCGACTCGAGCTGGGCGTTTTAGACCTCTCTTCCTAATATTTATTTCATTTGAGTGTTTATTTTCTCTCTCTTTGGTTGTTGTATTTATGTTTCAGTTCTTATTCATTTTAGTTTTTAAAAAAACACAAAAAAAAATATAAAACCCAAAACATAAAAAACTATGGATTGATCATGTTTTACGGGCACACATGACCTGAACTTAGACCATAACGAGTACATACAATGTTTGAGGTTGAATGTTACTCAGTGTGAACATTATCCCCGGTCATGGCGTGTCGAATCTATAAGTTGTTGGGTATTGCATCCACAATGACACAGATTTGCATGAAGTCACCCTTGAACTAAGATGAATTAAGTTGTATTAGATCTCTCTATTTAGTTATGTGTTTGCAGGCTTTTATTGCTAACTGTAGACCAATGTCAGTCTACAGTGGGTCATGAACATAGAACCATACAATGTAATCCCTCATTGTGTGATCCAAGGTGTTGACTCATGTGTAGCCTCTCTATTGGGATACACTTCACATTCAAGCACTTGGACAGTGGATGAAGATTGGTGATGATTGGATTCAAGAAGAAAAATTTTCTATCTTTCAGAAATTTTTCTAAATCCATTTCTCGAGTAGTCTATAAGTATTCGAGTAGAAGAGTTAGCAGAACTCGGGTAGTTAGCATAGTACTCGAGTACAAGTCTTAGTTCTTGAGTAACATAATTATAGTTCTCGAGAAGCCTAGACTAGTTCTCGAGTAGACTCTACTTCTACTTCTCGAGTAACCAGAATGCTAACTCAGAAAATTTCTAAGTACTTTACTCGAGTAGTTATAGAGTACTCGAGTAGTTGTCTGGATATCTCGAGAGACAGATATTTTAACTCAAAATTTCTTCTAAGTCCACTTCTCGAGTAGCTCATATTTACTCAAGAAGTAAACCTCTAGTTCTCAAGACAATCCCTGACCCCTCGAGAAATTCTATTCCTTATACTCGAGTAGTTTGCCTTTACTCGATTAATCATTCTATAGTTCTCGAGTACTCAGCTTCTATCTCTAGAGTAATCATTTTATGGTTCTTAAGTAATAATGTTCTTGATCCAGAATTTTTCTAAGTATTTGTTCTTGAGAAGTAATACTCTACTTCTCGAGTAGATCTCTTGTTCTCGAGTAACGCTATTCCACTCAAAGAATATCTCTACCCCGTCTCGAGAAATTCTACTGAAGCCTCTTCTCGATAAATCTAAGTCATGTTCTCGAGAAATAATCTTGTACTCGAGTACAACTTTCTTCTTCTCGAGAAACTTTGAACCTTCTCTTTCTCGAGTACTTCTATCTTCCTTCTCGAGTAACCGCTTTGTTCTCAAGTAATTATATTTCTCTTGCGAACTCAAGTCCAGATTTTCAAAAAAATTCGCTAAGCCCAGAATCGATAGGATTTTCAAATGACATGACGTGATTGGTCCACGTGTCGTCATTAATGATAATTATAACCGTTAGGGGAGATTTTATATAAGGTCTTGTCAAATCGACTAACCCTATGAGAAAAAGAATAATACAGAAGAGCAAGAAGCCTGACGTAATTATTTCCAAGTATTCTGAATCTCAATCTCTCTGTCCAAATAAAAAGCCGTCGCCGCCGATCGTCGTCGTGCCGTGCTAGGGTTTTTTGACCTCAAGATTCAGATCAAGTGTTGACTTCCTGATCGTGATTGCTACTCGATTATTCATCTTCTTTCTCCGATCGGGTGAAGTCAAAGATTTTCTCAGATCCATATCTTGCCGAACTTTCTTCTTCAACAAATCTGATAAAGATGCAAAGTTTAAAGAGGAAGATCGAGGCCGAGAGATTCAAGATCTGTAGAAGAATTGTTTGTATTTTATTTACATAACTTATTTCTTGTAAGAGTTTTCTCTCCGAGATTGTAGGAAGGTTTGTCTTCTGAGTGTAGATCCTTGTTGAGGATCGAGTTTGTAGGAATGTTGTTCCGAGGCATAGGATAGGTTTTCAATCCGAGAATAGTGGAGTAGCCGAGTCTAGTTCTTTGCTAGATCGGTGAGGGAAAGTGGACGTACCCAAGATTGGGGAACCACTATAAATCTTTGTCGTCTGTGATTGCTTTGTAGATTATTGTGCAAAGCTAATTTTTATTCCGCATAAAGATGTGCATCTCACCTATTCACCCCCCCTCTAGGTGATTTAGGTAGACAACTAAACATTTTTCAATTAGTATCAGAGCCAGGTTGATCAATAAAGGTTAACACCTTGATCAGATCCGTCCCTAGTGGTCTTTCGAGAATTTGCCAAGCATGGACAAGGGTAAAGATTTTGTTCAGCTTCCATTGTGCACCAATAACAACTTTCCCATGTGGAAAGAAAGGATTAAATTTTACATGGAAGTTGTGGATCCCTGGATCTTCATGATTGTTGAAGAAGGTCCTTACGTTCTCATGACCATCTCCACTATAGATCCAACTAATCAAGTACCTAAGAAATTAATGGATCTAAACAAGGATGAGATTGCACTTGTCTCCCTAGATAAGAAAGCTAAAAATATAATACCAAGTTCAGTCGATGACTCAATGCTGCAGAACCTGATCCACTGCCCGCTTGCAAAGGAGATGTGGCAGTCCCTCGTCACTTTGATGGAAGGTACAGAAGAAGTGAGGGATGATAGAAGATCCCTTCTGAATTAAAAATACGAAGTCTTCCGACAAGGTCACTAAGACACCATTGCTGATACTTTTGAGAACTTTTTCAAGATAGTCAACAGCCTCAGCGTATATGGCCGAGTATTCACCAACGGAGAATTGAATGACATGTTCCTAAGATCCTTAACTAAGGAATAGGATAACAAAGTCTGGGCTATCATGGAATTTGGAAAGCTAGCTGAGATAGATCCTCAGAATCTCTTCGGAAAGTTAATGTCGTATGAGCTTCAACTCAACACAAGGAAAGCTGAAGAAGAGAAGAGCAGGTCCGCATCGAAAGAGAAGTTTGTTGCTCTAAAGGCAGACACCTCAAGGAAGTTAAAGGTTACCTCTCCTGCCCTAGCACCAGAAGTTCGTGAAGAAGAAACCTCGGATCCAAGTACCCCGAGCTCAGAGCTATCTGAAGGAGAGTTCTCCTTACTCTCATGACAGTTCAAGAAATTCTTGAACAAGAAGAAGCAATGGATAGGAAAGGATGCCTCTCATAGAAGATCACGACATGACGGTGATCGGTACAGAAAAGGCTCAAGCAGCCACGGCAAGTATGGTTCTAAACAGAACAAACATATTTCGACTGACATAGTTTGTTATTATTGTAACAAGCTAGGTCACGTCATTGTTGATTGCCCCCACAAGAAGAAGGAGGGTGACAAGAGAGAAGAAAAGAAGTCCTCCTATAACAAGAAGAGGACAGATAAGAGCCTCATAGCCAAGAAGGGCAAGACTCTTAGTGACTCCGACTCATCTGAGTCGAGTGAAGAAGAGGAAGCCTACTTTGGGCTTATGGCTCAGACAGACGATGAACAAGAGCCCCAGTTCACTGCGAAGGTAAACTCTGACACTCCTCTCTCTGAATCTGAAGCCTTTGAGCATAATAATGAGAACAGCTCGTCTGACGATGAGTCTGAACTCATGGCCCAGTACAAGGAGTTAATCATGGCTTACGACAAATATCTACGAGTCATGAAAACTCAGGCTAAAGAGATTAAGTCTCTGAAAGCCGTAGAAAGGTCTTTGAGAGAAGAAGTCATAAAGATGGAAACACTCAAAGAAGAACTAGATACTACAGTGGATGAATTCAACAAGGCTCTTGAGCATCTTAAATTAAAGGAGGAAATCATCAAAGAGCTGTAAGGACAACTTGCTGCTAAAAAAAACTTATTGAAAGTTTCTTGAAGCCCAAGACTGTTCTTCCACTCGTTGTTGAATTCTCAGCTAAGGTCAAGGGTGCTGGGCTAGGCCATGAAGAAGCTCCTAGTAAATCTTCTAGGAGAAACAAGGCTCAGCGGAAGAATAAGGCCGCCAAGAAGGCCTTGGCCAAAGAGAAGGGGAAAGCCCCTCAAGATCATACTTCTTTTAAGAAAGTCATATTTCCAACGAATGTGTTTGATCTTGAATTGTCCTATGGTCACCTGACCAGACCTACTTATATAGAGCCAAAGTTTCGGTACCAAGGATGGACTCGCCCCAGAAACTTTGGTGAGAATGTCTTTAAGGCACCTTATGAAGAAGTCATTCTTCAAAGCTATGGCCCTTATGATCATGGTCATAACTTCAATAAAGCACCAAAGGTAAAGCCTATTATGGAAAGGCCTCAGAGGGAGAAGAAATCATGTGATTGTCATCACCATGAAGCTTCTTCCTCCAAGAATGTTGCCCCTGCTAGACCACTATCTCAGAAGGTCAAGCAGGAGAAACTAAGGTAAAGATACAACAGGTTCGACTGTTGGTGCTGTGGCAAAATTGATCATTTTGCTATCGACTGCTGGTTTAATCCCAGAAATTTTGCAACTCCTCAAGTTAGCAACATGAGAATGACCACTCATAGTACTAATCCTCGTAGGGGGAGTGTTCTAACACGAGATCAAGGACCCAAACGTGTTTGGGTTCCTAAGGCAAACTGATTATGATTGCAGGTATGTCCAAAGACCACCAAAACGCCAATCTTCTATTTAGATAGTGGATGCTCTCGGCACATGACCGGGACAAGAAGCCTACTCCTGAACTTCTCTCCAGTGTTGAACGGACCAAATGTCATCTTTGGAGGTTCAGACCGAGGAATAACCTAAGGCTATAGTATGATCACTAACGATAGTGTATGCTTTTCAGATGTGGCTTATGTTGAGGGATTGGAACACAATCTTATAAGCATAAGTCAACTCTGCAACAAAGGATACATAGTTGAATTCCATACTGACAAGTGCTTGATAAAGTCTGTTGACAATATGAAAACGATTCTATCAGGCACTCAAAGCAAGAATATATTTTGTTTAAATTCATATGTATAGACTCTTCTACACAAGTGTGTCTTTTGGCAAAAGATAGTGTGTCTCTTGGTGACCAATGACACAAGAGATTAGCACATATTAATTACAAAACTATTAATAAATTATTTTCTCTTAACCTAGTACGTGATGCCCCAAATATCAAGTACGTCAAAGATAGAACTGTCATGCATGCGCAAAAGGCAAACAAACAAGGGCCACCTTTAAAATTATTATAGGCAAAGACTCCAATAGGTGTTTACACCTACTTCATATGGACTTATTCGATCCACTACAAATTAGAATTTTAGGAGGTAATGATTATACTTTGGTTATTGTTGATGACTACTCACGCATTGCGTGTGTGTTCTTTCTGAACACAAGTCAGATACCTTTGATATCTTTGCAAATTTTTTTAGGTAGATCCAGAATGAATACAACTGTTCCGAGTCAAAATCAGAAGTGACAATGGAACTGAATTCAAGTCTGGGGCCATGATAGAATTTTGTGAAAGCCTAGGTATCTTTCATGAGTTTTCCTCTCCTCGTACTCAATAGAAAAATGGGGTAACTGAGAGAAGGAATAGAATACTCATAGAGGCTTGTAGGACTATGTTGAGTGATGCTTCATTACCGGAGTATTTCTGGGCTGAAGCCGTCAACACTGCATGCCACGTCCAAAATCAAGCACTCATAAATAAGAACCATGATAAGACACCTTACGAACTTCTAAAGGGCATGAAACCGACTGTCTCATACTTTAGAATTTTTGGCTGCAAATGCTTCGTGCTTAACAATGATAAGTATCATACTACCAAGTTTAGTAAAAAGAGCTTTGAAGGTATTTTTGTAGGTTATAGTAGCCATAGTAAGGCATATAAGATATTTAATAAAAAAAAAACTCCGGTTGTAGAAGAATCGATACATGCTGTATTTGATGTGACGAGCTTCCTGCAAAGCAAATCGTCTAGTGTGCTCTTTGAAGATGCAGGTACAAAGTTGAAAGAAATTAGCTTGGATGAACCGACTGAAGGCAAAAGTGAAAAGTTCATCAATATCACCACTCCAACCCCAATTGGAGAGGTAGACGATCAAGATGACGAAGTTGTCCAAGTTAATGAAGTCACTCCAGTGGCTGAAGAAGTTCCAAATGCAAGGACTCTAGAGCTCAGACATCTGAAGGATCACTCAATGGACCAAATCATAGGATATCCCCGGGATGGTGTCAGAACTCATCGAGGTACAACTAACGAGAATTTATATTTAAGTTTTCTCTCTCAAGTTGAACCAAAGAAGTTTGAGGAAGCAAACTCAGACGCATCATGGATCTTGGCCATGGAAAAAAAACTAAACTAGTTCAAGTGCTGCAAGGTTTGGCAGCTTGTTCCAAGACCCAAAGGTAAGAATATCATCGGGACAAAGTGGGTTTACAGGAATAAGATAGACGAAGATGGGACGATCATAAAGAATAAGGCCAGACTCATCGCCAAAGGATATCGTCAAGAAGAAGGAATTGACTTCGACCAAATGTATGCTCCAATAGCAAGGCTGGAGGCCATCAGGTTGTTCATAGCATATGATGCACTGAAGGGATTCACTGTCTATCAAATGGACGTGAAGTCCGCCTTCCTTAATGGTAATATAAAGGAAGAAGTGTATGTGGAACAACCCCCAAGTTTCGTTGATGCTAACTCTCCCGATTCTGTTTATTTATTATCTAAAGCATTGTACAGTTTGAAACAAGCTCCTCGAGCTTGGTACGAAATGCTATCTAGCTTTCTTCTTGAGAACAAGTTTATGAGGGGAAAGATAGATAAGACATTATTTCTTAGGGAAATTAAAGGCACGATTTTTCTAGTGCAAATCTATGTCGACGACATAATTTTTGGCTCTACAGACAACAACCTCTACAAAAAGTTTTCTAAACTTATGTAAGGGAAGTTTGAAATGAGTAATATGGGAAAGCTGATGTATTTCTTAGGACTTCAGGTAAAATAATTTGAAGATGGAATTTTCATCTCGCAGACTAAGTTTACCAAGGAGCTGATTAAGAAATTCGGAATGGAGAGTGTAACCTCTATGAGGACTCCAATGGGTTCAGCCATGTCTCTGGACAGGGATGAGAAAGGGAAACCTTTTGATGAAACCAAGTACAGAAGCATGGTTGGATCCTTGCTCTACCTTACTGCCAGTATACCAGATATAATGTTTTCTACATATGTCTATGCTTGATTCCAAATGAATTGTAAGGAATCTCACTATGCTGCTGCAAAGCGGATTTTGAGATACCTTAAAGGTACACCGAATCTGGGCTTATGGTACCCAAGAAGTAATGATAGCGAACTAATTGGCTTTTCAGATGCTGACTTTTTAGGTAGCAAGGATGATAGAAAAAGCACTTCCGGGATGTGTCAGTTCCTAAGATGGAGACTAATCTCATAGAGCAGCAAAAAGAAAAACTGTATCGTAATCTAAACGACCGAGTCAGAATATATCTCTACCGGCAGTTGTTGTGCACAGTTGTTTTGGCTAAAGAATCAGCTAGAAGTCTACAACATGAAGTTCAAGGACATCCCGCTGTTTTGCGACTCCTCCAGCGCAATAGCAATTGCCAACAACCCAGTCTCGCACAGCTGGACAAAACACATCAAGCTCAGATATCACTTCATCTGGGAGCATGAGGAGCAAGGTGATGTAGATATGCAGTACATGCCAACAGATCGGCAAGTTGGAGACATTTTCATGAAGCCGCTAGACAAGACCAAGTTCAATTTCTTCAAAACTGAACTTGGGATGCTTAACAAAGAAGGATAGACCAAGTGGAATCATGTCAAGGCTCAGAAATCGAGGATACATCAAAAAGGATCGAAATTTCTCTAAGTGGACGTCACTTCTCGAGAAATAGAGTTACTACTCAAGAACTTCACTCTTACTTCTCGAGTACTTCGACACTTCTCGAGAACTACAATGAACTACTCGAGTACCAATACTTAAGAAGTCGACTTTCTCTCGAGAAGTACTGTGTGTACTCGAGTACTAAGACCTTACTTCTCGAGTACTACAACTCTGCTTCTCGAGAACTATTCGTCCACTCGAGAAATAACCCATTTCCTTTTAAATTTAATTCTATTTCTTAATTTTCATAAATCTCTTGATTTTTGCCTTAATCAAAGGCTTAATTTAGATTAATTAGACACTTAATCATAATTACCAGGTTTATATAAATAGAAAACCTTTAGATTTCATAAATCACTCGACATTTCAAATCCTCTATCTTGAAAACTCTTTGCCTTCTGCCGACACAGAGCAACCGCCGCCGCCGTTCTTCTGTCTTCCGCTCATCGATTTCTGAAGAATCCATGGCTCCGCAGTCCAAGATCGGTGTGGGCAGTGAGCTAATAGTTGCCAGAATCGCAGACCTCTAAGATGATTTCCAGAACCTTTTGATTCTCCTGGAAACCGCCGGTTTGTCGTTCGTACTTCAAGAACCTTGCAAGATCCTATTCCCAAAGATATAAGAATTCTTAAGAAATTTCAAGGTTAGAAGGGACAGTACAGTGTTGAAATTGAAAGTGAAGGGGATTAAGATAAAGTTGAACAAGACCATTGTCTCTAAACTTCTTGAGAATGCTGATTGTGAATTAAGAGGATGACATCACATCTGAAGATCATGACAAAACACTCTGCTTTTGTGGAGTTCCTACTGACATTACCCCCCCCCCCCCTCTGAGAAGGCCAGCCCTGAATGCTGAAAGTAAGCTGTTGGTTGACATCATTGGAAAAATTCTCTGGTGCAAGACTGCCTCCATTAGCTTAATCTCCAGTGACTTATTTGAAGTGATGACTGTTATAGTATGCAAGAAGAAATTTCAGTTTGGAATGATGATCTTTGATAAGATAAGGGAGAGCATTGAGGCTCCTAACTTTGCCTGGATAATTTCATTGATGTTGCATGAAATTGATCCACTAGTCTTTGACACTTCCAAAGGAACTCTCATTCACCACATGAAGAAGGTTTCCATAACTTCTATTCAAAGATTGGAGTTGAAATTGAAGAATAACACTCAAGTTGCTAAAGAGCATGAACTCCCTGCTGTAGAGGACAGGACCTCATCTCCCTCCTCTCATGAAGTTGCTGGCGCATCTTGTGCAGCAATTGAGGGGGAGCTTGCATACTCTATTCCAGTAGATAGAATTCCCTCTCCTCCTCCTCCAGTCAGATCTCCAAAGCCAACCAGATCAGCTGAGATAGCTACAAATGAACAAGTTCAGGACACCCTCAACTCCACTGTTGAAGATATAGAGAAAATGATAGAAGAGCTCACCTCTGATGATCCCCTTCCTCCCCTCCATCAAGACACTATTAAAGAATCCCCAAGGGTACAGACTCCTATTCCATCTCCATCTCAAGCACCATCTCTAAAAGCTACTCCTCCTCCATCCCCAGCTACAGAGCAAAATGAACCATAAACAATACTTCTTTCAGAAGAAGATGAGCAAACCCCAGAATCTGTTGAAGCTCCTCTAAGGAATCTTGACTTCACTATTCCCACCATCCTTGGTGAGGAAGGAGATTTGGTCACTCATACATCAAGAGCTGAAAGCTCTGTAGTTGTTGAAGAGATCCCTCCATGGGAAGCCCCTCCTCTACTTCTAGTTGTTCCAACTCCTGCTGCTACTGCTGCCCCTATAACATCAGACATCCTAAGTAAGATTGAACTAATTCTAAGTGAGCAAAGGAACTATTTTGATGAATCTCTTAAGATAGTCCAAAATAAAGTATCTGCTCTATAGAAAGAGATGAGCAGAGGTTTTGCAGAGATACAGCATAATACTGATACTCTGAAACATCTTTTTAAGATTCGTGGAAAAGCTCTCAACCACACTATCACTAGTGTTGGTGAAGGAGTGAACCAATCAGTAACTCTAGCTTGAAACCAAATACAATTGCAAAAGAATGCCCAGGAAAACCTCCAGAAGATCTGTGAAGAGGTTGGTACCTTCAAAGAAGATAATATAGCCCAATTATCTGTAGAATTCAGAAAGGGAGAGACCTTAGTGATTGAACAAGTGGATAAGCTTACTGCAAATGCCAATACTATCTGGACTGAGCAATTAGCTGAAATCAACAAGAATGTTTTGGCTCAGATCCAGTCAGTGAAATTCTATACTTATGAAACTGCAGTCTGGTCTCATAACCTGATGTTCCCAGATTTTCAAGTTGACCCAAGTGTCATTCCTCATCACTTGAATCCCCTTGCTGAAGGTCAATCAAGTCAGATGCCTACTTAGATGCAAACTCAAATGCCATCCTTCTCTCCTAGGCTAGAGGATCAAATTCCTCCTCCTGCTTCTTATGCTCAGGTTTGGGAAGAAGAGATTCCTCAAGACCTACCTAAAGTCCATATTCCTAAGAAAAGGAAGTATGGGGAAGGTCTTTCTGCTAGCAAGACAGTGCCAAAGCCAGATTTAGAAAAGAGGAAAGCACTGGAATTTGCTGAGGTTTGGAGCCCTACCTCAAAGCCTTTGATTCTAGATACTCTAAAGCTAGTAATGGACTACAATGAAAGAAGAGATCTCCACTACAGTTCTTCTGAATGGGAACTCTATGAAAAGTCCATGACTAAAAGGAGAATCTATGACAGAGAGTCTGGAAAGAACAATCCCAAGGCTACTCCTAAACCTCCAAGATATTATCCAAAGCCTTTCAGTTACTAGAGAAGAAAGCAAGAGAAATATGACAAGCAACATCAGACCAAGGACTAAATTTTTGGATTTTAAGATTGAGGATTGAAATGCATGTATAAATGATTTCTAAGACATTCTAATTATATAATCCTTAGTTTTAATGATTATGTGTTTAATTATCTATTTCTTGCATCTGATTCTATTTTTACTTTTCCATATAGTTCTTTCTCTTGTGATATAATTCACCTTAGTGTAGAGGGTTCTTACTTCTACAAATAGAGGGAGATTGTTGGGTATTGCATCCACAATGACCCAGATTTGCATGAAGTCACCCTTGAACTAAGATGAATTATGTTGTATTTGATCTCTCTATTTAGTTATGTATTTGTAGGCTCTTACTGCTAAGTGTAGAGCAATGTCAGTCTACAGTGGGTCATGAATACAGGACCATATAATGTAATCTCTCATTGTGTGATCCAAGGTGTTGACTCATGTGTAGCCTTTTTATTGGGATACACTTCATATTCAAGAACTTGGACATTGGATGAAGATTGGTGATGATTGGATTCAAGAAGAAAAATTTTCTATCTTTCAGAAATTTTTCTAAGTCCATTTCTCGAGTAGTCTATAAGTACTCGAGTAGAAGAGTTAGCAGAACTCGAGTAGTTAGCATAGTACTCGAGTACAAGTCTTAGTTCTCGAGTAACATAATTATAGTTCTTGAGAAGCCTAGACTAGTTCTCGAGTAGACTCTGCTTCTACTTCTCAAGTAGCCAGAATGCTAACTCAGAAAATTTCTAAGTACTTTACTCGAGTAGTTATAAAGTACTCGAGTAGTTGTCTGGCTATCTCGAGAGACAGATATTTTAACTCAGAATTTCTTCTAAGTCCACTTATCGAGTAGCTCATATTTACTCGAGAAGTAAACTTCTAGTTCTCGAGACAATCCCTGACCCCTCGAGAAATTCTATTCCTTGTACTCGAGTAGTTTGTCTTTACTCGAGTAATCATTCTATAGTTCTCGAGTACTCAACTTCTACCTCTCAAGTAATCATTCTATAGTTCTGGAGTAACAATGTTCTTGATCCAGAATTTTTCTAAGTATTTGTTCTCGAGAAGTAATACTCTACTTCTCGAGTAGATCTCTTATTCTCGAGTAACGCTATTCCACTCGAAGAATATCTCTACCCCGTCTCGATAAATTCTGCTGAAGCCTCTTCTCGAGAAATCTAAGTCTTGTTCTCGAGAAATAATATTGTACTCGAGTACAACTTTCTTCTTCTCGAGAAACTTTGAACCTTCTCTTTCTCGAGTACTTCTATCTTCCTTCTCAAGTAACAGCTTTGTTCTCAAGTAATTATATTTCTCTCGAGAACTCAAGTCCAGATTTTCAGAAAAATTCACTAAGTCCAGAATCGACAGGATTTTCAAATGACATGACGTGATTGGTCCACATGTCTTCATTAATGATAATTATAACCGTTAGGGGAGATCTTATATAAGTTCTTGTCAAATCGACTAACCCTAAGAGATAAAGAATAATACAGAAGAGGAAGAAGCCTATCGTAATTATTTCCAAGTATTATGAATCTCGATTTCACTCTCCAAATCGAAAGCTGCCGTCGTCGATCGTCGTCGTGCTGTGCTAGGTTTTTTCGACCTCAAGATTCATATCAAGTGTTGACTTCCTGATCATGATTGCTACTCGATTATTCATCTTCTTTCTCTGATCGGGTGAAGTCAAAGATTTTCTCAGATCCAGATCTTGCCGAACTTTCTTCTTCAACAAATCTGATAAAGCCGCAAAGTTTAAAGAGGAAGATCGAGGCCGAGAGATTCAAGATCTGTCGAAGAATTGTTTGTATTTTCTTTACACTACTTATTTCCTGTAGGAGTTTTTGTCTCCGAGATTGTAGGAAGGTTTGTCTTCCGAGTGTAGATCCTTGTTGAGGATCGAGTTTGTAGGAGCGTTGTTCCGAGGCATAGAATTGGTTTTCAATCCGAGAATAGTGGAGTAGCCGAGTCTAGTTCTTTACTAGATCGGTGAGGGAAAGTGGATGTACCCAAGATTGGGGAACCACTATAAATATTTTTCGTCTGTGATTGCTTGGTAGATTAGTGTGCAAAGCTCTTTAAATTTTTATTCCAGAAAAAGACGCGCATCTCACCTATTCACCCCCTGTAGGTGATTTAGGCAGACAACTAAACATTTTTCATAGGTGCTTAGCTACTGAGTGCGATAAGACTTGTTAGTGTCTGTTGACTATGCCTCAAGGTATGTTTGAGGATTTAGATAGGGGAATGACTTCACACTATTCACACATCCTTAGAAAGAACACTCAGGTACAAATACTAGGCTTACATGCTATAGCTCGTGACATTGTATCCTAATACGCTAGAAATACGTTGAATAATCAATGTCACGATACATATGTTCTTATATAGAGATTATAACTTTGGGCCAAATCTCTAGTGCTAAGGTTTTATGTATACAAGTTAAAGTGTATCTATCTAGATGGATAAATTTCGATTGACTCGAGGCTCCTTAAACTCAAAAATATATAAAAGTTATAGCTCAAAGCAAACTAAAAGAAAACTATACAAGCTATCAAATGTCATGTCATAGACCCCCAAGCACTACTCATTCCTCCTGATAAGTCTTTATGAGCATTATGAGGATGAGCACTTTGGTTCAAAGAGTCATTTCGATTTTGTGCATAGACTCTAACTTAAGCTTAGTGCCCCAAGTTCAAGTCTTGGTATGACATATATAGATATGTGACGTGATCATTCACTATATTTCTCTTGTGTTAGCATTTTTAAGGATTGAGATAAACATGTAAAATATGATATTTCTACTTGGTGTTTTCTCTCTCGTTGATGCTACACGTACACGTCATTGCCTTATTTAACGTTTCAATGCATAAAAATTGGACTGAAAGTACAATATATGTTTTTTTGCACGTAAGTACTAGCACACGATTTATACCTTTGACATTTACAATGTTTACATGTGATTCACTCTATAACTCTCGTAGCATTGTATTGTTTCTCGGTGTGTTCTTAGTCATCTCTGTGCTGTCCAATCCATATAAACTCTGCAAAATGACTGATTCTAATTTCGTGTACTCCGTTTTTATGTATGCTCATGTGCTTCATATTCTCTGATTTGCATTTTTTGGGTCACCCCAATGTTTCTCACTCCTTGCTTTACTGATTGTGTGTATATCACGATCATTATTTATACTCACCCTATATGTCTGTTTGGTCTAGCCCACCCCTTTTGCTATAATCAAAGGGGGAGAAGAGAATTGTTCATGAGTATGAGTCACAGGTTAGGAAAGATCATATGTAGGGGGAGCTTGTTACAATGTGTGCACATAGATAGGGGGAGCGTATAGAACACGTAGGTAGGGGGAGCTCGTGTGTAGAAAGAGCTATATGTATCATGTAATCTGACTATATGTTTAACGCTTATCTCTTATATGCGCCCCATCATACACTTCATTGTTATTTTTCATGAACAAGATTTGATATTATCAAACGGGGGTGTTTGTTGGAACCGATGTTTCACATTCCCGTTGTTTGATAATATCCAATCTAAGGTTGTATTTGATTATATATTGTGTTTGGTAAAGTGTGTAGGTTTACAGGTTCAAAAAGTTCAAGGAGCTCTCCTCTGGAATCTACCGCCAAGCGGTAGTTGCTAACACCGAGCGTTAGCCTGAAGTAATTGGACAAGGTGCTCGGGAAACTACCGCTCCGCGCTAGTCCAACCTCCCGCTCTAGCTCAAGGAGTTATGTTAGCCAGACCCTCAGGAAACTACCGCCTAGCGCTATCTTGGTACCGCATCGCGGTAACCACTCAACACTCCAAGGCATTGAGTGAGTTGAGATGGTACTACCGCCGGGCGCTAGCTTGGTACCGTGTTGCGGTAACCCACTCAACGCTCCAAGGCATTGAGTGCGTTGAGACAGACCTACTATCGGGGGATAGCTTGGTACGGCGCCGCGGTAACCCACTCAACGCTTCAAGGCATTGAGTGTGTTGAGACAACCTTACCGCCGAGCGCTAACTTCTACCGTGGAGCGCTAGCTCTATAAAAAGGAAAATATTCGTTCTGAATATTTTTCCAAATTTGGAGGACAGCTGGCATATCAAGCGCGCCAACCTACCATCGGACGCTAGTCTTACCGCCGGCAGTAGCCTATTTTCATGAAGAAGTATATAAAGCCGCCTCGATTTCTATGTTTATTACCAAAGACGAACAAAGGGACAAGTTCGTGCATTCCAGGTTTCGGCCACCTCTCTGCATTCCATTCCAATCTTCTTCTTCAACGGAAAAGAACCCTGCCTCCCTCCTATTCGTGAACGAAGATCTCCGACGATCCAAGGTCTACATCGACTATGAAGAGACGACCGGTTGCAAGCATATAGAGATCTCAAGCACCGGTCGCGGATCGCAATACGGAGAAATCATCAAGAGGGAGACTTTAATCTTAATCTCTTTAAACTTTTTTTTTTGTAATCTTCTTTTTTCTGTTCATTCTTGTGGTGAGGAAAATCGACCGGTGAAGGTCGTCGGAATTCGGGAAAGGATTCTGTGGGAAATCATCCCGAGGTTGGGATGCCAAGATCGGGTGATCTAGCAGGGCTCTAAGACCCTTCCTTGTGTGGAGGTGAAGAGCCGGCTCGAAGACCTTTATAGGAGGGAAAGGGAGAGAGCCAATTGGTCCATGGAGCGGGTCGGTGTAGAAAACAGAAAGTTCTTCTTTCTCATCGCCTTTGATCTTCGGCGTCACGGGGATCACGATTTTATAATTGTTAAGAACTTATTGTTGATTCGAATTTTAATAAAGTTAATTTCTGTGTTTTTATTCTTCTGTGCGTGTATGATCTACTCTCTCTAGTGTGCGCAGTTCTCCAAAGGGTGATTTGCCTAGGAAAATGAGGTCTGTGGCCTACCGCCGAGCGCTAACAAGTTAGCGGCCTGCGGTAGCTTCCAGAACTAGTTTACCTGGACCAAAATATTTTGAATATTCAAATAACGCTCCAAACCTTATTCACCACCCTCTCTAAGGTTGACCACTAGATCCAATAGGGCCCTGTAGTGGGACTGAGATGTTGTAGAGTAAGTTTCATGTTGCGGACAGTGGACAAAAACAGAACATCAATTGAGCTCCCATTATTTATTAGAATTCTTTTAACGTTGAAACAAAGATCTCATATCCTTGCACTAATGACAAGAGGACCTTAATGTGGAATCTACACCCCTTGGAGGTCCTCTACTCCAAGGACATGGTGGAATCTAAATCGAGTCCCGTATTCTTGCGAGTTTCATCTGCAGTTCCTACTGAAAATATCTGGGTAGAGAGGAGTGGGGGCCAGCGATGGTATCGATGTTGCCTACCATTTACCTGGCGCCCGGAGCCCCCTGCGGCTCATTCAGCTGGTTTCTTTCTTGGCGCTGTGCTAGTTGGCCTTGCGCTTGTCCCTGCAGAAATCTTCCAAGAAGCCCTTTGCAGACAAGGCGCTTGATTTCATTTTTCAGCTCGGAACACTCCTCACTAGTGTGACCGGTTGTGCGGTGAAACTCACAGTATTTTGTCTGGTCAGCATTGGGGTTTGGGGGAGTTCTTCTTGGTTGTTGGAATGCTGGATCATCCTGTATTGCATACATCACGTTGGTACAGTTTGTATTAAGTGGAGTGTATTCTTAAGGAGGACGCTGACCCTCATTCCTTAGCGGGTCCCGCCGACGGTTGCCACTCCATCGGTCATTCTGGCGTCTCTCTTCTTGCCTTACAGGGGCTTGTTCCTGCCCCTTCTTCCTTTTATGTCTGCCCTCAAATTGTTAACGATGCGCTTCGATGGCTTCGGCGGCCGCTATCTGGGCCCCGACCCAACGAATAAGATCTAGATAACTGGATACGGTTTCCCTCATGAGAGTTGAATAGAAACCGTTGGGGAGATGTTCTCCTAGAAATACTCCCCTCAAGAGCTCAGGGTCGACTTCCGGGATTTGGCGGGCTACTGCAGTGAGTCGACAAAAAAAATCCTTCAAGGATTCTCCTTCATTTTGGCGAATCCCAGACAAATGTGAGGGGTCACGAACAATTCTTCGATTTGGAATAAACAGATCACTGAAGTGTCTTGCTAGTTCGGCAAAATGATCAATGGTTCCTTCCCTTAAAGAATGAAACCAGGTGAGAGCTTGCCCTTTAATGTTGGCTGTGAACACTTGACAAAGCAGTTGATCTGGTGCATTATAAATTCTCATAATAGTGGTGAAGTGGTTGATATATTCCAATGGATCATCTGTTCCATTGAACGTTTCAATATTTGGTAGTTTAAATCCATGCGGGATTGGATGGGCCAAAACCGGAGGTGCAAGTGGGGAGTAGAGCTGAGCATATTATTCGAAACTCGAAAGTCGCTCAAAAATCATTCAAAAATTGAGCTGAATCGGAATCGGTTAAAATTGATTCGACTCAATTTGAGTCGATTCAATTTGACTCGAATCTGATTTCGAGCCAGTCCTGAATCGCTCGAAATATAATTTGAATCAACTCGAATAAATTAAGAAAATTATGTATTTATTAATATATTAAGATTAAAAATAACAAAATTTAAACATAAATAAAATGAATGAAGACTTTAAGTGTTTCATTTACTAAATTTATAGGTTGCCAATTTAATTTTGAGCAAATTAGGAATAAAATGAAAAATTACTCAATTTCTAGCCGAATTGATTCGATTTCGAGCCCGCAGATTCGATTTCGAGCCGACTCGATTCGATTTCGAGTCGAGGCGACTCGACTCGAAATCAATTTATATTTCGAGTCGATTTCGTGCCGAGTTCAAGTCGAAAATTTCAATTTCGAGCCGAGCCAAAATCGCTCGAACTCGACTCGATATCAGCCCTAGTGGGGAGCCTTGGTGAAGTGGTCCACGGGTGAGAATATCTCGTCAGCCAGCCTGTCTGTATTCTTCGGCGATCACTTCTCGTATCTCTTCCCGAGTGAATATTTCGCGCGGAGGCAATCAAGGTTCTTCCTCTAGGATTCGCTCGCGATGGCCGGTTCCGGCAACTCTAGAAACCGGGTGAGTGGAACTATCAGCATCGGAGAGTTCTTCCGACACTTCTCTTCGCGGAGCTTTTCTTGGTAGGCTATGGCTTGGTAGAGACGTGGGATTGGCCAGTGCGGGCGGTAGAGGAGGAGCAGGAGGCACTCCCATATTTCTGAGCAAAGCGAGCACCTCAGCCTGCTGTTCCTTCATCTGTCGAACTCGTCCTTCCAATGATGTTATTGGGGCGAGAATAGTCTCTGCTTCGAGGGACACATCCACGAGTGAATGGGAGTTGGCTGGTTTAGTGCGTCCCCAAGGACGGACGCTTCAGCTATTTGAGCGCTTCTCTTCGTCATTGAAGCTGTTCCTTGAAAACTATCAAGTTGAAAGTTTTTATCTTTTGGAGGATGTTGGGAATCACGTTTTCACATATGGCGCCAAACTATTGCGGTGTAACTCGATGCCCAGGTCGGACCGGAATAACCTGGACCGCCTTAGCTCTCAGAACGGCCGAACGCGCACACAGTCAATGAAGTAGATCGATCGTACACACGAAGTTTTAACGTGGAATAACCCCTTCAACCGGGTAAAAAACCACGTGACCAGATCTGTGTCAGTCAAAGTCCACTATTTCCTGGTTGTTATAACTTGTTTGGGGAATCGAGGGTGACAGGACACCTCTCGTCATAATTTTGAGGTGAGAGAATACTTGGCACACGAAGGACAACAGACCGTCGTGCAAGGAGTTTGTTACAAATGGCACTTTGCGTTGATGGGCTTTGCTGAGCGTCCTGCTGATTCTGAACGTGGGAGTGGAACGCTTGAATTTGCGGTTGTGATGGTCACTTGGAAATTGAGAGATTGAGCTTCGTCGGGTGGCTATAACTTGGCTCGTACCTGACTCGGGTGCGGCTTGAGTGCAGCTCGGGTGCTGCTCGTAGGAGGAATTCGGCAGAGCTTCGACCTGAGGAAGAAGAAGACTCAGAGGAAAAAAGTGAGAAATGAAAAGGCCTGTGGCTCCTTTTATAAACTTCAGGTGGTGATTATGTTGGTTATGTGGCTATCCGCACACCATAACCACCCGAAATTAATATTTTTCCTATAATTTAGGGGTGCGCATTTATGATAATTAATCCCGCTATTTGTACCATAAACAAATTATTAAATTATTAATAAATTCTCTCACTAACCCGGTGGTTAGTGGGTGGTTACACGTGAATAAGACGGCGGGGAGCGACCCCTAATGATCGGATGGCGGGGGAGGGACTCCACGGGCGGCCGGTGAACTCGCCGCCGAACTCGTCGGCGAGGGAATGACCGTTGGCGGCGGCCGAGGGAGAGAGAGCAGCCCGCGCGGCCGCTCCCTCGGCCGAGCTCGGCCGCGGCCGCCGGCCGAGGGAGAACGGCCCGCTCGGCCGCTCTTTTGGCACGGCCAGCGGCCGAAGGGAGCGGCTCATGCGGCTGCTCTCTTTGCCGCGGCGGCGGCCGAGGGAGAGCGGCATGCGCGGCTGCTCTCTCGGCCGCGGCCGGCGGCCGAGGGGGAGCGGCTGCTGGGGCCGCCCCCTCAACCGCTCGCCGGCGGCTGGCGCGGCGAGTGGAGGGGGCGGCCGGCGGCCGGGAAGGAGGCCGGCCTCCTGACGCCTGCGAGGCGGCGTTAGCGGCGGTTCATCCATTACGGGTGATGGGATCGGTGCGCGGGGGGATCAGACGCGGTGATCACACGTGCGGTCAAATCCATGATCCCACTATTTTTAGGGTGGGGATCACGGGGATGTTGTAATGTGCAAACTCATACTTATAAAAATGAATCTCATTCCTAACGAGTGATTTATTATTGCTGTGTGATTAGCTTTGGGTTATTATTTTAATGAATAGATAGTATATCATCCAATGTAGTTTGGTTTAACACCAGTGTAAATAATTATATTTTAAAAGACAAATTTCATAATTAACAAGAAAGAATACCTAAATAGAAACTAAGGCTTCATTTGGGGGAGTTATTTTAATTGGTCGAGCGATTACGATCGCATGAATTAGACCTTAGTTATGATCCAATTCATGCGGTCGTAACCGTTTGACCGGTGAAAATAAGTCCTCCTAAACAAAGCCTAAATGAGAATTCATCTGTAAATTAAACTTTGACTCCGGTTTTAATTACAAACCCTGGATTCTGTTTGACTGAACATACATTGAAGGAAAATATAGAAAGTTCACACAAAAAATAGTTGAAGAAATATAGTTAAGAAGAGACATTTTTGTAGCGGGTAATCCGATCTTTTTTCCGGTCCGGAGAATCGGATCGTCTTAACTCGGAGTCAACCCGGGCGCGCTCAATCAGTTAAAGAAAACTGTCACAATGGACAAGAGACGTTTTTGGCGTTGATAATCCGAAAATGGTAGAAAACCACGTGGCTGAAGCTGTGTCGAGCCAAAATCCACTAGCTTCTCGAGCTCCGAGTATTATAGAAGTTGGTTTGTTCTCGGAGGGCGACAGGTCAGTACTCCGTTATAAGTACGGAAAAAAGGACAAATAGCTAAGTCCTTGGAGCCTCGATGGAAGCGCTCCGGTCTTGAGGCGGCGTCGAGCTTATAGAACCTTAGTGGGAGCGTTTCGGCTGAAAAATCTGCTAAGGGAACGGAGCTTCAGGGATGTTGCGCTCTCATTGATGCAGAGCCTATATGGGTGTTAATGTATATTCAAACATATAACGGGTTTAGAGGCTTAACGGGTCATTTCAGATAACGGGATATCCGATACCCGTATTAAACCTAGGATTTGCCAATAAAACACAAGCTGGGGCAACGGGTAGGTAGTTCCACTTTGACCATCACCAAGGATGCTCCGAGCGGCCGAAGAATGAGAGCGCTCTCGCGGAGGCGATTGATGTCACTTGGTACATGTAACTAATGATGTTTATATTGCACATTTATTGATTAGGTTGCGTTAGCTTCAATTAATTGAAGAGTATTGTCTTTCAATTTCCTTATAGTCATGTATGGCTAAATAGTTGGCATAAAATCTACATTTGTTATTTCCGTTTCTTAATTAAATTGACTAAACAAAAGTATGACGTTACTGTTACTATATTCCTCTATGTATGACGTTACTCAATATTGAAATTTCATTGTCTGGAAATTAACAATGGCTCTGTTTTCAAAGCCCAAATTTTTTTTAAAAAAAAAATTCGATAATTTTCCGCGCTTATGGGTGCAAAGCGTGGCTATAGCCAATAGGTTTCTTTTTTAGACTTCGTTTGGTGCCGCGGGTCAGCGGGTGGAGACGGGCGGGAGAAGCCGGGTCGTTGCTCGAACTGGAGGGGGAAGGCCACCGTTCAAAACGTTGCTATCTGCTCCATTCTTAAAGGCGCGGCGGAAGGAGTCGCAGCAAACGCCGCCGTCGGGCGTTTGGTTACCCGCCTTGTGGCGGCGTTTGCCGCAAACGCGGCCTCCAAACGTCACACCAAATGAAGCCTTAATCAAATGACCAATCCTGGCGCTTTATAGATAAACGCCGCCATAGCCATAAGTATAGGGCGGCATTAAAAAAAACGCCGCCACCTGATACCCTGGTGCTGGCAACCCGGGCATATTTGCGGCGTTTTTTAAAGCGCCTCTAGAGTTTAAAATGCGCCGCAGAAGACCTAAAAACGGCACGAAAGGCCAGTTTTACTGTAGTGCACACAACTTAATTTAAAAGAAAGATAGTTTGATGGACGATACTGATAGCACATACATACTATAAACCGGCCCCGCTGGAAATCGGCCCAGAACCGGAAAACCGGGCGGGCGGACCGGTGAGCCGGGAACCGGGGCCGAATTTAAAGAACCGGGCGGGCCAAAGAGCCCGCAATTAAATCTCCACCAAAATGTAAGATTGTCAGGTTTCGAACCCAGATCAAATCACACTACATCATGAATGAGGACCACTACACCACTTGGTATTTGTTGAACTATACAGAAATATTAAATATATAATATAAACATATATATAATATAAAATTAAATTTTATTAAGCATTAATATATTGAATTATATTTAAAAAATAATATTATTATAAATTTAAAATATATTTGTAATATATATACTCACCAAATATATTTAAAAATATATCAAATAATAATATATCATATAAAATTGTACATATCTTTCAAAGTTCAAATGTTTAATATGCATATACACGTTTATTTAAAAATAATTTTTATTGAACATTAATAATTTAATATATTAAATTTCCTTTAAATTTTATTTTATAATAAATTTAAGATATATTTGTAATATATATACATAGATAATGAATATACCATGTATATGTCATATGAATATACCATATACATACATATATATAATATAATATATATATATATATATATACACACACGATACAAATATAACATATATATATAACGGTTCGACCCCGGTTGAACCGGTCGAACCGGTTCAACCTTGAACCTTTCACTTCACCGGTTTGATGACCGGTCCGATTTTCAAAACGTTGCTTTGTAGAAACCGCCGTCACTTAAAAAAAATCATTAGTATTATGATTATCACTATTGTTATTATAATTAATTATAAAGGTTATTTATGGGGACCTCCCCTCGAAGTTTGTGTAATTACAACCTGCACCCCTCTAATTTTTGAAGTTATTAAGACGTCCTCAATGTTTACATTTCATAACATTCATGCACATAAGTACCCCCTTGAGAGTAAATGTTTGATCAGGGACGGTCTTTTTGTGCATAAATGTTATGAAATGTACAAACATTTAGGGGGGAGGTAATTGTAATTTTGAAAGCTAGAGAGGTGCAAGCTGTAATTACGCAAACTTCGAGGAGAGGTCTCGGTAAATAACCCTTTATTATTATTATTATTAGTATTATTATGGAGCAAGAGAAGAAAATGAGAGAGAGGGAGGGAGAGATATGAAATACACATCACTGCCTGGGAAAAGGATAAGGAGGAGGAATGCAAGAACCATTATTTTACGGGAGAACTCCATTAATATATTGCTTGCTGGAGATAATGCCTGAAGTGCACGAAAGGCTTTGTTCTTTGCTTATCCCATTATTTTGAAAAAGACATGAACTTCATATACAAATTTTAGTTTCACAACTTCCATGCATGCAAATGTATCTATACCACTAATCAATTCTTACAATTCAATTAATACATAACTCTATCTTATTGTCAATTTGGCACGTCCGTGGTGTTCATAAATGCGGTGGATATGAACCGTAGTTCATGAATATCTAACCTCACACAAGGAACTTCATCTATTTTTATGATCAAAATTATATATTTTTTCTTGGTGAAGATTATAATCATTATCGTGTCAAATACATATTTTATGACGGCGATGTTTTACTAAACTCATTTGGGCTAAAATACCGGCCACACCAACGGCCGTTAATTACTGTTTAATATGTCAATGTCTTAATAAATATTTAAATTATCATTTCTTTCTAAATCATAGATATAAATTATATATTCTTTAGGCTTGAGAGGATGGCCTGTCATAGAGTGAATAGAAAGTTTAAGAGAAAGGACAACAAGTTGATCAACCATTTCAAATAAAAGAATATATAAAATATTTTTTTGGGGGTGGCTGATGGGGGACATATAAATCCATATTAATTTTTTCTAAATATATTTTTAATTTCATGGTTGATGGGGTTCCCCAAAATAGGTTCGGTCGAATCGAATTGGCGCGACCACGGCCGGCTCGCCGACATAATTCCGTCAGGCCTAGTCTCGCGCGATTCCGATTCCGTTTGGTCTTATAAACGGACGTAAGACACTCGTACACTCATATACGCTAACCTCACCAGTCATCATGTGGTGCGAGTAGTAAAATTCTCCATCATGAGATGCAAATAGTAAAATTCTCCATCATTTGATGCAAATAGTAAAATCCCTGTTCATGAGGTGCAAATAGTAATATCCTCCATCATGAGATGTAAATTATAAAATCCTCTTATACGGCCTGTTTATAACAAATAATATGGTTATGGTGTGCGCATAACCATATCCGTCATATGAGTAAATATCAGCACAAAACTATACAAACGGGTGTGTGAATAGCACATAAATTGGTTACTATGTGCGGATAACTGCACCATCGTAACCACCACTTATTTACAGAAATGTCACCCTCAAAAACTATAAATAGGACCTGAGGGGCTCCTTCATTTCCATCTTTTTCCTCGGATTTCCTCCTACGACTCTCTCTCTCTTTTTTCTCCTACGACTTTTTCTCTCTTCCTTTCTGCCCCTTGCGTGATCTTGCACACGCCGCCTCTTTGTGCGCCCTTGTGCATGCTGCCTTCTTGTGCGCCCCTCCTCCTTGCGCACTCTTGTGTGTGCTACCTCCTTGCGCGCTCCCTTGAGTGTTGCCTCCTTGCACACTCTTACACGCACCTCCTCCTTGCGTGCGCGTGCCTCCTTTTTGGACGCTCTCGCACGCACCTCCTCCTTACCTGTTCTTGCACTTTCATCCTTGCTCGCTCCCGTGCATGCCGCTTCCTTGCACGCTCATGTTTGCGTCTCCGTGCACACTGATCTCAAGACCGCTCCAGCCCCCCCCCCCCGCCGCGCACTCTGCATACTCAGCAAAAAGTGCTCATGTTGACAAGTCAACTACTACAGACTCCTCTGTGCACAATAGGAGTCAAGTCGTAGAGGATAAGGCATGTAGAACGTTCAAGCCCACAAGACGCAAGTGTTAAGACATGCAGGACACACTGCTCCGGCTACCAAGCACCTGCAGGGAGATCGAGAGATCTCCACTATAGTCTGTCTTGTTAGCCAAAGTCTCGATCGCCGGAGTCCGTCTTGACGACCAAACACCTTCTTAACCACCAACGTCCATCTTGACGGCCAAAGTCCATCTTTTTTTGCCAAAGTTCGTCTCAGCCGCTGGAGTTCTTCTTAACGACCAAAGATTGTCTTAACTGCCAAAGCCCGTCTTGACCACTGAAGCCGCTCGCAAGATTCATGAAGCACTTTAAAGGATTGGGCAGTTCAATAATTGTCTTTTCCTTCTGTATGGCAATCGAGCAAACCACAAGCCTCCTCAACATTAGCAATCCCCGCTTGCCAGCGCTCTCTAGTTTGTTTGCCCAGCCAGGAGAGCAGAAGCAAGACTGCAGTTTCGTGAACAGTTCCTTTTCGTGCCCTGAGTGCCTTTTCCTCTCATCTCATAAATGTAGCGAGAGGCGGCTTGTCGCCCTCAATTTTCTTAAAAGCTCTATACACCAACCAACAAATAGTGGAGATTTGGTCAGCACAGATCCGACCACGTGGTTTTTCACCCAATTGACGGGGTTTCCATGTAAAAAAAGTCTTGTCAGCTTTCCCTTTTTCTGTGAATGTTTGCGCGCTCGACCGCTTACGGGTTATGACGGTCCAATTTAGTCTATTCTACTCGAGCCTTAAGTGATCCGCAACTATTTGGTGTCATTTGTGGGGAGGTGTTCCCCAAAGCACATCAAAGTCTTCGAGGACAATATCCTCTACGGTGACGTTTATGCTTAAAGACCATGATAGAAAAAGTTGCTCGCGTTGCTGAAGGATCAAACCCTAGGGGGCACACCAATCAATGACTCACTCGTCAACATACCTAAATAAGAGCTACCAGGAGCAGCCAGCTTAGTGCACCCAATTTTCCCAGGAGTAGAAGGCCTCGTACTAATAGATGAATGTCTCACACGTGAAGAGGTTCGCGACATAATTGTCGACGAGTGTTAACGGGACAAACAACGTACTGCTTTAGCCAGCCACCCTCTCCATCATTGCTCATCTTTTGTGCCTGAGGTTCTAGTATATCTAGCCCCTCGCGGCTTCAAGCTCCCAAAGATCGGGACATATGACGAATTGGGCAACCCATCAGAGCATGTTAGGCACTTTACATCTTGATGCAACTTTGTAATGTTCTGTATCCAGTATTGTGTCAGGCATTCCTGATGACTTTAAAAGGACAAGCTTGCACCTGGTTCCTATCCCTGAAGGAGGCAGAAATCGAAGATTTCGTAGAGCTAACACAATAGTTCACAAACCATTTCATTGTCAGCCGTTGGATAGTCAAAGATCCCTTCCACCTGTCTGGGATTCCTTAAAGCGAAGGAGGAACACTTAAAGATTTTTTCCGTCATTTCATCATTGAGGCACAGCGAATCTCTAGGGTAAACCCGGATCTCCTGCGAGGGTTTCTTCTCATAGGGATTCGTCCTGGAGGCTTCCACTTCGTACTAATTTGGGAGACTATACCCATCTATCCCGATCTCGTTTGTCGGATCGATGCCCAGATTATTGCTGATAATGCAGTTGAAGCACTCCGCCAACCATTCGAAAGGAAATCAAAGTGACACCGAAAGTAGGAGTTAACACCGCTGCTAGTTCACAAGAAGAACGTGAAAGTGAGGGTAAGATCTATCTCAACTCTAGAGGGGGGTGAATAGAGTTTACTTAAAATAATTTTTCATAGATTAATAAAATAGCATAAATTAAAATTCTATTTAAGCTATAGTGTAGAGTGCTAGCAGAAACTTAAAAACTGAAAGGAAAAGGACACAGCACACAGCAGACAAATCACACAAGCACAACCAGAAGACACAAGGAAATATAGTGGTTCCCCAAAACTGGGTACATCCACTCTTCTACCACCCTTGGTAGGAATCCACTCAGGACTGAGTTGATCAGGTGTCCTGACACCAATGAGTTTTTGATAAGGTGCTCAAAAACCAAAGCTAGATTTTTTGATAAGGTGTCTTGCCACCACTGAGTTTTGACAAGGCTCTCAGAACCAGACAGAACTTTTGAAGGGAGTTCAAGAACCCTTTTACAGCAGGAAAAGAAAAAGTAAAAGTTGAAATTGTCTTCTCTGTTCTCAGTCAAATGAGAGAAGCACAAGTGGATTGAAGATGTCAAAGCTCCCCCTGAGATGTAGAGAGGTTCAGGCAGAGAAGCTTTGCAGAAGGGTGATAGGTCTTCAGAACTTGATCTCCAGCAAAGAATGGTTTCAGCAGGACAGCTGAAAGATGATATGTCTGGAAATCTAAGATGAGGATGCAAGAACACTTAGTCAGCTAGAAGATCTTGATGTAGTAGTTTTCTTGTTCTTCTACTAACAGTATTCTTCTGTGTGTTTTCTTTTTCTTTCTGTCTATCAGCTCTATGTATTATTTCTTGTTGTTCCCGTTCTGTATATCTGAGGACCATAGTAATAGAGTAGATTTTCTGAATATTCTCCTTGTCCAAAGATAGCCGTTGGTCAGTCATAAATGTTTTCCATAAATGGTCTTGTCTTTTAGAGGAAAGTCCAGCAAACAATCTCTAAATGATACCTTGAAACTTGCTCCAAACGGCTGGGAGATCTTCTGTCATAAATGCTGATAATATTCAAAAACATTCCAAAGAATCAGCAGCATTTGAAATCTTGAAGACGTTGATCTCTCCAAATAATCGTCGATCTGAGCTCTACGATCGTCGAACTGAGCTCAGAGATGAACTGAGATAAGCAGGCAGAAAACGTCGAACTGAGCTCAAAGATCGTCGAACTGAGATCAGCGACCTGAGAAACAGCTGAAGGAGGCATCGTCGAACAGAGCTAGACAATAGTCGAGGGGAGTTCGACGACTAAGCAGAAGCTAGCTAAAAGCAGATAGTCGATCTGAGCTCGAAGATCGTCGACCGGAGTCCGACGATTTGTTGAAGTTGAGCTCAGAGAGCGTCGAACTGAGTTCGACGATTCGTCGACCAGAGCTCGACGACAATTGCTTTAGACTTAGCTCTTCATCCTTGATCTTGGAGGGGTCTTGGGGGCAGCTTCAAAACTAAGTTCTAGGCCCTAGACTCATTCTAATGTTGACCTTCTCAACTATACAACTAGGTCAACTAGGATCCTAAGACAAGCATAGTGATCCTTACCCAAATTAGTAATAGGGTGTTCCAACAATCTCCCCCTATTTGGGTTAGGATTACTATTTACAGACAATCATAAAGAGCATTCAATAATACAGAAGTTAAATACAAAATGCAGAGAAACAGCAATGCATGTCACAGATAAATAGCAGCAGATATCCAAAGGTGGATGATATGTTTGCTTACACAGATCACTTCTTTTCAGTTCCCTTTTTAAATAAAATTTCTCTGTTAGGGTTTAGGGCTTCTTTCTTGGACCTTCTGTCATCTTCTGCACCTAGAGAGGTTTGAGATCTTGGCCTTGGAACTACAGCCTCTGGGTGCAGCTTCATGTAATCTTCTGGATTGAAGAATTTCCTTGAGGCATACTTTTCCAGTTCTTTCTTTCTTTGTTCTGATAATGTTGTAATGTTGGATATTTCTTTGCCTTGTTCTCTAGCCTTCTTAATCTGATCAAGAGCAGCCAACTCTTTCATCCTAGCAGTCCAGGCCACAGGATTGTTCTCAGGATCCTCATATGGAACAGCAGGTTCATATTTGTTGAGAGATTCAGGAGCAGGAGAAGCCCTTGGAGCAACTGTGTCTTTCAGTTTGTAAGGGTAAGGACCTGAAGTAGAGTCAGAATGGCCTTGTCCTTCCCTTTGATAGGGTCTCTGTCCTCTTTGATTTCCTCTGTAACTACCCCTTCTGGGTTGATATCCTCTTTGATGATGTCCCTTTTGGTAATACTTAGAATAGGATTGAGAGGAACTTTGTCTAGGAGCTGGAGCTTGAGGAGCTGAGCCTGATCCAGAGTCTGGAGGAGGAGGAGGAGGAGGCTGATGTTGAGATGATCCTTTTTCATATTTGTCAAGCTTTCTTCTCTTTTTCATGGCCTTTAGCTGGTTCTTGGAAAATTGCATCCATGGTTCAGTGATAGGGCAGTCATGCAGAATGTAATAAGGAATGTCATTGGAGTCTTTGGCTTTGGCAGGAGGAACTGACATCATTGCTTTACTTCTGGCTTTTCTCTTTTTGGCAATTGTGCTGGCAGAATCATCAGAATCAGTTCTGTACTGATCACTTTCAGAACTCTGAGGTTGATTATATAAAGCATCAATTCTTCTGAGATATTCTTCTTGAGCTTTGAGCTTTGCAGCATCAGCAGCAGCAGGATCAGCAGCAGGAGGAGTGGGATCTTCCAAGTATGAGGTAAGCTCTGCATGATCAGTTTCAACAACAATTTCCTCAGCATTAGGTGCTGGAATCATTTCTATGTCAGCAACAGCAGCAGTATCAACAAAAGGAGGCACAGTGGCCTTAGTAGCAGCATCAGATACATCCACAGCCTTCCATGACTTGATATAGGAAACAATCTGGCTGGGATTACAGACAGGTACAGGCACAATGGCCTTGGACAGATCTTCAGCAGTAATTGGAGGCAGACAGCTGAGATAGGCTGTATCAAATCTGGATAGCAACCTCTGCAGATTAAGCGCAAAAGCACATCCTGAGCTTGCTGAGAGAGTAGAAGCTGGAGCTGAAGCTGGCACAACCACTTCTTCATAAGGCATCTCCCCCTGCCTTGGTTCAGAGAGAGGTGAACCAAGGCACCCAGTAGAAGGGATTGCCTGGGAGGAGGAAAAAGAATCAAGCTTGGAGGATAGCTCCTGGACTTGCTTCAGGAGTGGAGTCAGGGAAGACTCCAGCAGAGATACCAGCTTGGGAGCTAGCAACTCATAGATCCTGTCAGCCAGGCTAGAAAGATCTACATGCCCAAGTGAGGCTTGAGCAGAGGTAGTAGGCAAGGTGGATGGAGGGATGGTGGCTGAAGCTGAAAAGGTGGAGGTAGGAGGAGTAGGGATTGTGGGTTCAGAAGATGGAATGGTGGGGATAGAGAAGGTTGAGGTGGAGAGTGGGAGAGAAAAGGAGGGTATGAAGGAGGGTTGAGAGAGGATGTCAGTGAGCATTTGGTGTAGGGAAGATGTCTCAGGAGGAGAAGAGGGAGAGTCATCCATGAAGGAATCCTCTAAAAGGGAGAATGATGGTTGAGTGTGGATTGGATAGGAAAAGAGAGGATGGAAGTCCTCTGAGGTGGATGGGGGAGGGGATGACATAGGTGAGGAAATTGTAATGGGAGATGAGATAATGATGGTGGAGACTGGTGGTGAGGAGGTGATGGCTTGGGTATATGTGGTTTGAGGAGAAGAAGAGGCAGGCAGCTCTTCTACTGGAGGAGTGACCAGATTGGTCCTTGTGCCTGAGTGAAGTGTTGCAGCAGCCCTAGAGGGGTTGATTATCTGCCTGTCCCATTTACTGAAGAGGGCACAGGAGAGCCTCTTGGATGCATTGATGAACATCCCAGAAGAGGTCAAAAGGTCAGGGCACCTTGAGTGCAGAAAGACCCCCAAGATTCTTCCAAAACTGACTGCAGACTTGCTTATCTTCTTCTTAATCAGGGTGAAGAAGATGGAGCCCCAGTCGAGGTGTTTCTTATCCAGTAAGGCTCCCATCAGGCAGAACTGATACCTGGAAATTGTGTCATGAGCTGAGTGCTTGGCCAACAGCACCTTCCCAACAACATCAGCCAAGAACTGGAATTCTATAGCCAGATTCTTTTTCAGCAACTTATTAGGGTTAAGTACATTATGACCCATCCTATCTAACATGGAGGCATACTCCTCTCCAGTCAGTTCAATGGAGTCCTCTCCAGTACTGAGTTGAAAGACTTCAGTTAATAAAGCCGGGGATAGAATTACCTGGGTCCCCTTAATGGTGCCGACAACAGTATTCTCAGTCTCATCTGCTGCGGTATAACACCATTCCTTAATCTCCTCAGATGCAATCTTCATCCTGGTAGTCATTATCTGGGTTAGCTGTTGTTCTCTGAATAGACTCAGAACATCCTTGAAGCGCTGGTCGCTTCCATCAAATGAGTTTAGGTCTATGTCAAAACCGGTGTCGAACTTCATCTTGGCAATAGCAGCCCTCGAATCAGCCATGTGTACCTGCAACAGAAAACCAAAAACGACCAAGCGTAGAAAATTTGGAGGGAAAAGGAAGAGAGTTGCAGAGTATGAAAGCGTAAAAAGGAGAACGACGGCTGAAAGATGATTTTATATTAGGGTTCGACGGCGAAAAAGAAAATCGTGGAGCTCAGCTCGACGAAGCGTCGATCTAAGCTCGACGATTTAGGCTACAGAGGGAATCTGAAGAGTCTTCAAAATCGGCGATCTTCGTTCGACGATGATGAAAAACGTCGAGCTCAGCTCGACGGCCTCTGAACAGAAGAAGAAAAATTCTATATCTAGCGAAGGCTCTGAACTCAGATCGACGATAGCAAAAGCGTCGATCTCTGGTCGACGATTTTTGGAAAATTGTTGATCTCCGTTCGACGATTTTTGAGAAAACGTCGAGCGCAGTTCAGAGTCTAAACTCATTCAAAAGACAGAATTTTTAGCCTAGTCTTGGTCTGTTTTAGCTTTTCAAAATCTTGGATTTTAATTAAGACTTCCTCCATCTATCATGCCTAACTGATTTAGGAAGAACCTGTGTTTCTTTTCATCCAAGGGTTTGGTGAAAATATCTCCCCTTTGCAAATCAGTAGGAATATATTGAAGTTCAATTTTGTTTTTCTCTACATTATCCCTTAGGAAATGATGCCTGATTTCTATGTGTTTTGTCCTACTATGGAGGACTGGATTTTGTGCTATAGAAATAGCACTAGTATTATCACAGAAAATTTTTGACTGCTCTAAGTTGTAACCATAGTCTAGAAGCTGATTTTGTATCCACAATATTTGTGAGCAACAACTGCCTGCAGCCATATACTCAGCTTCAGCAGTTGAAGTTGACACAGATGTTTGCTTCTTACAAAACCAGGAGACAAGTCTGTCACCAAGGAACTGACATGTTCCACTGGTGCTTTTCCTGTCTATTCTGCATCCAGCATAATCAGCATCTGAAAATCCAGTTAATTCAAATCCTGATTCTTTTGGATACCAGAGTCCTAGATTTGGACAACTCTTTACATACCTAAGAATCCTTTTAACTAGTGTTAGGTGTGACTCTCTAGGGTTAACTTGGAATCTAGCACATATGCATGTAGCAAACATTATATCTGGTCTGCTAGCTGTAAGGTACAGTAGAGAGCCAATTATTGCTCTATATGTTGTCTGATCAACTGGCTTCCCATGCTGATCAGCATCCAATACAGCATTAGTAGGCATGGGTGTTTTCATACAAGATGCTTCAGACATGCCAAACTTCTTGACCAATTCTTTTGCATACTTGGCTTGAGAAATAAATATGCCTTCAGCATGTTGCTTGACTTGCAATCCTAAGAAGAAGGAGAGCTCACCCATGCTACTCATTTCAAATTTGGAATGCATTAGGTTGGAGAACCTCTTGCACAAATTTGAATCAGTAGAGCCAAATATGATATCATCTACATAGATTTGTACTAGTAGGGTGTGGGACTTATGGGTTCTAATAAAAAGAGTTTGGTCTACTCTCCCACTAATAAAACCATTTTCCAGAAGAAAGCATGCTAGGGTCTCATACCATGCTCTGGGAGCTTGCTTGAGACCATACAATGCTTTATGCAGTTTGTAAACATAATCAGGGTGAGTTAGAGAGATAAAACCTGGAGGTTGTCTAACAAAGACTTCCTCTTTGATGTCCCCATTAAGAAATGCACTTTTCACATCCATTTGGTATACTTTGAATCCTTTGTGAGCAGCATATGCTAGGAATATTCTGATGGCCTCTAACCTTGCAACTGGTGCAAAGGTCTGATCATAATCTATTCCTTCTTGTTGAGAGTACCCTTGAGCAACAAGCCTTGCCTTGTTTCTGACTATGACTCCTTGATCATCCAGCTTATTTCTGAAGACCCACTTTGTTCCAACAATGGGATGATCTTTTGGCTTAGGCACTAGTTCCCAAACCTGATTTCTTTCAAATTGATGCAGCTCCTCTTGCATTGCAATGATCCAGTGTGGATCTTGCTCTGCATCTTGAATGGATTGAGGCTCAATTTGAGATAGGAAGCAAGTGTGCATTAGGTTCTGGTTGACCTGATTTCTGGTTTGCACACCAGCTGAGATTTCTCCAATAACTTGGGAAATTGGATGATCCCTTATTGTTACTAAATCAACAGGAGGTGTTGATTGTTCACCAGCCTGTGTTGTTGTTTCCTCTAGTGGAACAACAACAGGTTCTTCAAGGTGATTTTCTTCTAGATGTTGAACTACTTCTTCATCATCACTGCTGTCATTCTTTTCAGTAACTTGCAGTTTGTTCAAGTCTTCAGCTAAAGAATGTACCTGCAAAGTTTCTATGGTAGAAGCATTCTTCTCCTTGAAAGACATGTTAGCTTCATCAAAAACAACATGAACAGACTCTTCAATTTTACAAGAAGATTTGTTGTACACCCTATAGGCCTTACTGATCATGGAGTATCCCAAAAACACTCCTTCATCAGCTTTGGCTTGAAATTTAGCTAGATATTTCTTGTCATTGTTATGAACATAGCAAATACAACCAAAAACTTTAAAATAGTTTACTTTAGGTTTCTTCCCTTTGAGCAGTTCATAGGGAGTCTTGCCCTTCAGTTTATGTATCAGGCTTCTGTTCAACACATAGTTGGAGGTGTTCACTGCCTCAGCCCAAAAGGATAGAGGTAGGTGAGCATCTGACAACAATGTAGTAGCAGATTCAATTAGGGTTCTATTTTTCCTTTCAGCTACCCCATTTTGTTGAGGAGTTCTAGGAGCTGAGAAAGTGTGCCTGATCCCTTCACTTTGACAGAACTCTTGCATGAGAAGAGAATCAAACTCTGTCCCATAATCAATTCTGATCAGGGCAATGTGAGTGTTGAGCTCAATCTGAATGCATTTGAGAAAATCTGTCAAACACTTGAAGTTATCAGACTTCTTCCTCAGAAAGAATACCCAAGTGAATCTTGAGAAGTCATCTACAATCACTAAAGTATAGGATTTCCCTCCTAGGCTTTGCACTGATATGGGTCCAAAAAGATCCATATGCAACAGGTACAAAATCCTAGGTGAATCACTCTTATTAATTGAGTTAAAACTACTTTTAGTTTGCTTGCCTAATTGACATGCCTTGCAAAGTTCTTCCTTCTTGTAGGGACCAGAAGGTAGTCCTCTAACAAGGTTGTCTTTGGATAGCCTAGCAATGGTTCTAAGGTTAATGTGTCCTAGTCTTTTATGCCACAAATTGTTTGGTTTTGAGATGGAGTTAAACAGGCAGATATCTACTATAGGTGAAAGAAAATTCACTAAGTAAATGTTACCTCTTCTGTTACCTGTCAACACAGTTGTGTTGTCCACTGACTGGACTTTGCATATGGCTTTGTTGAAGGTTACTTGATATCCTTCATCACACAATTGACTGATACTTATCAGGTTGTGCTTGAGTCCTTCAACATATGCCACCTTTTTGAAGGTGACTGAGCCAATTTGGACTGCACCATATCCTTTTGTAGTTCCAAAGCTTGAGTCTCCAAAAATTACTTTGGGTCCAAGCTTGGCTTTGAAGGAAGTGAAATTGTCCTTGTCCCCTGTCATGTGCTTTGAGCACCCACTATCCAGATACCATTGATGGTTTGATGCTGGATAGGTCTTCACCTGCACAAAAACAACTTATTTGTTTTTGACCCAGTTAACCTTGGGCCTAGGTTGATATCCTTTAAACTCTGAAATAAAGGACATCCCAGGTTGACTCTTGTAGCCTTCAGGATGGTATCTCCTAGGAGGTACTATCCATTCAGTGTAGGGGTTGAATCCATGGGATGTGCAACTTCTAGGATTGAATTTGACTGAACCATTGAAAATGTGTTCACAATTCTGAACTTTGTTCGACGATCGTCGAGCTAAGGTCGACGATCTTGGGTCAGATCGTCGATCTCTGTTCGAAGATCGATAGTGCTTGAGTTCAGAGTTTGGGTGTCGTCGAGCTGAGGTCGACGATCTTTGGTAAGATCGTCGAGCTCTGTTCGACGATCGTCGAGCTCTGCTCGACGCATTTTGTTGAACTGAAATTTTCTCTGGCAGGTCTGCATTCTTCCTAGCCACCTCTACTACTCCCTTTCCTTTGTCAGAGACGAACTTGATTGGAGTTGTTAACACTATAGGTTGGCTGGATGAGGCACCCAAGCCCAGTGTACTATTGAATCTAGAGTTCACTGTGCTTGTGATGTCCATCAGTCTGATACTTCTCCCATTTAGAGATTCTTCAAACTTTTTGGCCTTTGATAGTTCACTTTTCAGTGAATCTATCTCCTCCCTACAGCATTCTAACTCCTCAGAGAGCTTGAGGTTCTTTGAGTTTAGGATACTATGCTCAGACAATTGATTCCTGAGAGATATTATCTCCTTCTCAGATTTTAATAGGTCTAGGCATAGTGTCTTAAATTCACTTTTGAAATCTTCAGAATTAAAATCAAAAGAGTTGATTACCTGATCTTCATCTGGGTGAATGTCTGAATCTGATTCTGATTCTTCATCAGGGTTTTGTTGTGATGCATTGATGGCCATCATGCAGAACTCCTTTTCATCTGCATCATCCTCATCATCACTGGAACTGGATGAGGCTTCAGATTCCTCTTCAGTCTCACTCCATGTCTCAGCAACAAAGCCCTTCCTTGTATGTTTGTTTTTGCTGGATGAGGCTTTGTCTGAGTTGTTCTTCTTATGATCCTTTCCTTTTCTTCTTTCTCTTCTATCTCTCTTGTCCTTATTCTTGTTCTCTGGACAGTCAGGCACAATGTGTCCTGGTTTCCTGCAACCAAAGCATATGATTTTTGTATTGTTATTTGATTTATCATACCTTGGTTTATCATGACCCTTGTATGGCCTTTTTCTGAAATCTTTTCTGGCCATCTTGTAGAATCTCTTAGCCAGTAGACTTATGAGCTCATCATTTCCTGTGGCTTTATCTTCAGGCTTCTCTTCTGCAGCCCTGAAGGCTATGGTCTTTTCTTTCCTTGTGGCTGGAGAGGCAGCCTTCTGTTCTTCTTCTCTATTTTTAATGAGCAGCTCATAGGATTTGAGCTTGCCCAGGAGAGCTTCAGTGGTAATCTCATTCAGACTTCTGGCATCTTTGATTGGCCAGATTCTTGAATCCCAAGTGCTGGGAAAGCACATCAGGATTTTATCATTTAGTTCAGTTAAAGAGATTTCCTTGTCCAAAGTCTTTAGCTCATTGACAATTAGACTTAGTCTGTTGTACATGTCAGCCACTGATTCAACTTCTCCTTTCTTGAAGTTCTCATATTGACTTATCAGATGAGACCTTCTATCCTTTCTTTCATCAGCAGATCCTGAGACAATTTCAGAGAGTTTGTCCCAGATTTCTTTGGCTGAGTTGCATTCAGCTACCTTTTGAAAAATATCATCAGACATAGTTTGGGCTAAGATGTTCATAGCCTTAGCATCTGCAATCGTCCACTTCTTTATATCTGCATCTGTTCCAGAAGGAGGTGGAACAGCACTTGTACTTGAGCTTGCTGGTGGAGTTGGACACACTGTCAAGACAGAATTAAAGATATCCTCATCAATAGAATTCATATATAATCTAATCCTTGCCTTCCAGAGTGCAAACTTGGAGAGGTTGCACACTGGTGGTCTGGTGCTTGCATAATCTTTGTTCTGTGTCATGTCTCTAAATGAGTAGATAGATGTATAGAAAGTAATCCTCTACAGAGATTGATCTTATCAGAGATCTTTTGGTTCAGGTGTTAACCAGTATGAGCAACCAACCTGCCTCTGATACCAATTGAAAGTGAGGGTAAGATCTATCTCAACTCTAGAGGGGGGTGAATAGAGTTTACTTAAAATAATTTTTCATAGATTAATAAAATAGCATAAATTAAAATTCTATTTAAGCTATAGTGTAGAGTGCTAGCAGAAACTTAAAAACTGAAAGGAAAAGGACACAGCACACAGCAGACAAATCACACAAGCACAACCAGAAGACACAAGGAAATATAGTGGTTCCCCAAAACTGGGTACATCCACTCTTCTACCACCCTTGGTAGGAATCCACTCAGGACTGAGTTGATCAGGTGTCCTGACACCAATGAGTTTTTGATAAGGTGCTCAAAAACCAAAGCTAGATTTTTTGATAAGGTGTCTTGCCACCACTGAGTTTTGACAAGGCTCTCAGAACCAGACAGAACTTTTGAAGGGAGTTCAAGAACCCTTTTACAGCAGGAAAAGAAAAAGTAAAAGTTGAAATTGTCTTCTCTGTTCTCAGTCAAATGAGAGAAGCACAAGTGGATTGAAGATGTCAAAGCTCCCCCTGAGATGTAGAGAGGTTCAGGCAGAGAAGCTTTGCAGAAGGGTGATAGGTCTTCAGAACTTGATCTCCAGCAAAGAATGGTTTCAGCAGGACAGCTGAAAGATGATATGTCTGGAAATCTAAGATGAGGATGCAAGAACACTTAGTCAGCTAGAAGATCTTGATGTAGTAGTTTTCTTGTTCTTCTACTAACAGTATTCTTCTGTGTGTTTTCTTTTTCTTTCTGTCTATCAGCTCTATGTATTATTTCTTGTTGTTCCCGTTCTGTATATCTGAGGACCATAGTAATAGAGTAGATTTTCTGAATATTCTCCTTGTCCAAAGATAGCCGTTGGTCAGTCATAAATGTTTTCCATAAATGGTCTTGTCTTTTAGAGGAAAGTCCAGCAAACAATCTCTAAATGATACCTTGAAACTTGCTCCAAACGGCTGGGAGATCTTCTGTCATAAATGCTGATAATATTCAAAAACATTCCAAAGAATCAGCAGCATTTGAAATCTTGAAGACGTTGATCTCTCCAAATAATCGTCGATCTGAGCTCTACGATCGTCGAACTGAGCTCAGAGATGAACTGAGATAAGCAGGCAGAAAACGTCGAACTGAGCTCAAAGATCGTCGAACTGAGATCAGCGACCTGAGAAACAGCTGAAGGAGGCATCGTCGAACTGAGCTAGACAATAGTCGAGGGGAGTTCGACGACTAAGCAGAAGCTAGCTAAAAGCAGATAGTCGATCTGAGCTCGAAGATCGTCGACCGGAGTCCGACGATTTGTTGAAGTTGAGCTCAGAGAGCGTCGAACTGAGTTCGACGATTCGTCAACCAGAGCTCGACGACAATTGCTTTAGACTTAGCTCTTCATCCTTGATCTTGGAGGGGTCTTGGGGGCAGCTTCAAAACTAAGTTCTAGGCCCTAGACTCATTCTAATGTTGACCTTCTCAACTATACAACTAGGTCAACTAGGATCCTAAGACAAGCATAGTGATCCTTACCCAAATTAGTAATAGGGTGTTCCAACAGAACGACTCACGCTCTAACCATTCTTGATGAGTCGGGGGCATCACCACCAACAAGTCTTCATTCCCCTCAATGCTTCACGAACGGAGGTATTGCTCACCATACATGAAAATCCCTCTCTCCAAAGGCCAAGGGCTCTTTTTATAAACTCCGGGGACCAATCTAAATATTGCAACTATCGCTGAGGTCACGGGCATGAGACAGAAGATTGTTTGCGACTAAAGGAAGAGATCAAAAGACTTAATCACCAGAGATTTCTTGAAGAATTTCTGCAACACAGGGGCCCTGAACTGGCCAAGCTAGAATTAATCAGCAGTGATGCAATCCCCAACGTGACTGTTTCGGAGGAATATTCGCTACTCTCCAACAAAATGCTCAATAAGCCCAACAAGTTTAGTTATATCTTACAATTTCAGTGTTCATGTACACAAACGACAAGTATCATTCTTAATATAACTGGATATTGCGTGACCTTTCTTACAAAGTGTTCGGATCTTCCAAAAGGAGATAGTGACCTTTCCCTTATAGAGTGTTTGGATCTCCCAAAAGGAGACACCGGGCTTTCCCTTATAGAGTGTTCAGATCACCCAAAAAGTGACACTAGACTTTCCCTTACAGAGTGTTCAGATCTCCCAAAAGGGGACACCAACATTTACCTTACAGAGTGTTCAGATCTCCCAAAAGGAGACATCGCTCTTTCCCTTACAAAGTGTTTAGATCTCCCAAAAAGAGACACCACGACTTTCACTTACAGAGTGTTCAAATCTCCCAAAAGGAGACATCGAAATTTCCCTTACAGAGTGTTCAGATCTCCCAAAAGGAGACATCGCTCTTTACCTTACAAAGTGTTTAGATCTCACAAAAGGCAACACCGGTATTTCCCTTACAGAGTGTTCAGATCTCCTATAAGGTGACACCGGCCTTTAACTTACAGGGTGTTTGGATCTCCCAAAAGAAGACACCGTCCTTTCCCTTATAGAGTGTTTAGATCTCCCAAAAGGATGCACTAGCCTTTACATTATAGAGTGTTCAAATCTCCCCAAAGGAGACACTGGTCTTTCCTTTACAGAGTGTTCAGATCTCCTCAAAAAGAGACACTGACATTTCCCTTACAGAGTGTTCGGATATCCCAAAAGAACACTCCGGCCTCTTCGGTTTGAAGGTCTCAAATTCACCATCTCTCAGGGCTCCCAACCCCATCGACCTTCCACCATCGCCGATCAAAGGTTTAGTCCTTATCCGCTGAAGTAGGTCACGACATTGCCAGGACCAACCCCCATCACGCTCGCCAGTAGTTCAAAGCATCTGAACATCACTGTTTCTCTGATACCATGTCCCAGCTACCACCCACTATCGCTGATTAAATGTTTCTCCCTTATCCAATGCAGTAGGTTGCGACATGACCAGATCCTGACACCTCATGCTCGCTAGTGGTTTGAAGGTCTGCGCTTTACTGTCTTTCCTGAGACCACATCCCTGTACCCTCTCACTGACACCGATTAAATGTTTCGACCTTATCTGCCGTAGTAGGTCATGATGTCGTCAGGGCCTACCCCCTCGTATTTGCCAGCGGTTCAAAGGTAAACCCTTCACCATTTCTCTAGGACCACGTCCCTGCGATCTATCACTGTTTTCAATCAAATATTTTTCCCTTATCCTTCGCATTAGGTCATAGCTTCACTAGGGCCCACCCTCTCACTTTTGCCAATGGTTCGAAGGTCCGCCCATCACTACTACATTCAACACCATTCCCCAGCTCTGTAAGTCAGACCTATCACTAAAACTATACGAATTCTTGATGGAAGGATAGTGGCTCGAAGGTGGCTTGTGGAGGAATCCGACAGAACTCTGACCCTGGGAGGAAGAAAGTAGAGGAAAAAAAGATGAGAAATGAGGAGGTCTGGATGCCTTTTTATAACCTCCAGGAGGTGGTTACGGTAGTTATGCAGCTATCTGCACACTGTAACCACCAATATCATAATTTTAAGTATAGTTTAAGACAAATATTATTCATATATTTAATTTTACCATGTACAGGCCCCCGCTAATAACATGCCCCCACTACCGATGGAGGTAACGCAGGTAGTTTCCTGTGCATCAGAAAGTCGCGATCGTGGAAAAACGATCAGAAGGCGAGCAAGGTGCTCAAAGAAGGCAAGAGAGACGACCGACCACCACCTCAAGGGTGGTCGACCCTAGTGAAGGAGGCCGGTTGCCGGCGTGACGCCGGTCAGGGGGTGCGACCAGCTAGAAAGAGTCGGTCGGCCATAGCTAGCGGCATGTAATGCCCCAAGTTTTCCGTAGCCAGGAGCTGGGCTCTGTAAGTTACCGCCTAATAGTATGGTTAATGCCGGTGGTAGTGTTGAGGAATTATTGTAGGAGCGCTCAGTGAGTTACCGCACTAGTAGCAGGTCTATACCACACGATGGTAGGTGGGTAGATTAAATCGATAGAGCTTTCAATAAGCTATCACTTGGCGGTAGTACTAGCACCAGTTGTAACACAGATGATTTATTTGGCAAGGCTCTTAGTGGGCTACCACGTAGTGGTAGAGTTAACGCGGGGCGGTAGTGGCTGCTCATCAAAATGATGTGTTGACGCGGCGCATCGTCTACCGTGCAGCTGTAGTGTAGTTGTTGGGTATTGTATCCACAATTACCTGGATTTGAGGAAGCCACCTGTCAAGCTAGGATGAATTCACAATGTATTTGATGAAATATTTTAAGTTGTGCTTGCAGTTATTCCATGCTAAGTACACACCAATGCCAGGATGCAGTGGGTCAATATACACGGGTCTACGCGACGTAATCCCTCGTTGAGCAGATCAGTGTGTTGGCCTACGTGTACTCTCTCTATTGGGGTGTACTTAATTTCAAGTACAAGGCTATGATAAAGCAAGAGCAGACAAGGAGCAAGGTTGGGCCAAAGACCAGCTCACGGAAAGAAAGGGGAGAAATCACCTAAGTAAAAATCGGCGAGAATCACCATGTGATTCTCGCCGAATCGGCGAGAATCACTTATGATTCTCGCCGATTCACCAAGAATCACTAGCTGATTCTCGCCGGTTGGAGCCGGCAGTCTCGACACCGCCAGAAATTTCTCTAAGGTAGAATCGTCGAGAATCACTAAGTGATTCTCGCCGATTCGTCGAGAATGACTTTTCATTCTCGACGATTCGGCGAGAATCAAGTGTGATTCCCGACGTTTCTCCCTGGCTTCTATATCAGCTCAGCCAGAATTCGACTAAGTAGGATTCAGCGAGAATCGTTGGTGATTCTCGCCGATTCGTCGAGAATCACCTACGATTCTCGCCGAATTTGACTTGGGCAATTTTCCGATTCTTTCTGGACCGGTCCACGTTACCTACGGTATTTCGAACCGGACTTAGGTCTTATCGCTGGTGGGACCCATAACGGTCATATACTTGACCTAATATATATATACCTCTGTATGTATGAATAGTAGAACAACCAGATACGCGAATTAAAAAAAAAACAGCCGCCGCAGAGCCCTAACGCGCGATCTTGCTCCGCCGATCGTCTCCGCCGTTCGCGCCGTTCGCGCCGTAGTCGCCGCTGTGATCTGAAGTTCTTCCAGATCTCCGGCGACAGAAGCTTAGGCTAGCATAGCGTCTCACGCGTCTAACCAGAGATCCCTTGTCTCTTGATTCGTTGATCGGGAAAAACCTTCCCCTTCCGAATCGATCGAGACGACCGATCCTAGTGTGACCGTTGGAAGACCTTGCTTCCTTTGCTACGAAGTTTGAATCTCGATTGCACGGCAGCAGCTCTCCGTCGCCGTCGCTTATTCTGTGAACCTAGCCGCCGCTCCAAGCCGCCGCCGGTTTCGGGAAGGTTCAATCCAAGTGAGATCTAGGGTTGTGGACTCTTCGTTGACTTCAAGAACACGTCGTCGAATGAAGAGGGACACTTTAGTCTCCATACGTTGTTTGTATTTCTTACAAGCTATTTTCAATTCTTTGTAAAGGACCGATTGGTCTCTAGTTGTAAGGGTTGAGTGCAACCCATGTTGTGGGAGTGATGACTCCTACGTGTGGAAGGGTTTCTTCCGTTAGTGCAAGGATTGGATTTCAATCCTGTTGGTGAAGTGACCGAGTCATCCCTGGTTGGGAGATAGGTCGAAGGGGGAAAGTGGACGTACCCAAATCGGGGAACCACTATAAATTGCTTGTGTCCTTTCTGTGCTGTGTTGTTTTGTTTTCTTGTGCAGGTACAATTTTAATTCCGCAAATACGCTGCAAGACACCTATTCCCCCCCATAGGTGAAGGTAGTTGACACTAGGTGGACTTTCAAGTGGTATCAGAGGGAGGTTGCTCATCAAAAAGGTTCACACCTTGAGTAGAATCCTGCCACCAGTGTCACAGGCATGGAGATGGTTTATGGGATCTCTCCGCTAAAACTCCCCATGTGCACAAAGGACTATTATCCCATCTAGAAGATGAGGGTATCCTTTTATTTGTAGGCCATCGACCCTCGCACATCAATCATCTTGGAAGAGGGTCCGTTCATTCCCATGAAGGCCTCCTGCTCTGGAAAGGATATGCAGATCCCCAAGGAGACTACTGAAATGTCTGAGATTGAATTCTCTCTTTTCAACTTGGATAAAATGATTCGTAAAATCATCCTGGATGTCTGGACTGGACCTTCCCGGTCAAGACTTGAAAAGTGTAAGACGGCCAAGTCCTTGTGGCAAACTGTATCAGACCTCATGGAGGGATCAGACAGAACAGGGATAAGTCGTCAGCAAGAGGATGAGGCATATATGGGGGTCAGCATTTCTGAAGAAGAAAGTGATGACCAATTTCTCAGTATCAGGGCTCCTGTGTCCTTATCAGAGACTGAGGAGGAAGTTGATGAAGACTGCTCGGCTGAGGATGACTCAGCTACCCCGGTCAGTCCTAACACTATTCCTGATCAGCTAAGTCAGGACCAGGTAACTTCTTCACCTTGCCCCTCTCTTCCTCATGTTCCTGAAGACAGGAATATTTTGGATGATTGCCCTCCAGAAAATCCTGATGCCCTGAAGAGTGTCCTTCAGAAAAGCAACCTGATTGTTGAGGAGCAAGCTCAGGAGATTGCTCGGCTGAAAATCTTATTGGTTCTCCAATTGGCATCCAATAAGGTTAAAGACTCTAAAATCTCAGATCTAGAGAGTAGTCTAGAGAATGAGAAGAGGATAGTATCCAACTTTTCCAAGGTTGATGCTATCAAAAGAAAGGAAGAAAATGGGTGGATCTCCCGAATTATCAATTCATGGAGAAATGGGGAAATGGTATTTAGACCCCCCACTCCAGGAAGGAAAGGTACTCATCATGCCTACAGGTATGATCACAGGAACAACCGTGGTCACTGCAAGGGTGATCTGCCCTCATGTGGAAACACCCATAATGCAAGGGCTGTCATGGCCACCCATGAGAGAATACCTAAGGCTCATTCTGAACCCTTTGTATTCTCGGCCACAGCCCCAACTCGGCATGAATCTGCTGGTATCATCTCTCACTGCGCTTCTCACCACCCTAGGACACAGGAAAGGGGGGTTAGAAGTCATGCAGTTAGTGCTCATGGGGCCTCTGGAAGGGTGCTGACTGAAAGGAAGGCACCACCTTCCAGGCCTCATGACGCTCGCTACATGCATTCCTTCCACCCTTCCAAGTGTCACGGTGGAAGAGGCAATTTTGTGAGCAGATCTGGCTCTATCCCGTTTAGACTTAGGACCATGACTATCTCAGTCACCGGATCAGGTCAGAAATGGCGATACAACATTCACACGTGTTGGTGTTGTGGCAAGGTGGGTCACTTTGCCATAGATTGTTGGCACAACCCCTCTGTGTCAAGGGCAAGGGCATATCCACCTCCTCTGGGCAGAGGTAGTCTTCCTGACAGGATTTCTGAGGGAAGGCATTCGAGTTTTTGTGCTAACAAGAACCTAGGACCCAATACATATTGGGTTCCTAAGGAAAGGTAACACTCTTTTGCAGGGTAGTCTAGGTTCCCGTAAACCTAATGGGAACCAGACAGGAGATGTTCCAAGAATGACGTGGAACAAGTATCTGGAATAGGAGCAGTGCCATCAACACAGGCACATTTAAGTTGACCACCTGGTGTGCCTTGAGCAGAAGATCTAAATGATACATCTTTTAATCTCAGGTAATTGTAATCAGCTTCAATATATGAGCCATAGTGCATCGATTTTTTCATATATGTATATATGTATGTCTACATATCCACACTAAGTCATGAATTCCCTCTCTCGGAAGTAAATGGTCATGTGTAGATTTACACTTATATGCTTGTACACCTAAGGAAAGATTAAAATTGTAAAAATAACCTTTAGATACATTGTTAAAGATTTATCTGCAAATACACTGGTAGATTCGAGAATGAACCTCAACAGGCATAAGTCAGCCCACTGAAAATTAAAGAAGATACGTCATTGGAAGTCACTAAAACTTACAACTGACATCAAGAATATTGTGTATATCTCAATCGAGAAATAACCTATTAAAGTTGCTTGCCACGGTTATTGTCTTGGGTATACCAAAGTTGATATGCCTCCTAACGCTGTGTGGAAAACTCCTTCCAAACCCTCAATAGATACATGTATTAAGAAATATATATATTTAGAAGATTTCTAAACCCTTTGATATCAGAAGATTCCGAGAATCCGGTATGCCTCTAAACCCGTCGACTTCTATTGAGAATCCCGTTGATTTCTATTTAGAAAAACTCCCGCCGACTCTTCATCTTCCGCATTTCGCAGAGAAACCCGTCGATATCCCGCAGGAATCCCGCCGACCCTTCCTTCCATCCTCCCGGCGACTTCCCGCATCTTAGGTTCCAAATCTCGTCGACCTCGTTCCAGATTCTGTAGACCTCTCTTCTCGCATCCAGGGTGCTCGTCCAAGTATTCATTCTCCGTGGTTTCAATCAAACAAGGACGCGAGCTCCTCCAGGTTTTTCATCGTCTCCGTCGACTCTCGCTTCCTCCGTATTTGGGTAACCACTTCCTCTCCCTTACAGTAACTTACTGTTAGTGTAGCTTCCCTCTTGATTTCTGATTAGGCATAGACTTGGGATTCCCTCCCTAGGTTTGCAATGGCTCCAAGGACCACCGCCGGCCTGGTCACTGGATGTGAGTTAGTTCGAACCGGGTTCTCACATGCCTCGGATGAGTTCAGAAACATCATCATCTTGCTTGGAGAGGCTGGACTCACTTTTGTACTGGAGCACCCCTGCAAAATTCTGGATAAGGAAGTGATGGAGTTCTTCGCAACCGCCAAACTTCGGAATGAAGACACTATCATCAAGAGTAAGGTTGCAGGTGTAAAGATCAAGATGTCTGCAAGGAAACTGACTCAATGCTTGCAGCTCTCCAGTTCAGAGCACGAGTATTATCAGGAGGAACATGATAGAGACAGGACCCTATTATTTTGTGGACTAGCTAGGGGAACCAGATCGATAAAGAGAAAAGAAATGAATGAGGAGGGGAAACTTTTGTCCGACATCATTGGGAAAGTACTAATTTGCAAACCTGGATCACACGACCATATCTCAAGGGATATGTTCAAGATTCTGGTGGCGATTGTCTGCAGAAAAAGGTTCAACTGGGGAGCCATGCTATTTGAGAAAATTAAAGACACTCTCCGATCCCCAAGCTTTGGTAGAATCATAAGTCTCTATCTTAATCAGCTAGACGGAGATAAATTTGACATGAGCAAAGGAGTGCCCCTGCACTATTTGAAAAATATGGACTCAAGCATATTCGACCGGTGGGAGCGTCGAATAGGGCAAGTTGCCATGGACAGAGACCAAGATGCATCTCCAGCTGAGGACACCAGTGCTCCTGCACACACTGTGGCAGTTCCTAGTGAAGCTCCTGATGTACTGACTGCAGGAACTGAGGGGGAGCCTCTACCCGCTTCTGCTAATATGATATCTGACATCTCTCAGATAGCTAGAGATGCGATTGAGACTGTGCAAGAAGAGAGTGAGGAGGTGGAGGTGGTGGAAGATGAAGTAGCTGATGAGGAGGAGGAAGAGGAAGAAGAGGAAGATGTGAATCATATGGCCGATAAGACTGAGAACATGGAAACTGAGGAAGTGGTGGAAGAGGAAGTAGCTGATGAGAGGATGGAAGTGGTGACTCCTCGGGATGCTGCTGATGTTCCATCTGAGGAACAAGCTCCTGAGAAATTGGATGCAAGAATGGAGGGGGAGCCCTCTCAGCAACCTTCTGTGGACATTCCTGAACATCCTACAGTGGATGCCGGTATTCCTCCCGTGGAATCTATTCGAGTGTCCAGTTCACCCAGTGTTTCTGCTGAGGAGACAAACCAGGGCGTGCCTGATGTTCCTCCACTTCAAGCAAATATAGCAAATCACACGGTAAACATTGTCCAAGGGATAGTGAATGAGCTCAAAGTATCTTTTGAGCAAGCTCAAAAGAAAGTGTTAAAAAGAATTAAGAAGTCTGAGAATCTAATGCTCAAGAACGTTGTGGAAATTAATCACAAACTGGATCTAATGGAGAAGAAGTTCGAAGACAAGTATACAGCAGCCGGAAAAGCTGTCACTCTTCTTATGGAAGGTCTTAAAAAGACTACAGATACTCTGGGAATAGTTAATAGTAATGCACATGTTGTGGCAAATAGCATACAGAAATTCGATGCCAACATGGTGCTTCTAAATGCAAATCAAAAAGGCCTGCTGACTGAGTTCTCAAACTCTCTGAAGCACATAGATGAATCCCTGCACTCCTATGCAAACTCCATTGCAGTCGAAGCCAAAAAGGGGGAGGAAGAATATACTGCTAAAATGGCCGGGCTTCAGCAAATCATCATCAAAAATTTCGACCAGTCTAATGTATATGTTTATGACAGTTGCCGGTGGTTGCTCAAACAAGTATTAGGCACTGATATCCCTGAAAATCCTGAGGGTAATCCTGCTCCTGAGACTCCTGAGAATAATACTGTGAATGATGAGGGAGCAAGTGCAGAAGGAGTTCCTAATGAGGGAGCAAGTGCAGAAGGAGTTCTTTTAAGTGAAGCTGATACTCAAGGGGCTGCTAGGGACAGTTCCAAAGCAAAATTGATGGCCATGTTTGACAAAGAAGCCCTAGCAAAAGCCAGGAACAAGAGAAAAATTCAAGAAGGGACATCTAGGGAAACGCAAGCTGAAAAGAAGATCAGATTGAAGGAGGATGATGTGAGGAACGAAAAATGGAGTCCTGTATCAAAGAGTATTATCTTGGACACATTTTTATTACAGCAGAGGGGGCAAATAAATCGAAATGATGTATATAGTCAGTACGAATGGGAGCGGCATAAAGAATTTGAAGCTAAACGTAACATATTTTCAGGAACAACACCGTGGCAGATAAAGCCCCTCCTCCCAGATATCATCCAAAGCCTAAGGAATATTTCGAAAGGCAAAGCAAGAAATTCCTGGCTCAAAAGCTTAAGGATAGTCTTGCTAAGGAGAAATAGGTTTAGGACCTTTCCCGCTTCTTATTGCATATCAATTTTCTCATATTATCATATGAACAAGCCTTGTGGATTTATATATATATATATGATTTCATGTTTAACTCAAGTATTGTTCTGCTTGCTTTTGTTTTTGTATGTCTTATTTATTCTCTGGATGGTGGTATTCATCTTAGCTAGTAGGATTTTGGCTTCGTCAAATAGGGGGAGATTGTTGGGTATTGTATCCACAATTACCAGGATTTGAGGAAGCCACCTGTCAAGCTAGGATGAATTCACAATGTATTTGATGAAATATTTTAAGTTGTGCTTGCAGTTATTCCACGCTAAGTACACATCAATGTCAGGGTGCAGTGGGTCAATATACACGGGTCTGCGCGACGTAATACCTCATTGAGCAGATCAGTGTGTTGGCCTACGTGTACTCTCTCTATTGGGGTGTACTTAATTTCAAGTACAGGGCTATGATAAAGCAAGAGCAGACAAGGAGCAAGGTTGGGCTAAAGACCAGCTCACGGAAAGAAAGGGGAGAAATCGCCTAAGTAAAAATCGACGAGAATCACCATGTGATTCTCGCCGAATCGGCGAGAATCACTTATGATTCACGCCGAGTCGCCAAGAATCACTAGCTGATTCTCGCCGGTTGGAGCCGGCAGTCTCGACACCACTAGAAATTTCTCTAAGGCAGAATCGTCGAGAATCACTAAGTGATTCTCGCCGATTCGTCGAGAATCACCAAGTGATTCTCGCTGATTCGTCGAGAATGACTTTTCATTCTCGACGATTCGGCGAAAATCAAGTGTGATTCCCGACGTTTCTCCCCGGCTTCTATATCAGCGCAGCCAGAATTCGGCTAAGTAGGATTCGGCGAGAATCGTTGGTGATTCTCGCCGATTTGTCGAGAATCACCTACGATTCTCGCTGAATTTGACTTGGGCAATTTTCCGATTCTTTCTGGACCGGTCCACGTTACCTATGGTATTTCGAACCGGACTTAGGTCTTATCGCTGGTGGGACCCACAACGGTCATATACTTGACCTAATATATATACCTCCGTATGTATGAACAGTAGAACAACCAGATACGCGAATTCAAAAAAAAAACTGCCGCTGCAGAGCCCTAACGCGCGATCTTGCTCCGCCGATCGTCTCCGCCGTTCGCGCCGTGGTCGCCGCTGTGATCTGAAGTTCTTCCAGATCTCCGGCGACAGAAGCTTAGGCTAGCATAGCGTCTCACGCGTCTAACCAGAGATCCCTTGTCTCTTGATTCGTTGATCGGGAAAAACCTTCCCCTTCCGAATCGATCGAGACGACCGATCCTAGTGTGACCGTTGGAAGACCTTGCTTCCTTTGCTACGAAGTTTGAATCTCGATTGCACGGCAGCAGCTCTCCGTCACCGCCGCTTATTCCGTGAACCTAGCCGCCGCTCCAAGCCGCCGTCGGTTTCGGGAAGGTTCAATCCAAGTGAGATCTAGGGTTGTGGACTCTTCGTTGACTTCAAGAACACGTCGTCGAATGAAGAGGGACACCTTAGTCTCCATACGTTGTTTGTATTTCTTACAAGCTATTTTCAATTCTTTGTAAAGGACCGATTGGTCTCTAGTTGTAAGGGTTGAGTGCAACTCGTGTTGTGGGAGTGGTGACTCCTACGTGTGGAAGGGTTTCTTCTGTTAGTGCAAGGATTGGATTTCAATCCTGTTGGTGAAGTGACCGAGTCGTCCCTGGTTGGGAGATAGGTCGAAGGGGGAAAGTGGACGTACCCAAATCGGGGAACCACTATAAATTGCTTGTGTCCTTTCTGTGCTGTGTTGTTTTATTTTCTTGTGCAGGTACAATTTTAATTCCGCAAATACGCTGCAAGACACCTATTCCCCCCCTAGGTGAAGGTAGTTGACACTAGGTGGACTTTCAGTAGTACCATAAGGTGATAGCAGGATGGCTACGATGTGGCCACGTGTCGATCAGTGATTGGAGGTTTTGGGCGGTAAGATTGCAGAACAAGCTGATGTTTGAGGTACCACACGACGGTAGCTAATTACCTCATGACAGTACCTCAGTTTAAGATCGGGATTGTTGTGTTTCACTTCATTTCTTTCTCCCATGGCTTCCTCCTTCTGATCATCAACGTGAGAGGAGAGCGGAGGAGAGTTAGAGGAAGGAGATCTCATCGTCGTTGGAGTTTTAGAGCTTTGAGTCATAAGCCGAGTTCAGATTCGCCGAGGCAAATCCATTGCAGCCATTTTTATCCTGCTAGATCCTTACCCATGGCGCCGAAGCAAACATCAAAGGTAACAATCTTTATTCTTAGACATGTGAAGTACTCTGTTTTGGCAAATGAGGGTAGATGCTCCACGAGCACATGAAGGCGATCCTATCGACAGGTTGATCGGTTGTATCCCCGGTATCTTTGCATTTAGAATCCGGAATCGAAGTACGAAATAGACATGATGTGTGCAGCCCATCTGGACAGGTTGGTCTGGATTGGTGATGATTGTTTGTATGCCGAAGAAGACTTCGTGGTAATCGTGTAGTTTACAGAGTGGTGATGTGTGCTGGTTGCTGTAGGGAGAATACTGGAGTAGGTCTCCAGGAAAATACCCGTTTTAGGGAAGAAACGACAGTCTGTCCCCTACCGCGTGGTGGTAGCGCTATCGCCGGCGGTAGCTCCCAGTGAGCAATTATTTTGGTTGAGGCTTGTCTCTTGGAGACCTGGGGGCCATTATGATTACGACGCCTGTCTCTTGGAGACCTGGGGACTATTGTGTTTAAGGCCTGTCTCATGGAAACTTGTGGCCATTGTGTTAAGCTAAGATCCTAAAGAGCCTTGCTGAGGTGGCCATGAGATCCATGATTGCGAGTGAAGCTATTGATCATGTAGTGCCCAACTAAGGCCATGAGAGCCGAAAGAGAAAGGGGAGGCTATCCCGCATCCTATCGCTCACCTTGATTGCTTGGCTTTCGACATGGGCATGGCGATTTGAGCAACGAGAAAGAGTTGATCCGCACCTGCATTGTGTCGACCTTAAACTAGATTGTCTAAAGTACTTGGCTTTCGTCGGTGGCATAATGAGTGATTTAGGCCATGAGCTAGGAAGACTAGAATACTAAAGTTGTACTGTCTAGCCTGGGACTAAGGACGGTACTGGGAATCGTGGAGATCCCTGAGTGTGTGCTTTGACACCAGTGATTTTCGAGATGGCAAATGTGTGACCTGAGTGCACGGGACGGTTGACAAGTTGTGCCATCGTCTGTGTTGGTTGGTGCTTAAATTGCACTTCCATTAATATTTTGATGTTGCTAATAATTACAGGGAAGGAGCACTGCCGCCCCAGGTGAGGGATGTGGTCGTTATAATTTGTTCAGCTAATGTTGAACATTATTTTGTTTGCCACCTTCGATGTAGAATGTTTTTGTGCAGGTGCAACTAGAGAGCCGAGCGTGAAATAACAGGCTAAAAACCCATGGTTGCTATGTCGGCCCTCGAAGGCCAAAGCTAAGTTCTTTTATAATTTCATGTGTGGCCGACCTGTGTGCCGAAGTCTGTAAAATACTATATTTGATGAAACAAATATAAGGCCTTAAGGCCGTAATGATTTATGTATTTATTTTATCATTCCTGTTTGGCTTTAGTGGACATTCGTTTGGTTGGGCTCTAAGACAATTAAATTATCTTCCGCTAGAATGCACTCCGATTTAGGTTGCGTTGATTGATTATGGTCTCAATACGCAACTCCTCTAACTATCCGTAGAATATGGTACGGAGCTCCGACCGGACCTTCTATTATATCCTACATGATGAATGGGGGTATTACAATTTGGTATCAGAGGCTAGTATCGGTCTTTCTTATTTGAATTCATGGTCGAATTCTTTTAAGGGATGGTGAGCACGTGTATGTGCGCTACCGTTATAACATGAAAGAACCAATGGATGTCCACTTAGTTATGAAAATACCCATGTTTGAGGAACCTACGTGTTCCTATAATATCTTTTTGGCAATATGTTTAGTCGCTTAATTACGTGTTTCATGATTATAGGTGACTTAGAGTAGTGCAGAGAAATCCCAACATCAGCACTCTGCGTAGAGTAGTGCGTTGAATGACGTGTCAGCGACCCCTCCTTCTGTTGAAACCATAAGATTGGTAGCTAAAGCTGTGTTCGCCATGATAAATGCCCAGCCAGGGACACAAGTGCAACCTCCTGCCCCTGAAGTGGGACAGGCGCCTCTTGGTGTGGCTGAGCCTCTAGTGGCGGATCAAGTGGCTGTAGATCCTTTTTGTGCTAAGAAGAGTGGCAAAGAAGCAAATCAAGCATGTGATGAGCTTTAATCCTCTAGTGTTTAAGGGATTGGAACCCCAATGCAAGCTAAAGACTAGCTCGCTCGGGTAAAGACAGTCATGATGGCAACGAAAATAGAGGAGTGGCCGAAAGTCACCACAACCACCTTCCTGCTGGATAGAGAGGCAAGATTATGGTGGGACGAATTGGAGTTACATCACTTTGCTGGAAGACATCATAAACATATCTCGATGGATGAATTCTCGAGATTGTTTCTAGCGTAATTTCTCCCTCCAGCACAGAAAATCGTTATGGAGAACTAATTCCAGAGGTTAATTTAGGGCGAGAGTAGTGTGGATGACTACTTGCACGAGTTCACTAGATTGGGGAGATATGCGGGCTCTGCCTTTACTGATGAGGAGCACAAGATCAATCGGTTCTACGAAGGACTGCTCGATGATCTGAGGTTGCTGCTTTCAGGTCTAATGATGCAGGGATTTCAGACCTTGGTTAATACAACCCGATCCCTAGAGAAATATATGAAGCACATGTAGTGTAAAAATGACTTGGCGGTAAAGAGGTCAGAGTTTAAGGAGTCATGTTCCGCAAAATCTGAGTATCGCAGTAGGTGGAAAGCGAATTCTGGGACTTCGGGACTAGCTTCGTCTAATAGGTTCGAAGTGATGATAGGGCGAGTTCCGCTCACTTGTTACACTTGTGGCAAGATGGGACATATGGCTCGAGATTGTTGTCATGGTCATCCAATGGGGGAGAAAAAGGCAGGTGCGTCTTATGCTGAAAAGGGAAAGATAGTGGATTTAACTGCATCCAAGGCACAACCCCGAGTCTATAATCTTGGCCAACTTGAGGACATTAAACAAAGTGATATCGTAACAGGTATTAATTAAGATACAATCTTTAATTGCTTTATATACTTGTGACCTGGTGCATTGTGGGTGTGTGATTTATTTAGGGTAGGATTTGTTCTACTCTTGGCATATCCCACTAGAGAACTTTTCGATACAGGGGCTTCACACTCCCTTATTGTTGGGTCTATTGCCCACAATGTCCCAGACTTATAGAAGTCAGATTTGTAGAAGTCAAATATGTCAATGATATATACAAAGTTGTATTTGATGTATGTTCAAGTTCATGCATGCAGCTTAGTCCATGTAATATTGAAAGGATAGATATTCCAAGTGATGTGACAGGTGCTCACAAAGTAAAGGAGTGGAGAGACAGAAATCTATCAAAGTCCACAGGCATTGAGTGGAGCCAGTTCACTCAACTCCAGATACAAGGGAGGATGCTGGATAGGCTAAAAATCGCCTAAGTCCACAAGAGTTGAGTAAAGCCGGTTCACTCAATGCCGGATAACATAAAGCGTTGAGTTAGTTGTGGACAGTCAAAGCCATGAAGTCTGCAAAGCAATTCAGCGGCCAAGTCCATAAACATTGAGTGATGATTGTTCACTCAACGCCATCGTCGAGTATAGCTGAATCTGTTAAAGCCTCAGTATTGGCGAGCTGAATATTTGACAAAGTCAAGAAGCGTTGAGTGAATACAACTCACTCGATGCCAAAGTAGAAGGTTTCGGGTTATGATACATCCTAAGATGACAGAAAGCGGGCAAAGTACAAAAGCGTTGAGTAATGAAGCTTCACTAGAAGCTCTCAGTGCCAGACAACAAAAGCGTTGAGTCATGCAGCTGCAGTCAAAGCTAAGAAGAAGAAAGAAATCGACTAAGTCTAAAAGTTTTGAGTGAAGATAGTTCACTCAACGCCTAATAAAGAAGACAGGCAAAGACAAAAAGCGTTGAGTGAGGCCAGCTCACTCAACGCCTTCAGATAGGTGAAAAAATGACTAAGTCCAAAGGTGTTGAGTGAGGATGGCTCACTCAATGCTCTCAACGCCAAGAGGCAGAATGATGAGCCAAGTCAGAAAGCATTGAGTGATGATGGCTCACTCAATGCTCTCAACGCCTAAGATGTAGAATATTTCAAAAAGTTGACTAAGGGTTTTGACATTGAGTGAAGCTTGTTCACTCAACACACTCAATACTTGGAGTGGATTTGAGAAATTGGCTAAGTCTATAACTGATGACGTCAGCCAAAGTCAACAAAAGTCAACAGAGTTCAAAATTACTAGCGGGAAAGCTATAAAACACACAAAATAGCATCGTTGAGCTACTGTATCTCTTCTTCAGTTAAAGTAAGGTGTAGCTGTCAACTACAGGTTGTCCCCATTGCTTCTTGGAGCCATTAATAGGCTGAAGATAAAAGGGACAGCTTCTCAAGAAAGAACTTAACTTTTAGGGTATCACTTTTTCGGCCGGACTTCTTCTCTCTCGCCGTTATTATCGAGCCAAAGTTTGAAGTTGATCCAGCAGAACTTAAAGTTCATTCCAGTTAACTGTAGCATTTCTCTTCTGCTACAACAAGTTCAGACTTATTTTTGATAAAGAGAAAAAGCAGAGCTTTTAGTTTACTGCAGGTTCAGGTTAGCTGGTAGAAGAACTCAAGATCTGTCAAGACATCAGTCTTCTTCAGCAGGTTCAGAAAAGTATTTTTTAGTTACTTCCAACAGAGGCAGCTATTTACTGAAGACCTTATTATTATTATTGTGAATATTATTAGAGCTGAGATAACTCAGCTCTAGTAACAGACTCAGAGAAATTGCTCTGTGTCAATTCAACACAAATTATTTCATTTATGTAGGATCCTTTTAGATCTGTGTTGTAAGGCCTTTGTGCATGAGATATGGCAGATATGCCTGAGTGTAGGATCTAATTTTGGATCTGAGTATAAGACCTTTAGGTCTGAGGTAGGATCCTTTGTGGATCTTAGCTGTAGAACTTTTAAGCCTGAGGTAGGGAAATTTTTCCTGAGTTGTAAGAGAGTCATACTCTCTAAGTGTAAGACCTTTATGTATGCGTGTAGGATCCAGATTTGGATCTGAGGTAGGGCCTTGTTCCTGAGCTGTAGGAGAGTCATTCTCTCTGAGGTAGGGCTATCCTACATATCCTGAGTTATAGAACTTGAGTTCAATTCTGAGGTAGGTGATCAGTTTGATCACTGAGCTGTAGGAGCAGTTTGCTCTGAGGTAGGGCTTTGTGCCTGAGTTATAAGTCTTGGAGGAGACTGAGAGATCTTGAGGGATCTGAGGTGTAAGCTCTTTGGAGCTGAGTTTTTGGAGAAGTGCCTTGTCTAACTGGAAGTTAGAAAGGTGGGAGAAGAGTGGATGTACCCATAATCTGGGAAACTACTATAAATTCTGTGTGTGCCTTGTCAAAAGTGCCTTGTCTAACTGGAAGTGCTTTTTTCTGGAAGTGCCTTGTCTAACTAGAAGTTAGAAAGGTGTGCTATTATTGTTCTCTTTAACTGGAAGTGCTTTGTCTAACTACTAACTCATAAAACATTAAGTTAAAGAGAACAATAATAAACCAGAAAACCTATTCACCCCCTCTAGGTTGTTAAGTACCTTGAAATTAAAGACTTTCACTTATATCTATGGATCTTCTTTTGAAAGTATTACTTAATGTTAGCTAGTCACCTAGAGGGGGGGGGGGAGGGGTGAATAGGTCTTTGAGTTCTCTGAGGTCTTTTTGCTATTTATTTACTAAGTGATCTAGAGCTTGTCCTTAGTACCTGCAATATTAAAAGGAGAACAAGCAACACAACAAAACATACAAATATTTATAGTGGTTCCCCAACTAGGTACATCCACTTTCCCTCCCACCTTTCTAATTTATGTTAGACAAGGCACAAACTCCTCCAAAATGCTCCTCAGAGCTTACACCTCAGTCCCTCAGCCTTACACTCAAATTCTCTTCAGAACCCTACCTCAAACTACAAAGATTCCTACCTCAGAGCTCTGTAGTGCTCCTACAGCTCAGTGGTCCTCAAACCACCTACCTCAGCCTTATCTCTAAGGCCTACATCACAGGCTTCTCAGCCCTATAACTTCAGGCACAAGGCCCTACTCTCAGAGTGCTGCAACACTCCTACAGCTCAGCACCATTCCATGTACCTACCTCAGTGCCCTTCCAGGCACCTACAGTTCAGTGACAAACTTATCACCTACCTCAAGCCAAAAGGCCCTACACTCAGTCTCCTCCAAGACCTACCACTTAGTGACACACTTGTCACCTACAACTCAGTGACTCAACAGTCACCTACCTTAGCCTTATCTCTAAGGCCTACGACTCAGGCTGGGAGAACAGCCCTACTCTCAGATCCACACTTGGATCCTACCTCAGTATCCCAACAGGGCACCTACCTCAGTGACTAATTAGTCACCTACAACTCAGACACAAATGCCCTACAGCTCAGATTCAGACAACCTGAATCATACAGGAAAATTATCAAGAAGTTGAAATATTGACTCAGAGATAAATCTCTGAGTCTACCTTGCTGGATTGAGCAGATATCAGTCCAACCCTCTTACTGTAGAAGGAATTAGTCTTCTTCTACAACTAACTATTTCTCTGCTGCACTGAAGAATAGCTAACTACTGTTGAAGGCTGACGTCCCTTCACACAGCTATTTTCTCTTCCTGATTGGATGAGTCAGCCACCTTGTTCTCTAGAGAATAATCTTGCTGAACTGAAAAAGGCTCCAGCTATCTTTCTCTTTGCCCTCTGGCTGGACTTGGCTTTCAAGTTCGTTAGAGAAGATGAAGTCCAGCCGCCTCTCTTTCATTTTCTATCTCGTTTCCTGTGTTTGTTTCCGTAATCCCCTTTCCTCTTTTCTTTTTATATTCATTGATTTGAATCAATGACACAATTTAATTGTGGGCCCAGCTAAGGATGGTGAGCGCCATCTCCCTCAGAAGAGGACAAATAGTAGCTTCTGGCACTACTGTAGCTTCCCCGTAACGACATGAAATATGTTGACTTGTTGACTTGATGACGTCACCAGCTGTGGACTTTGCCAAAAATAAAGCAACATTAGCATAGTCGTTGAGTGAGTGAGCATCACTCAACGTCAAAACACTTACACATATTTACCGTCTTTTGGCTTTGAGTGAGTAACCTTCACTCAACGCCAAACTACTTAGAATGTAAATCTGTTACTAGGCGTTGAGTGATTCAGCTTCACTCAATGCCAACTTGCTTTATCAGCTTTCTGCTGCCTGGCATTGAGTGAGTGAGCATCACTCAACGCCAAACTCCTTAGACAAAATTCTGTCTCCACTAGGCATTGACAACGTTGAGTGAGCAACCTCCACTCAATGCTTTTTGCCTTAACCATATTTCTTCCTCTGCAGCATCTTAGGCGTTTAGAGCGTTGAGTGAGCAAGCCTCACTTAATGCTTTTTGCCTTAGCCAAAATCTTCCTCTTAACTTTAGGCTTTGACTGACTCAGCCTGCCTTACTTTGAACTGAGTTCGATGAATTATGACCTGTCTCAACGTTTCCTTCTCAGTTGTCTCAGCGGTTATGCTGAGACATTCTTCTCATCTATCTCAGGTTTCTCAACGTTTCCTTCTCAGTTTCTCAGCGGTTATGCTGATACATTCTTCTTAGTTGTCTCAGCTATCTCAACCCTTCCTTCTCAGCTGTCTCAACAGTTATGCTGAGACATTCTTCTCAGTTGTCTCAGCTGTCTCAATGCTTTTGCCTTAGTCAAATTATCTGACTTCCATCTTACTCTTTTTGTTCACCTGTCCAATCAAGGACAACCTACATGCATGAACTTAAGCACACATCAAATATATTATGTGTGTATGTCATTGACTAGTTTGACTTCTTACAAATCTGTAACATTTGGATAAATGGACTCAACAATCTCCCCCTATTTGAAAAAGTCAAATTTTTGCCTGATCAATAAAACAGGTCATTAACATACACAGTATATTCAACCTAAAAAAACTAAAACTTGAGTAACATCATTAGAGTTTGGAAGTGTTACCACATTACTCCAACTTGTGGAGAATTTTACTTACTCCCCCTGGCATCCTACTCTCCTGGGTGAGCCATCCTTATTATTCTAGTGCTGAAGCAACTTCATCACCACCTGGCTTTGAGCTTCCTGCATCTTGGCTTGGTTAGGTCTTGATCAAGTCTATTCTTCTTTCTCCCTAACTCCTCTCCCCCTTTTTAACTTCTGCAATAGGGAGATTTTTTTGTGAAGTTTTTCTCCCCCTATCTATCTAGGGTTTATCTCCCTATTTTGACTCAATCCCTCTTCAGCTATTGGGCTTGCTCCCCCTCAACTGTTGCACACTTGCTTCATTATCTTAGGGAAGGACTTATACTACCTAAAAAATAGACAGTACTGCATATGGTAGAGGTACTACTAGAAAATAGACTTTTGGCCAGGGCAAATTTCCCTGGCAAAAAGTCCAAAACCGTGGCTAAAACATTTTAGCCACGGTCTAGCCACGGGAAAATTCCGTGGCTAAAGTCGGCATGGCTAAAACTTTTTAGCCACGAATTGGCCGTAGCAAATAGTATTTGCCATGGGAAAAAATGTCGTGGAAAATAAGTCAACTATTAGCCACGGTATGAAACCCTGGCTAAAAGTGAACTCATCATTTTTAAAAAAAAGTATTTGCCACAGTTACAAGCCGTGACAAATACTAATTTATGTTTTTTTAAAAAACACATTGTAATGCTAGGCATGTGCTCCCCTCATTGTAATATAGTACTGCAACAATATCTATTGACACAGAAATTATCAAAAAAAAAATCTCCATGGATAGCTTTGTGAATTTCAGAGGCATGTTTCTTTAGTTGTTGACTTCTCATCAATCTGCATATTTTCTTCAGTATTCAAAGTCTGAAAGACAGTATTGTTAGAACAAGTATTGGACTTCTATCAAACAATTACTGATTATAGTTAGACTAGCATCAAAGCACATTATCAAGAGTTCACAGTGTCTGCCGGCAAAAATGTTACAATAACCCATTTACTTATAATAAATATTTTGTATTGTGTGTGTGAATATGTATCAGATGAAATTTTTGAATCATCCTCCAAGAAATTGAAAGATGGGTAAAAATAAAAAAAAAAACTCAGTGACACACACAGAAATCCATCCTTATACAACACTGTTATGTCTCTACTGCATAGGAGCATCAGAAAAAAAACACCACCATGATGAAGAAATAATAAAGATAAGTGCACCTTTGATGATGCTACCATAATTGATTGCTCCTCCTCCTCTTTGTCATGTGAAATAGAATCCTCCAAAGCACTACTAATTTCCCCAAAAATTCCACTCGTGAAATACAAATGCAGTCGTGCACGGGGGACCCTGTGAGGGCAACATTTGTCATGGGCACGACAAATGTCGTGGGCGCCACAAAAGTAGTGGGCGCGGCATATGTCGTGGGCGCGACATATGTCGTGGGCGCAACATATGTCGTGGGCGCGACATTCGTCGTGGGAGCGGACATTGGTCGGGGGAGGCGACATTGGTCGGGGGAGGAGACATTGGTCGGGGGAGGCGACATTGGTCGGGGGAGGCAACATTGGTTGGGGGTGGCGACATTGGTCGGGGGAGGAGACATTCGGCAGGGCGGCAACATCAGTCATAGGCGACAACAATCGGCGGGGCGTCAACATTGGTCATGTGCGACAACATTGGTCGTGGGCGGCGAAATTGGTCGTTGGATGCGACATTGGTCGGCACATTGTTCCCCATTACCTTTCTCCTATGTCCCGCAGCGTCGTCATTTTTATGATTATCTACACTTTGAAACTATTTTTGTTCTTGTTGCGATGGTTTCATTGTCGTTCGCTTTCTAGGATTATAAATAAATTCATGGTAGTTCTCATGGTAGTTGGAGGACAATAAACATCAAAATGAAAATTGATCATAATTGGTTTTGAAAATGCATCAAAATGAAAATGCAATTAACATCTATAAACAACACTCGAGAACTTTCTTCATAAAGGGAACAAAATTGCAATGTCTATCCAAAAGAAGAAACAATTGGAATGATTGTTTTGATGAAACTATTTTAGGACCAAGACACTAACTCCATGGAAAAACAATAATATAACGTTTATCACGACAGTGAAATAAGAGGGATGTTTTGCCAAAAAATGATTATAGAATTGTTCAGAATTTCAGTTTTTTGGCGAGATTAGTTTTTAAGACAGCGTGCATTGTCAGACCATTGAGTACCATGAAATTAGTTATATAAAATGTTCATGATAATGAAGTTGTGGATATTATAGGCGCATTTATACATCGATCTCCTACACCTTGATGCATCAACACATCAGAGTAGCTGCACCACCATTTATCCCTCTATTAAAATCAATAGCAAAATACAAGACAGAAGAATGTACCAAAAACAAAATAAATTGAGATTTAATCCCCTGGAAAATACAAATGCATGCCGACATCAACCAAATATTCCAACAATAAGGGATTTGATGGCACAGTACTCACACAACATGAAAATTACATTTCTTATTCGAACAATAAAGGGATTTCATTGTACACTACTCACACAACATGCACTAAACTGCTGCAATTAACATCTATCCAAATGTCATAAACATGAAAATTCCATTTCTTAAGAGAAATTGTGAAGGTATAATACATTAGAAATTTTGAAGGCATAATCACCAACACATTACAATCACAAAAAGCTTTTTAATATCTGCAGATATGTTTGGCTGTTATTGAAGATCTTGACATTGAAAACCAAAATCACATTGAAAGACATATATCAGGTTGAATATGTCATAAAACAAAAGCAGAGGGAATTTTTACTTCATGATTTTCAATAGTAGGAATCACCTTCTTTTAAAAGATCTCAGTTTTGTTTTAATGTTTTATCAGTTTGAGGCAAAAGCTGATGGATAGCATTAACCACAAAATTTTGAACATCTCAGTACTTCCAATGGGGTGAATCAATGAATCGATCTATACCCAGGCAATCTCTTTTAAGATTTTTAAACTTTAAAAAAATACAAAGGGGATTATGAAATCTCTTTTAACATTTTCTAACTTTTCTAACAACCTGAAGCTAAAGAAGAAGTATTTACCTCGAAGAAGAAGAGAATGCATCAAAAGATTAACAACCAAAAAAATTCAAAGCTTTAAGATTTCCCCTAAAAATGCAGCATATAAAAAGATACCTCTTGGACCGATTTCCCCTAAAAATGACAACTTCTGTGATTCCATAGCATGCATTTTATAATATCTCTTTCTTCTCGCGTGCTGCTCCAAGCTTTAAGATGGTGGTGACAACCTGCATAACATTTAAAAAAGCTTGCAACCTGGATAGATGATATTTAGATATTACTCTCATCCTTTCAAAAATCAGCTTAATACTCTAATTTCTATTGTTCTATTACTAGTATGATTCTCAATTTTCAATCTTTCCTTTTTGTTCATCCTAAAATTCCCTACTTATAATCTCAAACATAAAATCATTCCAGATATCTTTGAGTCATGGCATACACCAAAGAATATAATCCTGCCTCTTCGATAAATATTAGTAATTATGCAACCAATCTCATCATTTATAGCATATTCATTTACGGTGGCACCACGAAATCTCACGTACCAGAAACTAACTCAATTTCCTAACTCAACTATTCAATTTTTTATGGTTCAAGCAACAGCTTTCAAATGAACCCGACCCTAACAACCACACATTATTCGGTTTCACTATTTATCTTCTTCCCCTAAACTAAACTCCTACAGCTACTACAGGAAGTCTAAAACTTCATTAATGGGAAACATCATAAGGAGAGTTACTATTCATTAATTAAACCTTACACATAAGAAAATCAGAAACACTATTCTTCTTCTCTAAAGCTCTCTTACAGGAAACACATATTTTATTCAATAATTCCTACCACTACAGCTACAGAGCTCCTCAAACAGGAACTTACAACAATCAAACATTCACCTAACTCCTACAGGAAATCAAAACGCCAACATCACTTCTCCTCATTCTCAAATTTTTATCAATCATTCTTCAATCACCAAAACAAAATACAGACACTTCTCCCCTTTATAGGGTTTTTGAACAGAACAAAAAAAATGGAAAAGGAAACCTACACACGGCCATGACGGAACTTCAGAAGTTGAGGGCATCATGCTCTGCGGTTGTAACCGTTATGGTCATTGATGGCATCAAGGAGCGACATCGGGCGAGTGATCGAGCTTGAATCCTGCTTGTTTTCAGGCCGGAAATGGCGGAATCGCGATCTGCGTAAGGTGGACTGTGCTGGATCGGGGGAGATGAACAGTTCCAGCCGGCTTCTTCTTTCACTCCTTCTGCTGGATCGGCTCGCCGTTGTCGTTAGCCAAAATAAAGGCTCGGCGTTGTCGTCGGTCAAGAGAAAGGAGAGGGGAAGCAACAGCCATCGCGTCGCCCTCTCCCTGCGTAGAAGAAGAAGATGGTATCAGGATTGGAGCTGCTCGGGCACCGCCGTCGCCGTGTAAGACTCGCCGAGGAAGAGTGGAAGACGCCGGTAGTTATCTCCGTGGAAGACTCCTGCAGTTATCGCCGTGGAAGACGCCAGTTATCGCGAAACCTCGCTTGCGAGAAGAAGACCTAGCCGTGGAAGAGTGAAAGGCCAGACGGGATGCGGATTCATTCAGCAATATTTATTCACCTTTGGTTAAGATGAAGGGTTGTGATTGGTTAGATGTCAGTTATTAGCCATGCTTTGTAATAGCCGTAGCTAAAACTCAAATATTAGCCACGGTTTTGCGATCATGGCTAATACTAGTGTATTAGCCACGATTTTTGAACCCTGGCAAAAAAAATTGTAGCTAATACTCATTTTTATAGTAGTGAGGAGAGAATTGAAGCTACACATGATTTAACATACCAAATTCAAATTTAAAGGTGTTGAACTTGTCTTCATCTAGTGGCTTTGTGAAGATATCAACCACTTGCTTGTTTGTGGAGACAAACTTAAGGCTGATGTCTTGCCTTTCCACATATTCTCTAATGAAATGATACCTAATTTCTATATGCTTAGTCCTTCTATGGGAGACAAGATTCCTAGCTATAGAAATTACACTAGTAGAATCACAAAAGAGTGGAGTTATACTTATCTGAATATTGTAGTCCTGAAGTTTATGCTGGATCCACAATAACAGAGCACAGTTGCTCCCAGCTGAAATAAACTCTGACTCAGCTTTTGAGATTGTAACACTTGTTTGATTTTTGCTGCTCCAAGAGACAAGTCTTCCACCTAGAAATTGATAGGAGCCAGATGTGCTCTTCCTGTCCTCCTTACAGCCTGCAAAATCTGCATCTGAATAGCCTGTTAGTTCAAACTCCCCATTCTTAGGGTACCATAGGCCAGGATCTAGGGTGCCCATAAGATATCTCAAGATTCTTTTCACAATAGTGTATTGAGACTCTTTAGGACATGCATGATACCTAGTACAAACATATGTTAAATACATAATGTCAGGCTTACTTGCAATGAGGCAGAGAAGGGAGCCAACTATACCCTTATATAAAGTTAGATCAACAGGTTTCCCTGGATCATCTTTGTCTATGGGCATACTTGAGCTCATATGAGTTCTTATGGTGGAAGCATTCTCCATACCATATTTCTTGACTAACTCCCTAGTGAACTTTTACTGGGATATGGATGGACCATCATCAATCTGTCTTCCTTGGAGTCCTAAGAAGAACTTCAGTTCACCCATACTGCTTATCTCAAACTTCCCCTGTATAAGTTTTGCAAACTTCCTGTAGAGGTTATCATTAGTAGAGCCAAATATTATGTCATCAACATAAATCTGGACTAGGATGACCTTGCCCTTAGATTCCCTTAGGAATAAGGTCTTGTCTATCTTCCCCCTTGAGAATTTACTCTCAATGAGGAAGGTAGACAATGTCTCATACCTTGCTCTAGGGGCTTGCTTGAGCCCATATAGAGCTTTCCTTAGTCTATACATAGTAGTAGGAGAGTTAGAATCTACAAAACCTGGAGGCTGCTCTACATAGACCTCTTCTTTTAGGTCTCCATTCAAGAAGGCTGACTTCCCATCCATCTAGAAGACTTTGAATCCCTGGAAGGCTGCAAATGCAAGAAACAGTCGGATGGCTTCCAACCTTGTATCTGGGGCAAAAGTCTGATCATAATCAATCCCCTCTTCCTGTCTATAACCCTTAACCACGAGTCTAGCTTTATTCTTTATTATAATATCATTTTCATCAAGTTTATTTCTGAAAATCATCTTGACTCCATTGACATTATGTCCATTTGGTCTTGGAACCAGCTTCCAGACATTCCCCCTTTTGAACTGGTTCAGTTCTTCTTACATTGTACCAATCCAGAATTGGTCTTGATTTGCCTCTTCAAATTTCTTGGGCTCTTTTTGTGACAGGAAGCTGGAATAAAGAGCTGTGTTGAAACTCCTGCTTTTGGTCTGTATACCTTGGCTAGCCTCAGCAATGATCTAATCTGGAGGATGATCTCTCAGATATTTGACTACTAGGCATAGCCTGATTGCTTCTTGCTAAGAACCATTTTCTTCAGATTGTTGGTCTTCATTTCCAGCTAGACTGTCCAATTCTTCCTCTGGATATCATACCTCTCTATATTCTTCTTGCATAGCTTAGTCTTTATCTTTGATGGAGAGCTTTTCTATCATGATTCATGTACCTGTAGAACTAGGCAAAGAGCTTGACAGCTCACTATCAATCATGCTTGACTCATCAAACACTACATGGACAGATTCTTCTACAACTTGATTTGTCAAGTTATAGACTCTATATGCCTTACTATTATTTTTGTACCCAACAAAGATCCCCTCATGGGATTTTGCAGTAAACTTAGTCACTTTTGACTTACCATTGTTCAAGATGAAACACTTGCAACCAAAGATCCTGAAATAGGATATGTTTGGTTTTTTGCCCTTCAAAATCTCATAGGGAGTCTTCTTGTGGCCTTTGGTGATAGAAGCCCTATTGAGAACATGACATGCAGTGTTAACTGCCTCAGCCTAGAAATATTCAGGGAGAGAAGAATTCTCCTCTCCAAGAATACCCTAGCAAAATGGGTTAGCTGAGAGGAAAAAAGGACTTAATTCTCGATTAATCTCTTGCTCATCACAGAATGTAGTAATGGCAGCAGACTGAAATTCAGTTCCTTGGTCACTTCTCATTTTGAGTACTGAGCTTGCAAGTTCATTCTGAATCTGCCTGACAAAACACATGAAGACATCAAGGGTTTCATCCTTTCTTCTAAAGAAGAACACCCAAAAAAACCTGGAATAGTCATCAACCACTACAAGGGTGTAGAACTTCCCACCTAGACTGTGAATAGGCATAGGACCAAACAAGTCCATATGCAGGAGATGTAAGCATCTCACTGAGTCCTTTGTCCCAAAGCTCTTGAAGGAGGTCTTAGTCTGCATACCCTTTGGCAAGCAGCACAGATACCCTCCTTGGAGCATTTTATTTTGGGACCACTCCTAACTAGCTCATCACTGAAGAGCTAACCAATGGTCTTATAATTCAAATGAACCAGTCTCTTGTGCAATTGGACACAATATGAGACTTTGTCATTTGCAACTAGGCATATAGGGGAACTACTATCTAAGCAAGAAAAGTCTAAACAATAAACATTCCCACACCTAGTGCATGTTAAGATGACACTTTGGTCAATTAACCTCTTGATGTGACACTTATCCTTGTGGAAGGAAATGTCATAACCAAGGTCACATAGTTGGCTTGTGCTTATGAGGTTGTATTGCAACCCCTGCACATAAGCTACTTTTGTAATAGTGATTATGTCATTTGAGATCTTATCATAACCTTTGGTTATTCCCTTGTCAGAGCTTCTAAAGATGACCTTAGGTCCATTCTTTACTGGAGTGAACTCCTTCAACAGCTCCTTTGTTCCAGTCATGTGCCTGGAACATCCACTGTCCAAGTACCATTTATGTGAATTGATACTTGAACTATCCTGTAAAACACAATTTATCTCACCTTAGGACCCCAATTTCTATCGGGTCCTAGGTTCACATTAGCATGAAAATAAGCTTGTCTTCCTACAGTATTCCTGACAGGTTGGCTACCTCTAAACACCAAAGGATTGTGCCAACAATCTACAGCATAGTGGCCTACGTTGCCACAGCACCAACACTCATGGACATTATATCTCCTTTTCTATTTAGGACCAACATTTGGCTGGACTGCTCCCTGAACAGTGGGAAGATATGCTGTTGCATATCTCTGATTTCTTTCAGCAGTCATTTGACTGAAGGTAAGTCTTTCAGCTTACTGTTTTGGTCTTTTTTGAGAGCCACCAGCTGCATGTCTCTTTTCAGCTAACATGCTTCTGATAGCATCAGAAACTGCCATTCCAGCCTTGCCAGAAGACTTACCTTGAGTCCCTACTTTTGTTGGATGACTCAGATTTCCTACAACAACGTTATCCTTGAGTTTTGGGGCTGGGGAACCAAAAATAAATTGTTCAGGTGAACCATTTGAATTTCCTCATGGGCAGCCTTAAAGGTCCTCACATGGCTGTATCTTCCACCTTGGGTATGGTCAAATTTATCCATACTAGTGGATCTACTGTTCTCCCAGTGACCATAACAACTTTTATGGTCATACCTGTTAGAAGGCAACAAGACTTTCTGAAAAGAAATTAGAGGCAATGAGACTAGAGGCACAATTGGCACCTTCCCCTTTCCATTTCCTTTTGGATTTGGAGGTCTAGCAGGCCCCTTAAATCCTAACCCTTTCTTACCCTCTTGGGTAAAGAGGGTGTCAATTAAGGGAAGCACAGTGCTTGACTTAGAAAACTTGGCCACCAGCAATTTCTCATTTAGGAGATCATCTTTAAGTTTTTGGATAAGTTTCTCATTTGAGACTCTTACCACAGACTGCATATCAATGATCCCCTTGAGCTTGGCTGATTGTGTAGCCATATCATTGAGAGTCTTTGCTTGTCCCTTACACTTGCTCCTAAGACTGAGAAGCTCTCTTGGCAAGGAGCTTGCACTTCTTGAATGCTTCAAGAAGTTCTCCATACTTGTCAATTATAGAATTGACATCATCCTCAAAATATGAATCCCCTTCATCTCTTGATGATTGAGCTTCAGAATCTGAGCTAGCCTGATGACTTGAAATAGAAGACAGAGATTTTGAATTTACTTGAGCTTGTCCAAGCTGATTCTGGCTGCTCTCTGAAAGATAGGGTAAGCTCTGAACAACTCTAGAGGGGGGGGGGGGTGAATAGAGTTTTTAAAGTCTTTTTGATTTTTGCAGAAATAACAAGTCTTTAATCAAATATGTTACTATAATATAAGTGTATAAGTGTACAAGTGCAGCAAATGAATTAGAGAAAAGGTAATTAAGCTACAGGCAATTATATCACAGCACAAGCACATAGGAAAATCACAGCCACACAGACAACACAAGAATTTTATAGTGGTTCCCCAAACTTGGGTACATCCACTCTTCTACCACCATAGGTAGGAATGCACTACAGGTTTTGATCAGGTGACTGCCACCAATGAGCTTTTGATCAGGTGCTCAAAAAAACCAACCCAAGTCTTTTGGAAGGAGACTTGCAACCAGAATAATTTTGAAGAGAATTAAAACCCTGTCCAGAGGTGGGGAAGAGAGGTTGATTGAAGTCTTTTTTTCTCAAATCAAAATGAGAAGACTTTGTGGATTCTGTGATGTTGTCAAAGCTCCCCCTGAGATCTTGAATGGTTCAGGAGTGAAAGCTTTGTAAAGGGTGAGTAGGCCTTCTGCTGTAAGATCTACTTTCTGAGATCCTTTGACTGATTTGAATATTTTTGTCACTTGAGATCCCAGAAAACAAAGAAGGAGAAGAAAGACTCTTGATAGTGATTGTTGTTCTTTCTTCTTCTTTTGAGAGCAGTTGATTTTTCTTCAGAGAGTTGTATGCACTGCACTTGTTTTTTTTTCTCAAAAACAAAATTTTGTATTCTAAAAGGTTTCTGTGTATCTGACTTCTTTCTGGCTGAGAGATTATCTGCTCTATAACTGCCTCAAGGTCAAATTCAAAAACCTGCAATTAATGCTTAAGCCGAAATCTCTAAAAATGAAAATGGCAAGTATGCTGTCATATATTCTATTCTATGTCTGTCCCGAGATATAAGCTATTAATTCCATGGAGGATATTTGCAATCAATGCTGCCAGTAACGGCTCAATTCAAAGGATATAAGAGCATTGATTATCCAAGTAATTAACAGCCTATAATAGATATAAAATAAGGAGACAGAAAAAGAAAGAATAAATAACAATATGTCTTACAGTTTTTGTCGACCAGAGAACAACTTTCATCGACCTGAGAATGGATTTCATCGACCTGAGATCAGCGAACAACTGTACTGCATAAACTGGCAGATTTTGTGCTCTGAGTTCGTCGACCTGAGAATGGTTATTCATCGAGATGAGAATAGATGTTCGTCGAGCTGAGATCCAAGATCGTCGAACTCTGAATACTTCTTGATAACTTTCTTCTTCTGGGCATCAAGTTTGTCGAGCTGAAGTCTGAGATCGTCGAGCTGAGCCTACAGTCTGGACTCGGAATATTTTCTGATGTTTAGTGTTGAATCCCTAGTGATCTGGAATTGAGAGCGTTGAGTGATCTTTGGCTCTGGGTGAACTTTAGCTCTGAGCAAACTGTGGCACTGAGTCAACTATGGCGTTGAGAGATCTTTGGCTCTGAGAGTTGAAGTGTTAGTTGACCTGAGGACAAAGTTCGTCTAGCTGATGTTCTTAGTTCATCTACTGAAGTTTGACTAGAGGAGTTATCACTTTGTCCAGAGTTCGTCGAGCTGAGATCTATGTTCGTCGAGCTCAGCACAGAGAATTGTCTTTCAGTTAGTCGAGCTGAGCACGACAATCGTCGATCAGAGATCGACGAACGTAGATCTCTTTTTTTACAAAACTTGAATTCTTTAAGTCTTGAGTCTTTGGCAGTGTTGGAGGTTGGTCCTTTGTACTGTTGACTCTAAGGACTTGACCTAGACTCTAAGACATAGTCATGACCTTGATCTATACATGTTCGGTCATATCCTAATTTAGTGAATGTAGCCCAAATCCAACTAGGGATCCAACACTCTCTTCATCTGTCATTACCATTAATCCATGGCATTAAACATCTTCTTCATCTTTATCTACCTCTGAGTCACATTCTGAAGGTGACAGCGGGGCCTTGATCCCTATCCTAGTAGCAGGATATTCTTCAGGTTCTTCTTCAGCAACATCCATTAGCCCAATGTAGGCTTCTTATTCTTCACTATCTGACCCAGAGGAGGAGTCAGACCAGGTCTTTTTATTCTTGGCCATAAATGACTTCTCTTTCTTCTTCCCCTTATGGTGCTTCTTCACTCCTTCTTCTTTCCTCCTCACTGGACAGTAAGCAACTATATGCCCAGATTTGCTGTAGCAGAAACAAACAACATTAGAGGAAGTTTATTTATTAGAAATAGGAGCATACCTGTCTTCCTTAGAGGATTTTCTTCTATGCTGAGAGGAAGAGGAAGGCTTGCTATTCTTCAAATGCTCCTTCTTCATGAATTTCTGGAACTACCTGTAGAAGGCAGCAAAGTCCTCATCAGACATATGACTGTCTGAGGTGCTGGTCTTTGAGCTCTCTGAATCTGACTTAGTAATTCTCCAAAGTGGAGAGTTCTTCCTTCTGCTCCTGGTTGGGGCATCGACTTTGAAGGACAAATACTTCTCCTTGGTCTGTGACTTACTGCTCCTCTTCTTCCTTTCTTGCAGTAAGCTGCATCTCATATGACAACAGCTTTCCAAACAGGGTTGGAGGAGTGTCAGCTAACTTGGCCAATTCCCTAATGGCACAGATCTTTGTGTCCCAATCCTTTGTGAGGGACCTGAGAAATTTGTCATTCAGCTCATAGGTTCTGAAGACCCTTCCATATGTTCTCAGTTCATTCACTATTCTATAGAATGTTTTAAAGGTCTCAGCAATGCCACCAGACTTTCCTTGTCTGAAGGCCTCATACTTCTGGTTAAGCATGGATTCTCTATCATCCATCATCTCATCTGAACCCTCCATGAACAAAACTATGGTGTCTCACATCTCCTTGGAGGTCTTGTAGTGCACCAGATTTTGGAAGGTTGAATCATCTATTGCACTAGCAATAATGTTTTGAGCACTCTTGTCCATGGAGGCAAGTAGGAGCTCATCTTTGTTCATTTCATCATAAGATTTAGGTATCTCGATGTTGGCATCCAGAACTGAGGTTTTTATAGGGATGAAGGTTCCTTCTTTGACTGTGATGTATATCCTAGGGTCAGCAGCTTCCATGAATAACCTAACTCTTTCCTTCTAGAGGCCAAAGCCTTCCTTTCAACAAATTAGAAGCTTCATGGCCCCCAGCTCCTTATAGTTTAGACCATATCCCATACTTATGTCTTATAGCTAACCTTGGAGGTATACTCAGATTGTTAGATCCTTTTTGAGTAACCTCCCTCTGATATCACTTGAAAGTTATTATTTAAGGTTAGCTAGTCACCTATAGCGGGGATGAATAGGTCTTTGAGATCTCTTAAGTCTTTTTGCTATTTATTTACTAAGTGATCTAGAGCTTGTCTGTAGTACCTGTAATATTAAAAGGAGAACAAGCAACACAACAAAGAGCACAGATATTTATAGTCAGCACCCAACTGGGTACATCCACTTTTCCCCACCTTTCTAACTTATGTTAGACAAGACACAAACTCCTCCAAAATGCTCCTCAGAGCTAACACCTCAGGCCCTCAGCCTTACACTAAGGTTCACTTCAGAACCCTACCTCAGAACCACAAAGGTTCCTACCTCAGAGCCCTGTTGTGATCCTACAGCTCAGTGGTCCTCAAACCACCTACCTCAGCCTTATCTCTAAGGTCTACAGCTCAGGTTTCTCAGCCCTACATTTTCAGGCACAAGGCCCTACTCTTAGAGTGCTGCAACACTTCTACAGCTCAGTACCCTTCATGGTACCTACCTCAGTGCCCTTTCAGGCACCTACAGTTCAGTGATAAACTTATCACCTACCTAAGGCCAGAATGCCCTACACTCAGTCTCCTCCAAGACCTACCACACAGTGATACACTTATTGCATACAGCTTAGTGAATCAACAGTCACCTACCTTAGCCTTATCTCTAAGGCCTACTACTCAGGCTGGGAGGACAACCTTACTCTCAGATCCACACTTGGATCCTACCTAAGTACCCCAGCAGGGCACCTACCTCCATGACTAATTAGTCACCTACAACTCAGGCACAAAATACCCTACAGCTCAGATTCAGACAACCTGAATCCTACAGGAAAATTATCAAGAAGTTGAAATACCGACTTAGAGATAAATCTCTAAGTCTATATTGCTGGACTGAGCAGATATCAGTCCAGCCCTCTTACTGTAGAAGGAATAAGTCTTCTTTTACAGCTAACTATATCTCTACTATACTGAAGAACAACTAACTGCTATTGAAGGCTGATGGCCCTTCACACAACTATCTCCTCTTGCTGATTGGATGAATCATCCACCTTGTTTTCCATAGAACAATCTTGCTGAACTGGAAAAGGCTTCAGCTATCTTTCTCTTTGCCTTCTGGATAGACTTGGCTTTCAAGCTCGTCGGAGAAGATGAAGTCCAGCCGCCTCTTTTTCATTTTCTATCTCGTTTCCTGTGTTTTTTGCCCTAATCCCCTTTCCTCTTTTCTTTTTATATCCATTGATTTGAATCAATGGCACAATTTGAGTGTGGGCCCATCCAAGGATAGTGAGTGCCACCACCCTCAGAAGAGGACAAATAGTAACTTCTGGCGCTACTGTAGCTTCCCCGCAACGACTTGAAATATGTTGACTTGCTGACGTCACCAGCTATGGACTTAGCCAAAAATCAAGCAACAATAGCATATGCGGTGAGTGAGCAGAACTCAATGCAAAAACACTTAGAAAGATTTACTGTCTCTTGGCATTGAGTGAGTAACCTTCACTCAATGCCAAACAACTTGGAATATAAATATGTTTCTAGGCATTGAGTAATTCAGCTTCACTCCACGCCAACTTGCTTTATCAGCTTTCTGCTACTTTGCATTGAGTGAGTGAGCATCACTCAACACCAAACTCCTTAGGAAAAATTTTGTCACCACTAGGCGTTGACATCGTTGAGTGAGCAACCTCCACTCAACGCTTTTTACCTTAACCATATTTCGGCATCTACATCATCTTAAGCATTGAGAGCGTTGAGTGAGCAAGCCTCACTAAACGCTTTTTGCCTTAGCCAAAATATTCCTCTTAACTTTAGGCTTTGACTGACTCAGCCAACCTTACTTTGAACTGAGTTCGATGAATTTTGACCTGTCTCAATGTTTCCTTCTCAGCTATCTTAGCAGTTATGCTGAGACATTCTTCTCCGTTGTCTCAGCTGTCTCAACATTTCCTTCTCAGTTGTCTCAGCGGTTATGCTGATACATCCTTCTCAACTATCTCAGCGGTCTTAGCCCTTCCTTCTCAGCTATCTCAGTGATTATGCTGAGACATTCTTCTCAGCTGTCTTAGCTATCTCATCGTTTTTGCCTTTGTCAAATTATCTGACTTCTAGCTCACTCTTTTTGTTCACCTATCCAATCAAGGACTTAAGCACACATCAAATACATTATGTGTGTATGTCATTGACCAGTTTGACTTCTTATAAATCTGGAACATTTGAATCAATGGACCCAACATCTTTTGTGATGAATGATAGAGTGGTTATATTTATAGCTACCTAGCAGTTGCGTGTTACGGTGCAGATAGGAAGACAAGATGTTGAATTGAAATCATCTGTAGTTTGATCTTTGACATGGACTGACTCTCGGAGCAGCATGCCTGTATTGATACAACTCGAAGGAAGTCACATGGGACAGAACACCGAACGCGAGACTAAGTTCGCAGGTATGCGAGGATCGAGCAAGTTGTTGATGACTGCTCTCCAAGTAGTCAAAGCTGTTTGGAAGGGCGCGGTATTAGTTTTTACGCTATTAAAGGCTATAGAGTCGTAGCCCAATTTGAGTGACGTTCCTATCGTGTTGGAATTTATGGATGTATTTCCTAAGGATCTCTTTGGGACTCCACCTTAGTGAGAGATCGACTTTGTCTTTGAGCTTGTGTCAGGTGCGAAAACTGTGTAACGCTTACCGTACCATGTGATGCCAAAAGAGACTTCGGAACTAATAGTATTAGGGAAAGTGATTTTTCCCAAGACAGCATTTAATACACATTATGGACTTGATGAACTGGACGTACGGAGAGTGTTTGGACTAGTTTATTATAGTCTTTAGTGACTATATCCTGATGTCCTCTCAGTATGAGGGCGAACTTGCGGATCACCTATGGGATGTTTTGGAGACCCTAAGAAGGAGTCTGCTTACACCAAGTTCTCTAAATATGAGTTTTGACCATCATCAATAGCGTTCCTTGGTCTTGCAGTTAGTGGAGAGGGCATTGGGGTGGATTCATCAAAGATAGTTGTGATACGGGAGTGGCCTGTATTGTCTGCTGTGATTGAAGTCTGGAGTTCTTTGTGGCTTTTTGGCTACTACAGACGCTTCATAGAGAACTTTTTATGGATAGCTTTACACCTCACTGTGTTAGCAAAGAAGAATCTGAAGTTTGTTTGGATGCCAGAGCGTGCACGAGATTTTGTGGAGTGAAGAGTCATCTGGCCATGACGCCTGCATTGTGTTCGCCATGTGGTGCAGAAGGCTTTAAAATTTTGGTGTCTCCTGTGGAAGTGGCTTGGGTTGCGTTTTTCTTCTGTATGGGATGGTGTTAGAGTAAGGCTCTCGTCGGTTGAAAGTGTAGAAGAGGAATTATCCGGTCCATAACTGTGAGTAAGGGTCGTGATATTTGCTCTGAAACTATGGAGGCACTACCAGTAACGTCCCAATTCACGCTAGGCCCCTCATGCACGCTTTTGAGTCAGGAGAGAGACGATTTAGGCTCAGGGAAGAGAAATCGTCAATTCAGAGTAGGACACAGGTAGAGACACGGGTGTGTCCATACCCGTGTGGTGCTCTGGTACTCGGGTTGGGAATTCGTCGAAATTCCAGAGAAGGACACGGGTAGTGACACGGGCGTGTCCCTACCCGTGTGTATGATGACAAGGGTCTAAGCACGGGCGCGTCCCCTACCGTGTGCATAACTGACAATCGCAGATCGTGTGTCCTGAGCAGGACATGGATAGGGACACGGGCGTGTCCCTACCCATGTACTATGTACCAAGTGTGTCCCGAGCAGGACACGGGCAGTGACCCGGGCGTGTCCCTACTCGTGTGAATATCTCCAGGAAGCCGACGTATCTCCCGAGCAGGACATGGGTAAGAAAAAGGGCATGAACATGGCCATGTCGTTTTGACACGGGTAGTGAACACGGGCGTGTCCCAACCCGTGTTTGTCTCCATACGACGCTATAACCGTCGCCGCCGCTTCACCCGAGCGTGACACGGGTAGGAACACGGGCATGTTCCTACCCATGTTGGTCCTATTTATATAGATTTGGGCTGTTTTTTTCTTCCTCTTTCAAGCCTTCTTTTCTATAGAGAAACTGCTAGAGGAGGGAAGGAGTTGCTGGAATCAACTATACTCCATAGAGAGCCGATGCCGCTGAGGAGAAGAGGATGCCGCCACGAAGAGTCACGCGATCCATGGCCGGAAACAGCGGAAACGCCAGAAATGAGGTGAGTTTCCTCTCCTCTCCCTTGGTGCTAGATCTGTAGTTAATCCTAGGCGAGATAACGACTCAAAAGAGTCTTGATGTGTGAGATGTAGATGTTGGGTTTTCTAGGAGGTAGCACAACACTTGTGCACGCAGCGGAAATAATAAAATCAAGAACAACCCAAAAGAGATTTGGGATCGGGCCATGAAAATTGAATCAAGAAGTTAACAAACAACTAGGTAAAATTACCTTCGTGGTGTTGAGTCACAACTCAACAATGATGCTCCAAAGTGTGAGTTCTTGTCGGCGGCGAGTCCTACGTAGAATAGCGTCTACGTCTCTGCAGAAATCAACACGAGCAGGAGATCGCCGATCTTCATCGCATAAAAAAATGAGAAGGGAGATCGACTACACCTTGCACTTCCACGGACTGCTAGGTCCGCTCCAGGAAGACAAGCACCGACGACTATTGACGGAGAGGAGGTCGGCGGAGCGTGCGAATCGGCGGAACACTTCCATCGGGCAAGTTCGGCTTCTCTTTCGAATTCTAAAACCTATGTTCTATTTATACCCGAAGCATAAACAGACCTAGGAATATCGCTATCCACAGACCATAGAAAATTAGGGTTTCTGGAATAATTCGTCGAGAATCACCATTCGTTGAGAATCACCATTCGTCGAGAATCACCATTCGTCGAGAATCACCATTCATCGAGAATCACCATTCGTCGAGAATTACCATTCGTCGAGAATCGCCATTCGTCGAGAATCACCATTCGATAGTCGACGAATTGCCTTAGTCGACGAACCATAGTCGACGATACTCGACGAACATGGTCGACGATACTCGACAAACATGGTCGAAGATACTCGACGAACATGGTCGACGATACTCGACGAACCTCCTTGGCAACATTTGCCGGACCCCATTTTGTATGGTGATTGATAACCTTTACCAACACAGTCAATCTTCCAACTTCTCCACATGCTCTTATGTGTGACCTTGCATGCTCATATCGCGTTGGCAGTGAGATTACATGTTTGACCACTTTTAGATCACCATGGTAACTCCAACAGTTTCCCACTTGATCTTAAAAGTATCAAACTAAAAACCTCACAAACAATGTGCGGCATCTAGCAATGTATCATTGCTATCCAAGCAATAAGAGTTCATAACTCATAAGCCTTTATGAACAATGTTCCAGCGTTGTCTTTGTCCCTTTGTCCTTTATATCCGGAAAGAACTAGAGGCATGGACTGTGTCACCCTCATGATAGCTCAATCCAAGTATCTTGATCTAGAACTGACTTCCAGAGAATGGTGAGTCCAATATCATATATTGACTCAACCAAGCATGGCCATGCATTTCTCAGTCCAGTTCCATCAAGGGGCCCATGGATGCAACTCCTGTCATATAGAAGGACAAATCCCATATCTACTCATACACAAACACCCAAATGATTCGTAACGTGCCCAACAACCACCCTTATCATCAACCTTTCTCAAGGAAGACTTTAGATGGCATCAAAGCACGCTCTTCCTCACTTGATGAATGTTGTGACTTCAGGTCAAAGGACCACAACACCATTGTCAATTGAGACCTACTCGTGACACGTTTAGATAACAATTCACAAAGTAGTCTCAGGTTGGGTCTATCCGGTATAACTTGTTCATTAACAAGTATCCACGTGATGACTTGATATCACAATATCATGACCTGTGAGAACTGATCATCAGTCAACGCACGTGCTAGTCTTAATGTATCATCATCACTCTTAGTTTCTATGATGACACTATGACCAGGGACCTTTTAAGAATGAAGCTTCAAATAAATCATAGGCTCTCACATTCAAGTCACGTACTTGATGTCTTATGGAAGCGAACATTCTAAGGGTATTTATTATGTTAACATTTAACTATCGCATAGAGAAATCATAATAAAAGAACTTGCCATTAATTGTAAAAGAAAAATTTTGGTACACAATTCATCATATGAATAAATAACAAATCGCCAACAGAATATATGTTTACACGCAACCCACAAGACTCTCACTAGAGCTGATCATTTAGGTGTCGTATACCCATTGATCTAGTATGACCATCATGCTTTCTCTACGCGAGAGGCTTTGTCAGTGGATCCGTAATATTCTCCTCAGTCGGTACTCTGCAAATGTTCACATCTCCTCATTCGACAATCTCACGAATAAGATGGAATCGCCGAAGTATGTTCTTGGAGCGCTGATGGGATCTAGGTTCCTTAGATTGTGCAATTGCACCATTGTTATCACAGTAGAGAACTACGGGACCAATAATGCTAGGAACTACATCAAGCTCGCCGATGAATTTCCTAATCCATACAGCCTCCTTCGCTGCGTTAGCTGCAGCGATATACTCGGCTTCTGTTGTAGAATCAGCAACTATCTCTTGCTTGGAACTCTTCCAGCTCACAGCTCCTCCATGAAGGCAAAACACAAACCCTGACTGAGACTTTGAATGGTCCCTATCAGTTTGGAAGCTAGCATCCGTGTAACCACTTACAACGAGCTCTTCCTCTCTACCATACACCAAGAATACAACCTTTGTCCTTCTCAAGTACTTCAGGATATTCTTGACTGTAATCCAGTGACACTCACCGGGGTCTGACTGATACCTGCTAGCCATGCTCAAAGCAAAGAAGACATCGGGTCGATTACATAACATTGCATACATGATTGATCCAATTGCCGAAGCATATGGAATCAATTTCATGCGGTCCTTATCTTCACAAGATTTTGGACACTGGTCCTTAGAGAGATTCACACCATGAGACATGGGTAAAAATCCTTTCTTGGACTCAAGCATGTTGAACCGCTTCAACACCTTCTTGATGTATGTACTCTGGGTCAAACCCAACAACTTCTTTGATCTATCTCTATAAATCTTAATACTGAGTATATAAGTCGCTTCACCCAAGTCCTTCATAGAAAATCAGTTCCCTAGGTTGTTCTTAACAACTTTTAGGGTAGGAATGTCATTCCCAATCAACAGTATGTCATCTACATACAATATCAGGAAGACAACAATACTCCCACTGATTCACTTGTAAACACAAGGCTCATCTTCATTCTTGATGAAACCAAACTCTTTGATTTTCTCATCAAAACGAAGATTCCAACTTCGAGAGGCCTGCTTCAGTCCATAGATGGACCTATTCAGCTTGCATATTTTAGTGGCTTCATTTGGGGATACAAAACCCTCGGGTTGTGTCATGTACACTTCCTCAAGGAGGTTTTCATTAAAGAAAGCCGTTTTGACATCCATCTGCCAGATCTCGTAGTCATAATACGGAGCAATAACAAGCAATATCTTTATGGACTTTACCATAGCAACAGGGAAAAAGGTCTCATCATAGTCAATACCATGAATTTACTTAAAACCCTTAGCCACCAGTCGCCCTTTGAATGTCTATAAATTCCCATCCATGTCGGTCTTCTTCTTGAAGACCCATTTGTACTCTATAGGTCGTACCCCTTCAGGTGGTTCCACCAAGTTCCAAACTTGGTTTGCATACATGGAGTCCATTTCGGATTTCATAGCCTCAAGCCTTTTATCGGAGTCCGGTCTAATCATAGCCTCTTGGTAGGTTGCTGGTTCATCATCATGATCCATAAGCAATACATTACCTATTTGATACACAAGAAATCCATATCTCTCAGGCTCAAATCTTGGTCTACCAGATCTACATAGGACTTGTGTTTCTTGAGCAGGTTCTCTAGCTACAACATCTTGTAGTCCTATCTCAGAATCCAATTCCAGTTCATTCACTACTTGTGGTTCTTGAACTTCTTCAAGTTCTACCTTTTCAGTCTTTCTTGATAGGAATTCTCTCTCCAAGAAGACGCCAGTCCTTGCGACAAACACTTTGCCCTCAGAGGGTAGGTAAAAGTAATACCCTTTCGTTTCCTTAGGATATCCCACCAGATAACAGTTATCCGATTTGGGTTCCAGCTTGTCAGGCATTTGACATTGCACGTATGCCTCATAGCCCCAAATTTTAATGAACGACATACTAGGATGCTTCCCAGTCCATATCTCATATGGTGTCTTCAGAACCGTTTTTATTGGAGCGCGATTCAGTGTCATTGCAGCAGTCTCTAAAGAAAACCCCCAAAAGGAAACAGACAAGTCTGCATGACTCATCATCAAACGTACCATGTCTAACAGAGTACAATTTCTCCTCTCAGACACACCATTATGTTGTGGTGTTCTAGGTGGAGTGAGCTGTGATACAATACCACACTCTTTCAGATGATCACAGAACTCATGACTCAGGTATTTGCCACCTCGATCAAATCAGAGTGCTTTAACCCTTTTACCCAACTGGTTTTTTACTTCATTCTTGAACTCTTTGAACTTTTCAAAGGTCTCGAATTTGCACTTCATAAGATACACATATCTGTATCTACTGAAATCATCAGTAAATATAACGAAGTAGAAATACCCACCTCTTGCCATGGAGCTTATGGGTCCGCATACATCACTATGTACAACACCCAAGAGATCCTCAACCCTCTCAGTATAACCAGTGAAAGGGGCTTTAGTCATCTTGCCTAACAAACTAGATTCGCATCGCTCAAATGATTCATAATCAAATGAGTCTAAAAGTCCATCTTTATGGAGCTTGGATATGCGCTTCTCGTTTATATGGCCCAAACGATAGTGCCAAAGATATTTAGGGTTTGAGTCATTTGTTCTTAGTCTTTTATTATTTTCTACATTATAGATCAGATGGTCCAAGTTCAAAACATAAAGACCATTAAATAATTGGGCTACAACATAACAAACATCATTCTTAAATATAAGACAACAGTTGTTCTTAATTATAATAGAAAATCCAATCATGTCCAAGCATGAAATGGATATAATGTTTCTTGTTATGGCCGGAACGAAATAACAATTATCTAGTTTTATTACAAGCCCACTAGGCAAAGGAAGATGATAAACCCCTACGGCTACAACAGCAACTCTTGCTCCATTGCCGACGCGCAGGTCCACCTCCCCTTTACTCAGCAATCTTCTCTTTCCCAGTTCCTGCACATTTGTACAAATGTGAGAACCACATCCGGTATCCAATACCCAAGATGAAGGAGCAGAAAGGTTTATCTCTATAACGTAAATATTTGAAGCGGAAGTCATACCTCCCTTCATTTTCTACAGACCCTCAATGTAAGAAGGACAGTTCCTCCTCCAATGACCAGCCTTGCCACAGTGGTGGCATTTCCCTTCCTTCACCGTGCCCTTCTTTTTCTTCAGTGCAGAAGACTTGGGCTCAAGATGTGACTTAGGTCCCACCTTCGTCTTCTTAGAGCCCTTGGCCTTCCCCTTGCCCTTATGCACCATCAGTATGGGGCTGGCAGGCTTGGCCTTCTTCATGTTGATCTCGGCAGTTCTTAACATGCCTAGGAGCTCGGGCAGTGTCTTGTCTATTTCATTCATGTTGTAGTTCAAGACAAACTGCTCATAACTGTCCGGCAACGATTGAAGGATCAGATCTGTGGCCAACTCTTGACCTAGAGGAAAACCCAGCCTTTCAAGGTTCTCTATATACCCAATCATCTTGAGTACGTGAGTCCCTACTGAGTCTCGAACTCCCATCTTTCACTGAAATAACGTTTTTGTGACGTCGAACCTCTCTTGACGAGCCTGCCCTTGAAACATTTTCTTGAGATGCTCGTCAATCTCCTTGCACCCCATGTTCTCATGTTGCTTCTGAAGCTCAGAGTTCATGGTGGAAAGCATGAGGCATTCGACGTCTAAGGCGTCATCAGTATACTTCTTATAAGTATCCTTATCAGCACGGGAAGAGTTCCCGGTCGGCACCTCGGGGGCTTCTTCTTCCAAGGCATAGAGCTTTCGCTCTTGCCTGAGAATAATTCTCAGGTTCCTGTACCAGTCCATGTAGTTGGTCCCACTGAGCTTATCCTTCTCAAGGATGGCTCTCAGAGACAGAGTGGAGTGTGAACCACTTGCCATGGAATTCTACAAAAATTCATGCAGAATAATATTAGTACCAAAATTTCAAATAACAATTTATTTTTAATTTGGACTTCAATTAAGACTCCCACTATTTTTATTCGAACTGATAGCCTTCACTATCAATTCAGAGAGTTCATGCGAGCTACTCTCTTAGTGCACAAGATCTGTATTTTACCAACACAATGAGTCAGCTTTGGCTTTTCTCTCATGATGTGGTTATTTTGGTAGGCAACGCTTGCCAATTGCATCCTCATGCAATTCTTGTATGGTTGGTGAATAACTCCTTATTCACATCCATCATATGGTGCATGCCAACCCTATGCCTCTAGGCACTCAACCTTTGAGGTCACCTGGTTAAGTTAGACCCGATGCCGATAGTGGATATCACAATTATCCGCTTGCACCCTTACCAAGATAGATTAATGCACCTTGCTTTTGCAAGCCCACACTTCATCGATCGAGGCAGGAAGAGTGTCATCCATCGGAAGGAATCCGAACACTTAATATTTGATGAAGGGATTTTTGATAATAGGTTAACCATTAACCATGATCAACATTTGATCAATGTGCACATCCATAGAAAAACACTTTTCTAAAATCCGCATGCATCCCTTATGTGCACAACATGGTACTATCAACATTTGATGGAAGAAAGGGCTAAATCTGAACATCTGGATTCTTCCAAATCTTCAGATTTACATGCATTGGACAAAGGCAAAGGCAACTCGACTTAAAGCAGTAGACAAGCTCATCTCTCCTTGTTGGATTCAAAATCCAAAACAATACATGGGTCCATTAACCACTCGAGGGATGGTTACATCTAAGGAGAAAACAAATTCTAATAATTAGAAATTACCACGAAATCCCAGACGTTCCTGGTGGGGTTCCAAGGGGCCGCAACCTGGCGGGGTTCCAAGGTTCCAGGATTAAATCTAGACATTTAGAACACTTCTAAATCCCTATATTTACACGTACTGGAATAACCTAACTTCCAATACAACAATCATGGCCGCAACCTGGCTCTGATACCACTGCTGGGTTTTCTAGGAGGTGGCACAACACTTGTGTACGCAGCGGAAATTATAAAATCAAGAACAACCCAAAAGAGATTTGGGATCGGGCCATGAAAATTGAATCAAGAAGTTAACAAACAACTAGGTAAAATTACCTTCGCGGTGTTGAGTCACAACTCAACAATGATGCTCCAAAGTGTGAGTTCTTGTCGGCGGCGAGTCCTATGTAGAATAGCATCTACGTCTCTGCAAAAATCCACACGAGCGGGAGATCACCGATCTTCGTCGCACGAAAAACAGGAAGGGAGATCGACTGCACCTTGCACTTCCACGGACTGCTAGGTCCGCTCCAGGAAGACAAGCACTGGCGACTATCGACGGAGAGGAGGTCGGCGGAGTGTGCGAATCGGCGGAACACTTCCGTCGGGCGAGTTCGGCTTCTCTTTCGAATTCTAAAACCTAAGTTGTATTGATACCCGAAGCATAAATAGACCTAGGAATATCGCTATCCACAGACCATAGAAAATTAGGGTTTCTGGAATAATTCGTCGAGAATCACCATTCGTCGAGAATCACCATTCGTCGAGAATCACCATTCGTCGAGAATCACCATTCATTGAGAATCACCATTCGTCGAGAATTACCATTCGTCGAGAATCGCCATTCGTTGAGAATCACTATTCGATAGTCGACGAATTGCCTTAGTCGACAAACCATAGTCGACGATACTCGACGAACATGGTCGACGATACTCGACGAACATGGTCGATGATACTCGACGAACATGGTCGACGATACTCGACGAACCTCCTTGGCAACATTTGCCGACCCCATTCTATATGGTGATTGGTAACCTTTACCAACACAGTCAATCTTCCAACTTCTCCACATTCTCTTATGTGCAACCCTGAAGGCTCATATCGCGTTGGCAGTGAGATTACATGTTTGACCACTTCTATATCACCATGGTAACTCCAACAGGAGACTCCTAGGATGAGGCCACGCTAGGACTTGTGTTCTAGGGATTAGTCGTCTTCAACCTCTCCTTCTTTCAATGTGATGATGGAGGTGGTCTCATGAAGAGGATTGGCCTGATGAGCGTAAATAAGGGAGGAGGATTTCTATTGCGACTTGAGAAGATCCGCTAGAGGAGGAAGATGAACCGATGCCGTTCATTCCGCCTTAAAAGGCGTGCAGAAATCTGTGTTCTGCGCGCAGCGATCTTCTTGGTCTTTTTAAGATGAGACTTGGGTAGATCTGGGCTTCCAACTAAACACGAAAGTTGTTGGCCTTGGAGAGATCTTTCCAATGAGTGGTTACACATCTTCAGACGAGGTTTGTAGCCACAGAAAAGCCTGATCAAAATTGACGGCTAATAATGTAAACATGATGAAACTGTAATTTGATGTAGCCGTCTTAGAAGCCGATTTCAAGTATGATAAGGCCAAATTTGGGCTTCCAACTAAACACGAAAGTTGCAGCCCATAGTAATACCTTTCCAACGATAGGTTACACATTTTCACTAGATTCCCGTAGCTTCAGGAATAACCGGTTGAAATTCTGTATTTTATATGATTATTGCATACCTTGTTTTATTGCTTATGTAATTCCTACTAAGATTGGTAGTGAGATTGATGGTAGATAACTTAAAGGATTATTGTGAATTGTTGGTTGATATTTTATATTCGAATGATAAAGTAAACCTACTTGAACAAAATGGTTGGATGGTGGATCCCTAGGTTCACTAGTGATTAGACATGTTGGATTGAATAAACAATTAGATATGTGAATTTTTAATGTGAGCTCGAAATGTTGGAAGAGGATTGACTAAGGTTAGTGCATGGATATGTGAACGATAGTACGTGAATGTTTGCCGCACTTGATCGTTTGTGATGATAAGGGATTTGGTGAGGAACCCGTGTGAGCTGTTGAGCTTAAGATATAAAATAACATGTGGTGTGAGTCGACACGTAGTGTTGTAATCCTGAGTTAAGGATAGTGTGGCAGGTCTACGGGCTTTCTAGTCATCACACCGATAGGAGTTGACGGTTAGAACTTGGGCGTTCGGCTTGGTACTTGGTGCTCATTCCCGGGGCTCCTTCCGTGCCAAGTGAACGGTTGGGCTTGGTCCTCGTGCTCATATCTGAGGCTCCTTTCGGGTCACAACATAGGCCAGTTCGGGGCTAGGATCTCGGTGCACATCTACCCGAGACACCCGCTGAGCCAAAGTACGTGTGTGAGCTCTGCTGTTGTGTTTTTAGCATTGAGGCATACGGAGGCCTGTGCTAGTAGTGTGGAGACCAGCCTAGTAGTGGAGAAGCCCGCTCCACTGTCACCGTCTTGGCCACGATGGTTTACGCCTAAGAGGTTAGCTACCTGCTCGAAAAGTGGGAAATGCAGAGTCTGTGTCGACACAACAATTACTTGTGCATGTTCATGGGTGAGTCATAGCACAACGTTCATAACATAACATTACATCGCATACACAAGATCCTCATCGTATAAGTTTGTATGGGCACTCTTATACGATGAGTTACTTTCTGTTGATCCAATCCTCAACTTATATGTTTGTATGGGCATTCATATAAGTTAAGTTACTTTCAGTTGTAGCTTTCATTCTCATACTCTGCGGTAGAAGTAGAACTGCTAGCTTAGAATGTTGATGATACCGTTATACTTTACTTTATTGCTACTCATGTCATATATATTACTCCACCTATTTGTACTACTACTTTATTAAATATATTATACCATGATCTTTTTCGCCCGGTGTCGAGGAGTCGCTGGGGGAGCGGATGTGAAACCACTTAGTCTTTATGACTAACAGTGTAAGACCCCCCCCCCCTTTTTTCTTTTTAAACACCAGGGTCTTAGCCCAGAATTGCCGCTTTACGGTGGCACCGACTCACGGGAAGGCTGCTACTACAAAACGCCAATTCTGCCGGCCCTTTTCGATCACAAGAGAGAGAAGTAATTTTACATAAAATGTAAACAAGTCCACAGAAACATGTAAATAAAAGTGAAATCATATCCAGTCTATCAGTAGATAATAACAGGAAATAGATAAATGGGCTCGAGCCCGGTACATCAGAGTCCTCACTATAAATCACTCATCGCGGAAGCTATAAAAATACTAATCACTCACGGAGTTGGTCGCAGGTGCACCGGTGCTAGACTGACCCACCTCCATGCGCACTGTACTCCGCTGGTGCTGGTCCCTGGACTGCTGGTCCCTGTCTCCCATCCGGAGCTCCTGTAATGTTGTGGTTCGAAAACTATTAGTCATAAAGACTAAGCCCTATCATCCCCTACCCCTCCCCCACGGCTCCTAAGAACCGGGCGGAGAGGAGGAAAGGGAAGCTACAAAGGTGGAGAATAATCAAGCAGATGACAAGGGAGCTAATCTAACAACTATCTAGAACAAAGTAGGTCTAACAATCCTACGGCAGTAAGTAATAAGGAGGACAAGTAATAAGTAGCAATTGTATAAAAAGGCAGCTAAAGAACAGTAAGTAAACAAGAAAGTAAATAAGTAAGTAACCTTAACTTATATGAATGCCCATACAAACTTATAAGTTAAGGGGTCTTCTGCAAGGCTCCCATCGTATAAAAAGTCCCATACCGATTTATACGTTGGGGTGTCGGTTGTATGCAAATATGAGTGTAGTGATATGCTATGTCATGATTCATGCAAGTGCAACTCACGCACATGACTCTATGCGCACAGACCTTTAGTTCCCCCTGTTCGGGCAGCTAGCTTCACTCCCAAGAACCTCCGTAGTGGCAAACGGAGACAGTGGGTTGGGCCCCCACTCCTAGGCGGGTATCCACACTACCGGGCCTAGCCCTTCCGTACGCCCCTAGAAGAACACAACCTAGAGTATCCGCGTACTACTGCTGGCTATACCCACCAGACTTTCCTTGGCTAAGTGTCCCACACCGTCGAGTCAACGTATCGATGCCGATGTGAACGACAATCAGATATCGAAGACCCACCACCTTTATTCTTGTACTCCAACCCTCGAGACCTCGGCTCCCCGGACTGTCCCGTTCGTACATCTACCTTCAGAGCTACTGTCTGAATGACAACCAAACCAATTATTCTACCTTCCTAGTTATCGGGGAGTGTGTATGTGCAACCCTAGTTATACTAGTTGCTCTTTTAATTTATTATTCCTATGGTTTACGTTAGCCCAGGAATGCCCCCGGCATACCCCGTGAAGGGTTCTCAAAGGGCACTAGGTACCAAGACAGCGACATTACGACCCGAAGTTCCCTTTCACAAGGCACTTATTGTTATTGGTCGATCTCTCTTAACCCGATCTCCTTTAAGTTACTTTAGATCTAGCCCTAGCGTATTAAGACTCTTCCACTGCTACTCGGGGCGGACGATCTTTCGTCGTTCCCGTACGCCACTTAACCTTAATCAGTCTCACACTCTACTTATCCTGACTTCCAATAATGAACTTGATTTAACTCACCCTATCCAAACCAGCAAACTACCAAAATTCCATCTTCCAAGTTCATTACCCACTCTAGTTCAGCTTCTGCAGTTTTTACTAAACGCAGACCATCCTAAGCTTACGTGAGGAGTATAAGGGGAGGTACTCTAAATTGTCTTCCGAATCTCCTATAATATTTACTGGAGGTCTATCGTGACATAATATAGCTAAGAACAAGATTTCCAAATTTTCCTATTTATCGGGCATTTAATTTATTTATTCTAAGATTCCGAATGCCCTAGTATGAACATGAAGTGCACTAATGAGTCAACAATAAATCATCATAAAATCAGTAACAATCCTATGCGACATTTAAACAGCAATTCCAAGTTTTGAGAAACTTCAGAGGTGTTTAGGCCTACATTTCCTAATTTACCATTTTAGGCCACTTTTACTATATTATGAAGGAAGTACTGTAAATATATATCCAAAAATCCCAAGAAAATTATAGAAGCTATATAGTGACCTAAAACCATCATAAACCAAGTACCATAATTTTTCTCCAACATTTGAACTCTGAATTTATTTTAATTCAAGATACTAATTTTCCTAACTTAATGAAGGAGGTACTGTTTTTATCCATCTAAAATTCTAGAGAAAATTACAAGGTGACTATCATAATTTGAAACACCCACTGACCCAATTTCATAATTTTTCAAATAAAAATTGGACATTATTTGTATTTTTGACTCCATGTCACAACTAGTACATTAAAGAAATTTGTACCAGAAATAATCAGTTAAAATTTCCAAGAAAAATACAGAAGGTATAACATGCTATAAGATGCCCTAATCCAAGATTTCATAATATTCCAGTGAACATAAATTCCATAATCATCAAAATAAATATCTAGGGCACAATTAGAGTTGTAAATGAAGTACTGTATAAATTAACCCAAAAATCTCAACAAAATTATAACATGACCATTTAAATTAGGAAATCACCCTACTCCAATTTTACTTGATTTGAAATTCATTTGATGGTTTAACAATTCAAATTAAAGTTGGTGACCTAAACTAGGGTTAGGATTTTAGGTGGCCTAGCTGTCTCCAAATACCCTAAAATTTTGTCCAGAGAACTATATTGGCCCTATGGTCCTCTCCACCAAATTTTAAGTCAGTCAAGGGTCATTTGACCCCATGACCTTCACAACCCCCCCCAAAACCACCATTAAGGGATTTTCCCTAGGGTTTTAGGGCTACCCTACACTAAACCACCCCAAACTCCCTGGGAGGGTGTGTCATGCCCTAAACAGCCTTTGGACAAAATATCAGCCTCTGTTGAGGTGATATGACCACCCAAATACCAAGGGGGTGTTTGATCCTAGATTATCCTATAAGGACCAACCTAGGGTTGGATAAAAACTTAATCAAAACATCTCCAAATGAGATTAAATTTTTACCAGAACCTTATGATAAACCCAGGGACCACTCACCAAAATTTGGGAGGGTTTGGAAGTCATTTAGCCATCTAATTAAACTATGCTAGGATTATTGAATTTTTCTAAAAACTATAGAAAAATATTTCCCTAAAATTCTAATTTTTGGATAGCATCTAGATATAGATAATTTAGGCCACACCCCAAATTTCGAGTCATTTTGATGACTGGATTGGAGTGGGAATTTTTCTAAGGTCAAGACAGCCCTATGGATAGATCTCACCAAAAAGTGTGATGTGGTCTAACCAGGACTCCAAATCGAGTGAAATAATTTTGAATTAAACTAGACTTCAAAGGCTACATTTTCTATGTTGACCACTTTTTATGTTTCAGCCCCTACGGGCAATAATTTTCAGTTTAAACCTAGTGCACAGTAAATGGAATTAATTCCTAATTATACAATATATAATATAATAAAATGTTACTGTTCATCTCCTTCTTTAGCCCGAACCAGCAACCTAAAAAAAAAGCATGAAACCTGTAGCTTTTCTAAAGCCATCTCCCTGGCCGGCCACCACCACCACTTCCTCTGTTGAGGTGAGGGCTACCGTCGGGCGGTACAGCACGGCCGCCGGAGAGGCGGTTTCCGGCGTACCCGCCACCATGAAATTTTTGGAAAACCATGGAAACGCTCACCCGATCTGGCTCTATTGAGCCCGATATCTCTCCTAATGATTTCTAAGATCTATCCGCAAAAGAAAAGGGAGGGGAGGACCTTGTTCGCGGGCTGGAGGCGTGCAGACCGTCGGGAAGCCATTTGCGCGGTGGCAGCGTCGCCGGAAATTCTTCAACAGCAAGGGGAGGAATCTGAATCCGTTTGATCAAGCGTGTAACCTTCTCCTCTTGCTCTAAGAAGTCTTTTATAGATCAGCAAGTGGGGAGGGGAAAGAGGTAAGCAATTATGGTCATGAAGGCTCCTCTTAATGGTGTTTGGTTGGTTATGGTAGAGGCAGTTGAAATGCTGGAAACGAAGAGGTGTTTGCCAGGTGGCGATTTCCTATTGGACCTCACTCTCTCTTTCTATTAAATAATTAGAGACGGAAACGGCCCATAAATATTCCTGTTGTACATTCCCATAATCAGAATTTATTACGACGTCGGTTACCGAAATTTCCAGTCTGCCTGACGTTTCGGCCTTGGTCGCGGGCGTGACAGGCCCAGGTGGCCAATTCTCAGTTCGACGATCGTCGAACTGAGATCAACGATCGTCGAAGGGTGGTCACGCCCTAGGTCACGGGCGTGACCAATGGGTCACGGGCGTGACATGGTCATCAGGCAAATTCTGCGCTCGGCGATCGTCTCGCTGAGATCGACGATCGCCGAAGGGGGTCACGCCCTTGGTCACGGGCGTGACACCTGGGTCACGGGCATGACAGGGCCATGATGCAAATTCTGCGCTTCGACGATCGTCCCGCTGAGATCGACGATCGTCGAAGGGGTCACGCCCTAGGTCACGGGCGTGACACATAAGTCACGGGCGTGACAGGCCCAGGTTGAAATTTCTGCGCCCGACGATCGTCTCCCTGAGATCGACGATCGTCGAAGGAGTCACGCCCTAGGTCACGGGCATGATGGGTCGGTCACGGGCGTGACCAACCCGTGACCCGAAATCTCGGTTGATGTATTTTAATTTTTGGGCTTCCTGGCGTTCTGTCACGACCAACCGACTCTTAGGGGTCTAGCCGGAAATGGGATGTTACAAATCCAAATAAACAAAACAAAGATTTCATCCCCGAAATCAAGGTTAAGCCTACGGGACTCTAATCGGGAAAAAGAAGCTTGTAACATCCCATGAGAATTAAAAGATTACATCTCTACGTTATGTCTGCTTTGTGCGGTTTCAAATCTAAGATTAATTCGCCCAATTAACTAGGTATATACACCCCAATAAACAAAAGATTAGCCCTATTCTTGAAATTTTAGTCCTATTGGTTTAAAACAGGAAGGCAAATTGATTGTGCAGAGAGGTTATGAGGTATACCTAACGAAAAAGTTCCAGGTATTTTTGCCGCATCAAGTCCTGTGGCTCCCATGTATGCTCCTCTTGCCCATGATTGTTCCACAAAACCTTGACTAATGGAACCTTCTTCCGTCGCAAGACCCGCACTGCTGTATCGTCAATCCTGATAGGCTCCAAGTTAACTGACCGATCCGAGCCACCGGGCCATCTGCCGAGGAAATCAGCTGCTCAGGGCGTAGCAGAGCCCTCCGAAGTGAGGAGACGTGGAAGACGTCATGCAATCCCGCTAACTCTGGTGGTAGATCTAGTCTATAGGCTAAGAGGCCGATCCGCTCCAGGATCCCATAAGGCCCCATATATCTCGGGCTGAGCTTCTTCTGCCCGCGAACCCGCGAGACTCCGTGCATCGGCCGTATCTTCAAGAAAACCCGGTCTCCCACCTGGAACTCCACTTGAAGATGCCTCGCATCGTAGTATTTGGCCTGTCTGCTCTGGGCTTCCAACATCCTATCTCGGATCAATCTAATCTGAGTATCTGTATCTCCCAAAACTCCGAGCCTAGTGCCTGCGGATCCTCATCCTAAACCCATGATAGTGGGGTCCTGCACCTCCTTCCGTACAACGCCTCGTATGGAGCCATGCCTATGCTGGACTGATGGGCGTTGTTGTACGAAAACTCGACCAGTGGCAGAAACCTCTCCCAAGGCTCGCCACGGTCCAAAATACATAGTCGCAATAGATCTTCCAGTGTACGGTTGGTGCGCTCTGTCTGCCCGTCGGTCTGAGGGTGAAAAGCTATGCTGAATGTCAACCGAGAACCCAGATGGGCCTGAACTGACCTCCATTCCCTTGATATAAACCGCCCATCCCGATCCGAAACGATAGTCTTGGGCACCCCATGATAATGCACAAACTTCTCAATGAACCTCCGTACTAATACACTGACCGGTGCATCCTTCGCCACTGGAATGAATCTGGCCACCTTCGTTAGCCTGTCCACTATCACCCAGATCGAGTCATTCCCCGCACGGGATCGAGGTAGCCCATGTATGAAGTCCATGGCTATATCCTCAAATTTCCACTCCGGCACCGGAAGCGGCTGCAGCAAGCCTGCCGGGTTCCTACACTCCGCCTTCACGAGCTGGCAGGCCTCGCAATGCATCACAAAGTACGTAATATCTTTCTTCATACCCGGCCAGTACATCGTCCTCTTCAAATCCTTTACCGTCTTGGTGATCCCCGGGTGTACCGAATACCGACTGCAGTGAGCTTCCATCAGAATGTCCTCCGAATCCGTCCTCCTGCTGGTATGTAGACTCTGCCTCGAAAACACAGGAGACCATCCCTCAAAGAGTAATCTCCTGTCGTGCCTTCCTCCAAGGCTCGGAATATCGGCTCAGCTCTCTCATCCAGCATCTGCCCATCTCTGATGCGGTCTCGAATATCATCAGTAGTAACCATCGACCCCAGGTACTCCATGTATAGCTCCGGGTCATCCTCAGACACTAGTGAAATCTGCATCTCCTCGAATGATCTAACCAACTCCAAGGCCATCAGCTGCGGGCCTACTCCTGTCGTACTCGCTCTCCGGCTCAGAGCATCCGCGACCAAGTTCGCCTTCCCCGGATGGTAGTGCATGGTATACTGATAGTCCGATAGAAATTCCACCCAGCGTCTCTTCCTGATGTTTAACTCCTTCTGGGTGTCGAAGTACTTCAGATTCTTGTGGTCGGAGAAGATATCGCAATGTGCCCCGTAGAGATAGTGTCGCCAGATCTTAAGAGCAAAAATAACTGCCCCCATCTCCAAATCGTGCACGGGGTAGTTCTGATCGTGCTGCTTCAACTGACGGGAGGCATAGGCTATTACGTGCCCGTTCTACATCAGAACGACACCCATCCCCTGATAGGAAGCATCTGTATACACCTGGAATCCCTCCTTCCCTGATGGAAGAGCAAGGATGGGGGCCGAGGTGAGACGATCCTTCAGCTTCTGGAAGGCAGATTCGCATCGTGGCGTCCAAATAAAAGGGGACTCCTTCTTCGTCAGAGACGTAAGAGGGAGGGCAATCTGAGAGAACCCTTTACGAACTTCCGGTAGTAACCGGCAAGTCCCAAGAAACTTCGAACATCCGAGGCCGACTTTAGTGGTGGCCAATCCCGTACTGCCTGGACCTTCGCCGGATCCACTACCAGACCTGCTCCACTGATGACATGGCCCAGAAAGGAAAGGCCTCCTTTAGCCAGAACTGGCACTTGCTACTTGGCATACATCCCATGCTCCTGCGCTTCCCCAAGGTCAAGGCCAGAGTCTCGCGTGCTCTCCTCCGTACTTGAATAGATAAGGAGGTCGTTGATGAATACGGATGATGAAGACGTCCAGATACTCCTCGAACACCCGATTCATCAAGGCCATGAATGCGGAGGGTGCATTCGTGGGCCCGAACGGCATCACGGTAAACTCGTACACCCCATATCTGCTGCTGAAGGCCGGGCCTCCTCC